>OX438588.1:16000000-16600000 GCA_949316365.1 Hoplodrina blanda | reverse complement strand
GTCCAAATTAACCTTAAATAAACTCAGCGGGTCGGACAAACGGTTTGTTCCTTACATTTCCCACGATTAAAATTCTAAATTCCCTTTTTGCCGGCAATTTCCGTCGGAGGTGTGTTGGGTATAAAGCGGTCTGTCCCTAAATCACGGCGAGGCTCGGGTGCAATTCAGAGCGGAGTTACTTAATTCAATCATGATAACTGCGGTCCCCGGCAGGCGCAAGAAATAAATTGACCAATGACCGCTGTAGCGAGCGCCGGCGCGGCAGGGCTGTCGCGCCGCCAGCTCGCTCACTGACTGTGCTGGACTGTTTGGTACGGTGAGAGTTACGTCTTGTATGATTGTTCTCGTTAGTGTGTTGTCTTAGCTTTTATTCCCTCTTATGTTCGACTTAATCACGCGTACACATTGTTTATTTAAATTATTTTAGTTCATATATCTAAGTTCCATTGTGCCCTATCTAGAGCAGACATTACATTGTGTCACGTACACTTGAGCAAAATATTTGGTATGCAAGCAAATAACTTGCATCTTGCATTACGTTTACCCAACGCTGCGAGTGTGCTGAGCAGGCAATTATTAATTTACATCATTCATAGGTATGTATGCCGTAAGTTTTAAAAGTCATTTCGCACACTAGGAATATGTTAAAAAGAAAGGTTGAATATTTTAGCGTGTATACCAAATCGGTTGTTGGAGTGTACATCAGAAATAAATGATTACTTGCCGACAATACAATGAGTTTTGTAAATATCGAATATTCATGTCATCGAGTGATTTATGATACGTCTCGTATTATTTATTTCTGTGTGTTGCCTCGATATTGTTTACCTTACTTGACATTCAAATGTATTTTCCTGCGAGTCATTTACGTTCGTTTATAGATGAAGCAAAAAATGTTAAAATGTTTCCGACTAGCTCTCGGCTGGCTCATGTGTTGAGACATACCCTTTTGACGGTTGATACATACCAAATAAAATTTAATCAAATGTTTTCATCATGAAAATGTTATTTTCCAAGCCGAGGCAGCGGTAGGCGACAGCCCTATTGTAAAAGAAAGGGCTGTGGTACCTGTCCGGGGCTATTGGGGGCGACCTTGCAGCGCCAGATAACAATTGAGAGTCGCTTGCCGCCGCAAATTCAATATCCAGAGGTGTCGTCGTATCTCCACCGGCCGCCGCCCCCCGCCCCGCGCACGCCCGCACCCCTCGCACACCCCGTGCACCTTGTGTTTAGTGTCCACTAGCCCTCCTCTGTCCACTGTTAAAGGGGATATAACCACTTAACGAGAAGTGAAGTCTGGCTCGAATTGAATTTTGGAACTCCTCACCATGGACTAGGTGGTGTTTACGTACCTAGATAATTTTAGGTTGGTATAAGCAATCCGAAATTATATTATCGCTAAATAATCTTTTAATCTGGAGTGTTTTTACTGAAAATAGCTGCGCAAAGTTGTATAGTTAGACTATCAAAACCAGGAAAACGTTTTGTATTCAACATTTCCAACAGTACCTATTCTTTTGAATTTGACGTCATAAAATAATCAATTGCGTAGTGCCACAGTAGCCGCTGAAAGTTAACAGGCGGCCACAACATGGTACTGCATGAGATGAGAAGCAACGTCTCCAAACAAACGTAACGAATAGCCAAACTTGTGGATCACGTATCGTGCTTTATCTGGTGATAGTGCGATACATTTGTTATGAGATAGCGGCCGATCGGACCGTCCATATTAAACGGCGATTAACCCACCGGCCGCTTGTGCCGCTCTGATTTATGTGAACTATTAAAATCTCCGAAGGCACAGAATTAATTGCACTACTTCAGTGTTGGCTGCTTTATTAATTGGGACCGAGTCGCCTGTTGTTTATGGACGGTTCCCTTTCCTTGGGCGCGGTGGTCGGCGCCCTTATCGTGACCCGGGCCGCTCCTATTTGTCCACTCACGTTTCTGTTCAGTTTCAATGGCTATTAAGGACCCTACCTCTGGTGCCGAGCACGCTAAACAATGTACATTTGTGTATGCCCTACTTCGGGATAATGTCTAATATCTAAATCTGAAGGCCACAGCAGCAACAGTGAAAAATCTGTTGAGTCAGAATTATATGGTTTTAAACTTGTGTGGTAAAGTTTTAGAAGCTTTTTATGCAAAATAGATATTAGGTATTGTTATACCTATGTATCTTTTGGTTTCGTTTCTTATGAAGTTAAAAGAAAATGCACAAACGAACATCAATCCATTCCATAAGTAGAAACTCACTCACTCACTCCCAACGCGACAAGACATTCCAAATGCCAAAAATAATACCTACCTATTCAAATCACACGAGGGCATTCGTTGGGGGCGAGTAATTTATAACTTGGACAAACGAAAATTATGTGCGTAGGTAGCCGTCAAAACTCCGCTGGAAGTTTGCACATTTACATATAAATTCGGGCACGTTAAAATATCACCTTGCGTGTCGCGGTGTTCCCAACAAATTAGAACAACAATTAGCGCGGTTGACAAAGTTGTAGCGTGCCGCATCGTGTCGCGCCGCGGCCGCACCGCGCCGGTGCCCGCTGTCACCGGACGCGGGCTACATGTGTTTATTGTCCTTGTATAGTATGTGTTATTTGTTGAAAAACTGTTTTAATTTAATTTGTTTTTGTTTGATTATGGTGTGGTTAAGTTTCCCATAGGATAGCCAAATTTGGTATTGTATAGCCAAGTTTGATAATGTAGGTATATGATATGTACGCCGATTCCGTTCGCATTTGCAAAGTTAATTCTTGTGTCATTTGTTGTGAGATATGGCGTACACCTCCGAAACACCGCCTGCCGCCGCATCCGACAGTGTGCGGACGCATTTATCTTATCCTTGCAAGAACAGGCACCCACCACTACTCATACGTTAACCCCGAGGGGTACAATCGGCCTCAACTGATAGTGCTAGTGGTTACGTGCTTGAAAAATTATCATTTGGTTTATACATAGACCGACAAAATATTTATTTTAATAGAACTTAAAAAGGATAATACTTTTTTATTCCAAAACATCCAGCGGTTTCTGATAAAACTATAGCTGAGAACAGTGCGTGCAGTGGTTGGCAAGTTTTCTCTTTTGGAGACATCGGAGTTTTTGTTTGCCATTCTGAATGCTTCAGATAAAAGTTATCTGACGATTGAAATAGCAGCCCCCAAATGAATACCTAATAGGTACTAAATATAGTAAATCCGCAAAAATACTATTTGAACAAGTATATAACTCATAATCTGACCACCTATCCAAGCGTAGGTATCTATAGAAGGTACACTGCAAATCTGCAATATAATCCCGTCCCTTAGGTGATATTCCGTGATATAACATAGGTCCTGGGCGCGCCATCTCGATGGAAACTAAAAGAAATTTCACACAATCAACCGTCATAAAACTGAATCCGCCTATTTAGATCATCTCAGCAGTCCATGTGTCCTCGAATTTTCGACAAAACCAACTTATTTTTAATCTGAATCTTCTCAAAATGGTTCTTGTGGTGTGGTGTTAAGGTGTATTTTGGTGCAGTAAGTAAGTCGGTGTTGTATCACCGAGGTAGGTAAGACAAGCACGCGATAAGTTTTATTCGCGCGGGGAGGTGAAGCCGGCCGCGCCGAGGGAGCCGATAGGCGCGCACTTACGACGATAGCCCTAGGACGGCAGCCACCGTGCACTTTACAAGGGAAAGGATTGCGGATATCGACAGTAATTTGACGAGTTGGGGAAACAAAATCTGTTGGATTACGAGATTCGTGCACCTTGATTTAACATGGATTTAGACTCTTGCTATATTTTCGTAAAGTCATAAAGTACTTACACATCATGCATTTAAAACCTGTCGGACTACCCCCGGATACATTCTATTTCGTTATTGTCAGATAGTTCATATGCTGCTATCCGGAGCACACCTAAAATATACACAAAATATTAATAAGAGCTTATGAGCTCTTTACACATTTATCTTTAAGTAATAGATCTAAGCAAACAATACTTATATTAAACTGTGTAATTAAGTAACACGTTATCAGCGATCGCGCGGCGGCGCGGGCGGCTCCTGTGCGCGGTCGTCGGGTCACAGTACATCAACATGTTTGCGTCCGACGTTTGACGTAACTGCAGTGTGCTCATTAGTTGAAGGTGCCGTCGGTAGGTACCCAGCGCTAAGTAATAACTAAATAACTTTCTATAATAAAGGCGTAATCTTCAGGGGTCAGGCGTTACCTAGGCAACAATTGATTACTCACTTAAAGCTTTCCTGTTACCTATAGGTATCGAAAACTAAAAAATATTTTGAAACGACATTGCCATATTTGTGATGGTGCCAATGAGGAAATGCAATGGACAGACTTTGCACAAATTAAATAATAACTTATTTATTGTCGTCTCGTACCTACACAACAAAAAAAAACTGTTTAATTAAGTAAGTATTCGGCTGATGAAAATAAAAGTGTTTGTTTTCCTGATTGCGTCCTTTAACCTAAAATGGTGTATTTAACACGTGGTTATTCGTGAGTTAATTATAAAAGCTATTTTTAGTTGACGTAATTTGGGATAACGTATGTACCTACGTATGTTTTAACCACATCCCTGGAAATTCCATGATTCGATGATGTTCATTTAATTTCTAATCTAACTTATGCTGTTATAGGTATAGCAGAATCTCATGGCAAATGGGGACACAAAAATTGCAGTAACCAATACCGGAAAAATTGGATGCTGTTTAATTTTTATTTGTCTTTTTAGTAGAAAGAACATGAGTAAACCATGAAAAATAAATAAATTGTTAAAATATGTATAAATTGTATAAATTGTTTTGTTTTTAAGTAAGTGTATCGCGGAAAAAATCACAATAAGTACCTACATGGCTTTAATTAACTCTTTCAACATGTAAATCAGATAGAAAAATGCTAACCTGTGGTTATTGGACAATGAGCTGAAGCCTACTATATGCTCCTTGGGTTTTATAATTCCATGAATGAAAAATTGGTACCTACCAAACTTGGCACCAACATGTAATAGACAAAGCGGTGCATTGACACCTTCAGCTCCCGCGTCAAATAATATCATTCTACAAAAACTTATTTTGTCTTTACGGCCAGTTAGATTTGAAGATTACTTTGTCAGACGAAAAAAAACTGGTGACAGCGAAATTTTCAAATCTCCCGCTAGCCCCCGGCGAACATAAAACGCGAGAGTCGAACGGCCGCCGCGAGGTGCGTCCTTACACAAAACTCAATCTTATCACAGCTCCGACATATTCCACAGAATGGCGCTGCGCGACGTCCCTGCTCGGAGGTATCGTCTCACAATTTCGTCGCTATGAATACAAACAATATGTTTGGTTATCGAGCTCCGTGAATGACTTATAAAGGATTTGCGAGTTGATTGCATGTAGCAATCTAGATGGTTGGAAATTGTCGAAAATATGGTGGAAAAGTAATAGGTTGTTCACGTGTGTGGTAGATGTGGTTTGATAGGTCGCCGCGTGGCCCGAGGGCTCGGGGGCGCGGGGGCGCGGGCCTGCTTGACGACCGTGAGATCTGCGGCGATAGGCGCCCGCCGGGGATCACTTCGGGTTGACGACCGCCGTCTATCTGTTGATCGTTTGACGTTCTCTCACGAGCACATCCCACTGATAGATTTTACACTTAAATTTCATGGGACCATAATATTTAATGTGGATGAGAAGGTACCTATGTTAAGATACCTATTACGTTAGGCGCCAAGTTTACATCTGAGCTGTGTCACACAGCCCAGATGTAAACTAAGCGCCTGTGTGTATAGAATATGTCATACATAAATGTGTATGATAGGTATATTATGACGATATGAAAGATTTGATTAACTAAGAGGTATAATTAAAAGAATTAATAATTGTTGTTTGTGAATATTAAAGCATTTATTAATTGAGTTGTGGTGTGATATTGGATTATCCAATGAAAAAAATTCATGAACGAAAAACAAAATCGGCTAACAATAACGAAATTGGCAACTCTGTTGATTGCCAAATATGGAAATGAATGGGACTAATCGAGAAAACTCAAGAAAAACCTCGCGGTAATGAACGAAGTAATAATAAATTGGACCTTAGTTGTCAAAAGGGATCCTCAACAGATTATAAAGAAGTTCGATAAGAGTATTCACGATTCAATCGAGATCTCGGCTCCACTAATCTAATTACGGCTCCACCGTCTCTTTGTGCGGCGCGCGGCGAGCGGCGTTTGTTTATTTCCTTTGCCTCGCGAGCTGATATATTTTTTGTTTATATTTTTCGCGGAGTTTGCGAGCGCTCAAAGGCGGACCCGGGTTATGAAATTGTTCAAGCGTTAATTGTAGACGTCCAGTGGCGAATATTAAAGTGGTCGTGTGCGGCGAGGCCTGTACAACTAACTAGTTAACCTCGCCGGTTACACGGACAGCCGCAACTTTAAACGTTGCACACCAAAAAGAAAAATCTATTGAATTAGCGTTTTGTGGTGAAGGCGATAGGTATCGCGGCGTGTTGAGTGTTCATTAGCACTTGCTTTTGGGTCTGATTCGCTTGCACGTTATCTGAGCTCTGTAAAGTTCAGCTGGCTCGAAGGTTCATGACGTGAGTCAGATTTTGTAATAGGTTAGCATACAGCATTGTTGTAGACATAATAATATGTTATGGAGATAATATATTATGGTTATAAAATCATAAACAGAAGGTTTTAATCTTTTGACATGCAGGATAACCTTTAACAGCATTAAACATTGATGATCCCATAGTAATGGGAACCACAATGGTTCCCAGATTATTTTCGTTCAGAAAGCACTCGATTCAGTCGGTCATTTGTTCGCTGTAGAGCGTTGCGGTGGGCGGCCGACGAGTCGATTTTTTCCTAGTGATTGGTAATCGGCAAAGTCATTAGGAAAGCTACGCTTTTGTTTTTTACGTCGAGGGTAATGGCGCGAAAAATGTCGTTAGCGAACAAAACACCAGCCGAAGAGGATTCAGGTGAAGAGGTCACTCGTGGGTAGCTTGTGTCTTTGGACGGTCAGTACCTATCGTATCTGACACGATCAGTGGCGCTCGATGCAGTCAGCAGACATCGGATGATACCTGCCTACGTTACCAATATTTTATAATTTTAGATATACAATCGCTGTAAGGGCAACTTATTCATAAATTGGATAGGTATAATTCCCTCTAACCGAGCTGCCCGTAGCAAGTAAACTTTGCAAAGGTTCCAGAGTAATAAAACAGTGCTGTGCGTAACGCAGTTGGCCGGCGCCCGACCGACGCGCGACTTGAGAACTGTGGAGCGGCCATTATTTCATTACTTTGCCCAATAAAACGAATTAAAACCTAATTAGACGCCGCGATTTTTGAACATTAAAAGAGGGGTGGAATTAATTAGTGGAGGGCAGAGGCAATGATTCCAGTTCGGCGAGTAATTGCCGCTCCACCGTTTCAAATATAAATCAGAGAATGAGTCAAGCGACGAGCGGAGCGCGAGCGCGGCTCCCGTCGCATCTTCAGCCTTACCTGGAGAAAGCACGTGCAACCGCTTTGTAGCTTTGTAGATATTTCTCACTATAAGTTGTAGTTGCGGTGATCTCGATGCAGTGATCTAACAATTATAGATGAACATAAATTAGGTAAGTATGTGTAGTTTAGGTAGTGCCCTCACAAAGACAACGTTTATTATGTTTATAAAATTGATAGTTGATGTTTCGTCTTAACGTACAGTGTTAGAGATGGCTCCCGCTGCCGCGTGTGCCTCGTTCCACACAAACACGTCCAGGAAAAATCTCAGTGTAGCAGTCTTAAGATTCACTTTGAAGGGTGAAACAGATTTCATTGAATCAACGGATGAATTATTCTGTTTGTCCGACTTTTTAAATGTTTGCCTTTGACCGCAGTGTTTGGACTGTAAGAGGGAATGGGGGAATTAGCTCGTCTTGCTACATTGTGCAAATACAGGTACTGAGGTACATAGATATTAAGTACCGACTGGAGACGGATGTGCTAAGGAGGCGAACAGACACTAAGAAAGTTTATCTATGTATTTCGTGTTGTGTCTGCAAACAAATGAAAGTGTTGTAAAAGTGGTAACTTATGAGTTTAGTAATAAACTAATAATATTGAATACCAGAATCAATAAGCTCAGAACTGAGCAATCTTTAAATTAACTAAACTATGAATTTGGGCATTCGAAACGAAAATATTTACTCTACCATGAAGTTAACGAAAGCATTTGAAAGTGTTTACCAAATATAAGTCAGTAACTGGCACAAGTTGCTCCAAGTTCAATCAATTATTTGAGAGCGAAAGTAGGTAGTTGAAACTGTGTTGTTGTGCGCGGGACAACCCAAGTGGCGCGGCCGAGCGCCGGCCATTGCTATAAATCCGATAATTTAATAACGATTAACTCGATTCGTTCATTTCACAAATTAAATAGAGTTTCGTTATAGGCCCTCTTTATTAACACCTTCAGTTTCATTACGAGCTGCTCATTAGTTTACGATTTATTCAAATGAATTAAAGAAAAACAGTTTTTAACTAAACATACAAACATCAGCTCAAGCTTTGTGTGCGCATAACTTTAGAACTAATTAATTAGATGATGACCTTTAGCCGCTATCATTTGTACGAAAACAAATTAAATGTAGACGAAGGACGGAGGCTTCCAGCGGCCATTTGTATAATGGCGGCATTTCCGGAAGTTTGACAGGTCGGATGAAATGTCGCACGATTTTTTGTAATTAAAGGGGTGCTATCGGCTGGGGTAGGTGCGGCGAGGTGACGGGAGGTACGCCAAATGATCACTTTAATGGTTTTATTGCCTCGACATTTTTGAGAACCGACCTTATAATTACAGCTTGATTAGAGTCGTTATTTTTAAATAAATCTAATGATGATGAATAGTGAATTGGGAAATAGCATTACCTAATACTTTTTCTTATGCTTTGAATGACCCTTTTATCAATCAGTTTTCTTACTATCGGGTGTTAATAACATTGGCCTGGCGCCGGTTATCTGCGCCGGCGCTGAACTCTAAGCGAATCTTATTTAATTAATGAACCCTTGATTAGATAGCGTAGTATTATGCGTTAGAATTTCATTGAGATTGGATATAAGTAATCTATGCATTACATCGAGAACCACTACAGATGCAATTATTGACTCTGACTTTAGGTACCTCTAGGTCGATCGATTGATTTCTGGTAAGTTATGAAAAACAATGAGGTATGGAGGACAGGTATGTCAAAATAAAGGCATCTGTTGTAGTTACAATACTGTGCCGTGTTAAGAGAGCGGGGACACGATAAACTATAAAGAAGTACAATTGCTTTGCGCCAAGATACATACTTACCTGTGTAATATTATATATACCTACTCGTATATCTATGAATATCTGTTTGTTAAGTAGATACTTCAACTTTCTTGGTCGCCATTTAATAATCCGTATTGTCACAGCTCCCAGTATTCATTGCTGTTGTAATTTTTCCCGGCACCCTTCCTCTGGCGGAGCACGTTATTCAGCACACAATCAAACTGCCGCCACTCTCCACAAATTAGTTTTGATATTTAAATTAGTCCCGCCGCTGGCGATCGCTGGAGACATCTTAGTCCCAACGACTAAGACTTTATTATTTGTCTTCATTTTAAGGAAAACAATGTAGCCACCAAACTAAGTAGTGATGGTAAATGGAAACTAGAGATTGTAGATGTCTAAATATACTTATGTTAAAAAGGCAAGCAACCAATATAATTCAATTCAACCATGTCCATGATCAATAGTTACGGTAAGGTCCTCTAAAATCGTCGTACCTACCTAAATACAGGAAATGAGTAACCGCGCCTGACGCTATCGTGTCGTAAGGTGTAAAGGCGCCCGCCGTCCGGCAGGTTCGGTTCAAAGATTGATTTCTCTTTCTCGTCGGACTAACTAAAACTTCTTCGAACTGCCCTCCCCCCCTCGTCTCACCTCTGCCCCCTGCGGGGCCCGCGCTCAGGCCCGTTTGATCGCGTTATTTCGCAAGATAAGTCCGTTAATTGCCTTTGCAGACAGGTTGCTCATTCTATTCCAGATTATTGATCTTGCTGAGAAGTTTTTGTATGTCTTCAGAGGGACTTGTTAAACGGTTTTTGTTTTTAATTGAACAGTTCTGCGAATAAGGAGCCGATAGGCTTGAGTCGCTTGTTGGGCTTCATGTTCCGATTCAATTAGCCGTGTCAATACAGATGCGATTCAAACAATACGCTATGTTGCAAAAGGATTAGGAACCATCGAACATAAATAAAAAATATAAGTAACCAAGGGTCAATCAAATAACAGTATGTTGCTTGACCTCATGCACAAGTTCCAACAGTAAGGAAGTAACAGAACGACAAAGACAGACGGGTATCCATAGCGTTAGCAGGCGAGACAAAGGGCGAGCTAACAACTGTAAGAATAAGGAGCACCTTCAGACAAAGCTCTGCGCAAAGAGCACTTGAAAGTGCAGCCGACAGACTGCCACGTAACTACATATATAACCGGTACCTAGGTACGATTATGTGATACAATAATACTCACTTAGATTTATTTCTAATTCTCCTTGTTTTGCACGTAAGTTGATGATAGAATTGCCTACATTATAATTACACACTTTGATTAAAATTGGCATATATAATGTTCTTTTGTTTACCTTAAATTATACAGCGAATGTAGGCTAAACATGGTCCAAAGCTATAAAACCGCACGAGGCACGTATAAGGCGAAAAATAATATCGAGTGCACCGATTGTGGTTAGAGACTTAAACGAACACAAATAACTGATTAACACCAACAGGTCTCCCTCGTGCCGCGCTCTGCTACCGAGAGCTTCTTCCTCATAACAAACTCTTTCTCAATTCTAATGTTTTAAAACTGGTTTAAGCTGGTTATTGTTTAAGATTTTATTGAATTTACGATTGCGATTATCTCCCCTAGTCCCCTCCCCCCGGCCTAGAAGACGCGATTTCTTTTTAATCAATTCACGTTATGGCCACCCTTTCCAAATTTTTGGCTTTCATTAAATCATTTTATTCGCGGAATAATCCATTGATGCTTTGTTTATTAGCAGGTTGTGTTTGGAAATAAGTACCTAAGTGTTTATTATACCTACGATGTCAGTTTAGTTTCAATTGTTGCAGGCGCCAACTTCAGAAAAGAAATGTTCGTGCTTGAAACATTAGATATTCAGTATCCAGACTGATTGTTGTATGATCTGCGATTATTGTCTCGCGATGAATATCAAAGATTATTTAATTAAGATCTTACTAATCCTGCGTCTATTTCTAACTCGGCTCGTATTGTGTTTAAATTGAAAAACTTTTCTCGTTTTCAACTAATTATATCGAGAGGAAGTCGAAAATCTTTAGCAAATATTTATTGAGAACCCGCGATTGTCGCGCTCGCGATACAAAGATTAGTCGCAAACCAATCGGAGTTTAATCCTTCAGCTGTCCCTTTTGTGTATGAGAAATGTGAAAGAGAGAGTGTGACGGAGTTACTGCAATAGTTAACAACTAGCTGCGAAGCTTCTTGAGGTGAAGGCTGGTTCTTGTTTTTAATTAATTAATTTTATTATTTTTCGCCGGCCGCCCCGCGTTCGCTTTATTGGCGGAATTTCTCGAGTAATTAGTCGTTTTATTATTATATAATATCGGAAGGGTTGAGGTGCGACCAGATGCCACCATCATTACGACTCGCCGCCGCCGCCGGTGCTGCTGCGCCACCGGGATGCCAATTTTTATTTATTTTTGGGGTGCTCAAGATTCCTTGGGTTTGAAGAACGAATTTGTTTTCTTTAATTAATTTTTGATTTTTAAGTTCCCTTTGGCGGGTGGCTAAACCTGCACAATTTAATTTGAAAGGCACCATATCAATCAATTTAAGATCATAAAACAAGTTAACTTATGATATAGTAGGTATCTTAGTGCATTGTGAAGCAGAACAGATAAGAAGTGTATAACAACTGATCAAATCATAATGACTGAGCAAAGACTGAACACAACACAAGCTGCGCATTCCTAGAAGTACGTAAGAATGTTCGTATCTCGAACAAACAAACCATTTGTAGCGACAGTGGGTACCTCTCATCACGTGTCAGATAAACAGTAAACAATGGCCACCTCGCCATTAAGGTAATTAGTGCGGGACTTAATCCAATTTGTGCTGTTTATACTTACTTCTTGCTCCGGCGACTAATTAGCGAGAGTGCCGCCTACTGGCCTGCTCACCCACCTACCGGCAGCTCTTCTGTGACAGCGACGCGTGCCTCATACCTAGCACTGGGAAACAATGGCGTTAGGTGGAAGGAAAACTATACAATTGAGGAAATGATAACGTCATGTGTGTTGTGATCAGGGCGGTAAGTACCTACAATAGGTACTAATAGACTGTTATTTTGATTTTGTGAGTTTAATTAAACGAGTTTTGGACAAAATAAGTGCGTAATATTGTACTATTTACTGCTCATTAGTACTTAACTACGTCAGCAATGTAGTTGCCGGGTATAAGTACCTACGGATAATGTTGCTAGCTTGATAGTCTGACATGGCTACGTCGTTCATTGGCTGGCGGTGCTCACGCCACGCTGACACACACGAGCACAGCCCGCCGCGTCTCCGCACTACATCACCTGCCTAACTTAACAGATAAGTATACGCACCTTCATAAAATATTACGCCTGCTTATTTATGATGACATCGCAATACTTACAAAAGGCTGCTAAGGCATAGGTACCAGCCTAACACGACACCAACATTGTACCTACTCTTATTTTGCAATAAGGCTTTGAGTTTGACCTAAGTAGTATTTACATAATATAGAAAGTATGGGTGACAACGACAAGTCTTGTCTGGGTGGTCAAGTGTATGATAATGATCGACTACTTTAGACGTTACCCTGACATACTTGAATACGGATTGGTACATTACCTACCTTAAGGTAGGTACCTATATTTTAATCGCGAATATTTTAGCTACACTCGATCGAGTGTGTCTTTTATTTTATATGTTATGACGCTAATTACTTTTCTTATGACAGGTAGGTAGATACTTGCGTTCAAAATGTGACTAACAAACAAATTGAGTGCGTAATATTTGTTCATTATTTTGTTACGAAAATATGACTGTAATAATATGTAGGTAAAATAGGTACCTAGGTAGGTATATGTACTGTTAACCACAAAGTATACACTAGGTAAACCTAACATGAGGAGAGGGAAGTAATTCAGGAAACTAGGAGAGGGGTCCTCCCTACCTAACGTTACTGTGTGAACTATTTACATACCTTTAACCTGTTTATTCATTTTATTTAATGAATAGCTTTTGTCCGTGACTTCAACCGCGTGAATTTTCTTAAGGACCTCTAATTTTTTTGATGATAAAAGTCTGTCTTCGCGGATACCGTAGTTCTCTAGTAGCGAAAGATTTTTCAGAATCAGTACTATTACTTGCTTGAAAATATGCCTATGTGACCATTCTATTCATACCAACGTTTATCAAAAACACCTGAGAGCAAATACTATATTCCATTGTGCGCATTGACTTGTAGAATATCTAGAGGTAGTCCTCAAATAGGTACGCGGCAATTAGGTAATTACCTGCGGCACAACGAGCTATAGAGGGAGACAGACAGTGTAAGACAATGCAAATTACCGACTGTTCCTAATACTCGATGTTCTTTTTAAACCTTTATTTAAAGGTTTCCCGGCTATTTAGCCGGGAATTGTACCTGTAGTCAGTCAACGGTTTGAACATAAACATTTTCCCAGTACAATGCGCGTACAGTCACCTGTTGTGCAGGTGAGGTGGGCGTGGCGGCAGGTGGGCCGTGCGCCCCGCCCACCGCGCACCTGCCCCACCTGCCACCTGAGCCGGCACACGCGACACCTCCCAGGTACATACGCGGCTATGTACACAGGTAAATAAGCAGGTTTACCTTTCTACATTTATTTACTTTATCTATTGAGTGTAGGTGTGAATGACGAGTGTTGACGAAGTGCCGACTTGGACTGAACGGGTTTAGAGCTGTACTTCGATTTAGGTAAGCATTTAAAACTAAAAAAGGACTTTAAATACTTAGTAACTAAGTAAAAGTGTTAACTTATTAGGAGTACAAAGCGTAGGTAGACCAATTAAGGCAACTTAGATAGAAGTTCCTTACAATTTAAACAATAAAGTATCTTAACTTGAAGAATCTTAGACGTATCTTGAAACCTTTAGTCACAAAAGTCATAGAATCACAAGTAGCTTGGCACGCAATCGTCCAAGTAACACCACTGATTGTGCCGCTCCACCTATTCAACTCGATCAATATGCTGTAGTGCTCTACACACACTTGTCCAAGTGGCCACTCAACCCTACGAAAGCTACGGGTGTCACCTTCGCATCGCATAAATTTTTTGCGCACTTAATCGTGCGGCGAGACACGGAAAAGGAGGTGCCGTCTTAGGCACGCGCGGTGTAAGGGTTGACCTCCGCGCTCGCCCGCCGCCGCTGTGGCGTGTTACTGCTTGGACAAGTATCGTGGTCGTCAAGAGACAAAATATCTAGGTAGGCTATTGTGTTTTTTTAAACACTTATCTGTATCTACAGGTTGAGGTAGCTAAGTGATGCGAGAAGCATGAGTATTGTGATGATATTAATCCGGATAGTTGGCACCACTAGATATAACTGACGGTTAAAATCTGAAACCTCGTAGCATATCTAAATGCTAGATTTTAAACCAACTGTTACCATTCAATCTTAACCTAACTAATTCCATACTATTAGCGGTTGTTATTATGGACAAAACTTTGTTAAGTAAAATCAAACAATTGATCCAATAAGAATGAAAAAAAAACAAGCACAATATACTTTTAACAATTAAATCCGTATACGAATGAGATCGAGTCAGGAGCAGGCCGTGGTCGCTGTGTATTGTCTCAGTTTTCCGCGACACGAGGACCATTCGGCCGACACTGACACCGCGGTCCCAACACGCTTAGCATAATTTACACATACACTTTTTGTTCGCAATCCCTTCCCAATTGTATTGCTTTTGCATAAATGCGGACATTTGAATTGAACTTCTTTCGGAACGAAGGACCGAAGCCCGGGTGAACAGATACGTGTATGGCGAAAGAGAAAGTTCACATTTTTTAAACAGTATTTTGTTACTTAGTAACTAGTAAGTTAATGTAACGACTTTTTAATTTAACCGAATTAGTGTGGTTGGATTTCTAAATTCAACATCTTACCGGTAACATCTACCTATCTACCTATCTAATTAATACAATCTCTAATCTTGCCTTAATTACATTCACACCTCAAAGAACAAAAAAAAAACAAAAAACAATAAAAGGTAAACAAGTCTCGGTGCGTTGCCCGGCGCGGGGGAGCGTGTCACTGCGGAGCGGTGATGTAAAGCAAACAAAACGAGAGTGTACGTAAATAAATACGTAATGAATAATGTTTGCCAACTAATTCCACGGCGCTAGCATCTGATGACGTGGTACAAAATCTAAATCTAAATAAAAGATGTAGACTTTCAAATCTTTTCTTCATCGAGATTTGTGGTGACAACAGTAAACGAAAAGTGCTCTTCTGCTTAAACTTGTGTTCAGTTGAACGATATTTCCGAAAGATGTCAAAATCCATTAATAGATGATCGATAGACATTTAGGTGATAACTCACAAAAAGTGTCTTCTTTTGAGATATCACCTCTCTGCCTAGCCATTTCTCAACTATGTTGGGGTCGGCTTCCACTCTAACCGGATGCAAGAGAGAGAAATCACCTAAGAAGGACTTATTTATTAGAATGGTCGTTACAGTTTGTGTTAAATACCTCTCCAAAACGAACCCGAACGTCGTTTGTGTAAATAAGAACGTAAATATATTGCGTATTTTCTACAGGTCGTAGTTTTTATTAAATGCAATAATTTAAATGGAGACGCTACCTAATTAACATGTATTAATGGCAAATATTAATAAACTAGCTTCTGCCCGCGACTTCGTACGCGGATCCTGTTGCTTATGCCAGCGACAACGGGGTCGTCAAAATCGAAGATCTGAAACGTCTGATGTAGAATTCTAAGGCCTGGGGACGGGAAAACAACGGGATAAGCGAGATTTCATCGAAAATCAGTCCTAAACTGTTACCGCCTTCACCGCGTGGTGGTACTCCCAGCTTATGTTATTTTATAGTTATACAGTGAAATTGAGCTTTGATTTCCACATCAGGTGTTCCAGATCTTTAATTTTTTAACGTCAACAGAGAGTGCTCATCAGGCTTAACAACTGTTGCTAAGACGTCATTCCTATATACGTTATAGTGTTGCTGGGCGCTTGGAATTTCACAACGCGTGTGCCAGATCTTCAATTTTTATACGTCAACAGAGAGTGCTCATCAGGGTGAACAACTTTTGCTAAGACGTCATTCCTGTAATATTATAGTGTAACTGGGCTCTTGAAATTCCACAACAGGTGTTCCAGATCTACAATCTTTATACGTCAACAGAGAGTGCTCATCAGGCTGAACAACTCTTGCTAAGACGTCATTCCTATATATATATGTTATAGTGTAGCTGGGCTCTTGGAGTTCCACATCAGCTGTTCCAGATCTTCAAATTTTATACGACAACAGAGAGTGCTCATCAGGCTAAACAACTCTTGCTAAGACGTCATTCCTATATATGTTATAGTGTAGTTGAGCTCTTGGAGTTCCACATCAGCTGTTCCAGATCAGATCTTCAAATTTTATACGACAACAGAGAGTGCTCATCAGGCTGAACAACTCTTGCTAAGACGTCATTCCTATATATGTTATAGTATAGCTGGGCTCTTGGAGTTCCACATCAGCTGTTCCAGATCTTCAAATTTTATACGACATCAGAGAGTGCTCATCAGGCTGAACAACTCTTGCTAAGACGTCATTCCTATATATGTTATAGTGTAGCTGGGCTCTTGGAGTTCCACATCAGGTGTTCCGGATCTTCAAATTTATTCTCTTAGCAGAAAATGCTCATCACGTGAAACAATTTTTGCTATGGTACCATTTTTGTATCTCTTATAGTTTAGCTGGTCTGTTGCGGTTCTGCATCAGGTGTTCAAGTTTCCAAGATAAATTATAGCCTATATGTTGCCCGGACTTAATACCAATACAATAAAAAAAAAAACATTCAAATCCGTCAAGTAGTTCCGAAGATTAGCGTGCACAAACACACAGACAAACAGACAAACAGACAAACAGACAAACAGACAAACAGACAAAAAAAAAATTAATTACAATTTCAGGTTCGGCATCGATGTAATAACAACCCCTGCTACTTTTTTTTTATATATTTCCATTGTACAGACACCACTTTTCTACAATTTTATTATATGTATAGATGTAACTGTTTGTTAATATTAAATAACTATTCTTTATTCGTAAGTGTCCTGGAAGCGAAGACGAAGGGCTTCCAACAACAAGCAGGACACGTCTAACTAAATTGAGAACAACGTGAAGCGATCACAGACTGAGAGAATGGTTTACAAAACCTGGGATAGTCATAGTACGTATCGACTATGAACGTACGAATAACACAGTAATTCCCTATAAATGTAATAGGCGCAGTGCGTGGGGCTCCGCCGCGGTTCCAATCAGCCGCCAGCGCCGTGGGAGTGACGTAACGAGCGGCTTATTGTACAAAAATGGCCGCGAGCGGGAACCTGGCTTCAAGTGTAAATTGAATCATTTCCATTGTGCACCGGTACACCGTGCTTACAGCGAGTCAACTGCGAGCTGATCAATTGTGGCAAGTATTGACGTAAACCAGAAGGCAGTTCAGATAATACATGCTTACAGAAGTACTTACTGACTTAGCTACGTGGCAAGAAGTAATAGAATAGAATAGAATGGAATAATTTATTTCGTATAATTAAAATCCCTAGCTTGTTTAATAATAAACAGTCGGTAATACGAGATAATACGGTTTTGGAAAACCTGACTTTCTAAAAATTTTATACAAAACGTTAGGCTTCTATAGTGTAAGCTTGAAATTGCGATTAAGTTTTTTAATGCATTGACAAAACCAAGTTAAAGTTGAAATAACACTTTGTTTTACTGTTCCTCTAGTCACTGTGTTCAAGGCTTGTAAGAAACAGCGCACACCTCAGGATGAACAAACATAAATTGCGCGAGGTTCCGGCACAATCAACCGCCGCACACTTTGTTAGCACAAAAACGAACGATTCATTGCGATTCGTAGCAGCTCGTAGGGCCTCGTAGCGTCTCGTAGGGTTACGTAGCAGCTCGTAGAGGCTCGTAACGTTTCGTAGCGGTTGAAGGTGCTGTTGAAATTAAATGATGTTTGTTGTGTAAGTGTTTGTATGTGAATTGGTTTTATGATTACATTTGTAATGCAAAGGCAGGTGTCAGTGTGGTTATGTGTGTGTGCGTCTGAAGACAAGGTAGACGAAATTGGAGAAAGTGAAATTCTTATAAGGATAAATACATAAAAACCAGTAAGCAGTAAATCTATATGTAATAAAGAGGTAAAGTTTGTTTTTTTTTGTTTGTACGAGGTAATCTCTGAAAGTTCTATTCCGATTACAAAAAACCATTCGCTCTTATAAAGCTAGACTATTCAGAAGAGCCATAGGCTATTATGTTTTATGGAATACTTTTTATGGGATTCCACGTGATCAGAGTCGCGGGCTGAAGCTAGTAAAAAATAGAACGTAAGTAGTCAACTTACGGAAATTGATTGCTGTGCCATATTAATATCTTGACCAAATACCATATTAGTTCTTCATTAAAACTAATGCTCACTGCATGATATTTGTTACGAACACATTTGCACACTGTACTTTCTTTTACTACGTTTTTTGTGACTCCATTTTTTGTTACCCTATTCCTTAGACATTGTAACTAATATATGACCGTTCTCTATGATTTTATATATCTTTATACAACAACATCACGCCTGTAATGCCCGATGGGTTAGGCAGAGGTGTATCCATTAGTGCACCCACATTTCGCTAGTTATCGTGTTCGTGTTAGGTATATCTTTACCTAGGCTTTAATAACTAAATCACAGCAAGTCTTGGCACGCGCACTCGCCCCTACACACCTTATAAATGTAGTCAGTTTCTCCGGCACTCTGGCACTCCGGCAGGTATCCGATATGATGTTATTACGCGCGTCAAATATTTGCGCCGCTCCCCTCGCCGTAAGATGCTGTGATCTGATCAATTGCTCCTGCGTGTGCTCCAATCAAATTACTTTTTTATTTGTTTGATGATTTCGATATACCGGAACATGTTGTACCTGCAAATTAGTTTTCGTTTGTTTGTGCGTTCGTTCTTCAATATTCTTGCACGGGTGGTTTATTTCAGGATCTTATGACTATTATAAATGCAAATGTTTGGATGTATGTTTGTTATTTAAACGCCAGAATGGCCTTATTGAGTTTATTTGTATTCATATTTTACCTTTACGACTAATCAACGCTTAAAATATTTATGATTGATATTTGAATTCATTCAGGTTCCGCATACATTCTTAAATAAGTTAGTCAGCGCTTTCCTTCTGTATGACTCTGTTTGTTACCCGATCTTTACAACGCTTCTCAGTTAAAGAGAGGTGGGTGTTTGACATGCCTAAATGCACCATAACGCAGTCAATGCGTCGATACTGATGCATGGTAAACGTACGTGGTACGGTCTCATACATGGTGGACGAATCACTGATGTGAGTCCGATAAAGCTTCTAATAAACAGAATGTCTTAACTGTCCTTAATAGTGAAACACCAAAACATCTTATTTCTTACTTATCAAGTGACGGGTTACTAATTTCCCTTAAAATCCTTCAGATTGAGATTGCAAGTGCGTCACGCCATGAGCCCACAGATCGACAGGCGACGCAATGCTCCAGTGTATATGTATGAGATGTGCACGATACGACTTTACGAGTGCGCGTCGTGTCGCTCGGCCGCGGCACTGCGAGACAGTTACATGTGTTCATATTTTTATTATTTGTATTATTGCGCACGCGATGCTATAACTCCCTTCAATTACCCTCCCAAGCTTCTTTATTTACTACCGACTGCTTAGATTGTATAGACGATAACAAGACTGGGAACCTAATAAGATATTTTTTAGAAAAAATAAGTGTTGTTGTTATCTGATTATGTTATATTATTATTTATATTTTCTTATTATTATTGATGTGTAATGACCTGGACTGGGCAGTTAACTAGCCAATTACTTACGTTTAAAAAAACAGGTGTTAAAGTCAATATCTATGGAATACAGAACTCTATTATTAAATAATCAGCCGTGCTATTCTGTCGGTGAATTCAGGTGAAGTGAGTTTACGGTAACGGATTGACATCCCCAGCATCAGGTGGAATACCAGCTCACCTCAAACTCACTTCACCTAAATTCATCGAGAGAGAGTTGCTTACAGAATAGCACTGCAGTTGAAGACTTTATTAATGCTTCATTTCATATCCACATTTGCGCATTCCTTGCCCTCCGCGAAGTTGTTAGCGGCTAAAGTTGGTGTTGTGCTTGACGCGCTGTCCTCGCGTTTTTATGAGCGCTTTACAGCCCATTATACGCTTGTTGTGTAATAGAAACACTTGATTTGTTCGTCCCAAGACGCCGCGCCGACGTACTACACCGTGTTTGTAAACAAGTCATCGCCACTTTTTAATTTTCTTTCGGGATGTTGACGCGGGGGGGAAGTTTACACGAACAATCTAACTTGTTGTTGATCCCATTTAAATTGTGTTCAGGGACTTCAGTGGATGTAGTTGTAAACATAATAATAGTTAGCTACACCGATTCTTGAACTAATAACTACTCTAAAGCTTCCTTTAGATAATCGCGGAGAAAAAAGAACAAATAAGATTTTGCTGGACGGAAAACGGACGGAAATGACGGAAGTTATTCAACAATTCTATACTAAAAACTCAAGTATAAAAAACTTGAAACCTTGATGTACTGACAGCACATTTTCGTTTATTTTACCTCCACGTAAGGCCCCCATATAAGGCCGGGTCACCCGTCACCAAACATGCTACTATATATAGTCTATGACGCGAGTATACTCTCCTGAGCACATCAATTATCATAAACCTAATACATGAAGCGTCTCGCGTCACTGCTCCACAAGGTACACGAGGCGACAATAAAGCAATAAACACGATGATGAGGACGATATCGCCGCACGTGTACACCTCGCCCTTGAACCGCGCCGTAATATATAACTAGCGCACACGCACACAGCCAGCGGCTATCGGCTACAACGACGTCCGATGAAAGTGATGGAAATTAACATTAAATAAGCTCGTGCTTGCAGTTTTGATACATTGTAAAATACATATAAAGCAATCTATCTATGTAGGTATATTGCTTTACTCAACTGTCCCAGAAGGACAACGCTTATGTCTAACTATCTACTATACCTAGGTGTTTAACGTGCAACGCCATCTTACGCCAAACAAAAGGCAACAAATAGTCGCGTCACGAATGAACCAAATCCGTGGCGCGCGGTCGCCCAATCACCGTGTACGAACGACGGAGACGACCAATCGCCGTGCGCGAGCGACGGAGCCGCTCGCGAATGGTCTTCGCGTCCACTCACTTCGTTCCTTCACCATCATCACTTTATCATTCAACATACTTCCGAGAACACAAGACCTTTTTTTTATGTCTAGAAACGAACTTATAGTAGACTCAAAGTGAAATATTGTAAAATACGTTAAGCTGTTACAATAAACAGTTTTCATTTGAAACTCGTCTACGTTATTGAAGAACCCGAGAGCAGCACCCAAATCACAAGGGCACATTCCCTAACATTGGACCTTCGAGCCGGTTATTCGAGAACATTCGAGAGAATCAGCCCTGAAGCGGAAACCCAAGCGTTCAAACTGCTCATACAAGAAAAGGCGGAGTAAGCGTTCCACACCTACGTTCAAGCAGCATCAGCCAGCAACGGTCAGGTTATCCTTCGCCCTTCCTTCCCTCTACCCGTTTCGAGTTGTGTTAATATCGTTCTGTACGTTTCTAGAAGTTCGAGCAGCGGGCTTGTGAAAGTGAGTATTAGTGACTTCGCGAGTTCTGCCGCGCCTGACTTTCCGTGTTTGCACAACTGTAAGTACCTTTGCTTTCTTTGAGCCGCCAAAATGAGTGACGATGAGTGTAAATCCGATAGTTCTGAAGTTAATATTGCCGATCTTAAGAAACAAAGAGGTGTGATAAAAAGCAGATTAACACTTTTTGCTAATTTCATACATAAATTAGACAGTTCATGTTTAGATTCCTTAACGAAAACGCAAGTTCAATTACGAATAGAAGCGGCAACCATTTTCTTTTCTGATTTTAATAATATTCAGTCCAAAATCGAAAATAATGTAAATGAAGAAGAATTATTAGTGCAATTAGAGTATAGAGAAACGTTCGAGTGTCAATATTATACGATTTTATCAACTGCTAAATGCATGATTAACGATGAAGAACAAAGTCAGTTGAACAATTCTACGTGCGCGGTAGTAGGTAAGTCTATAAACGTTAAATTGCCTCAAATACAGCTACCCGCCTTTGACGGTTCATACGATAAGTGGTTAGAGTTTAAAAATTCTTATGTGACTATGATCCATGATCGCCAAGACCTGGACTCCATACAGAAATTTCACTATTTGAAATCAGCACTCAGTGGCACTGCGTTAACTGTAATTAGTGCGTTGGAATTTACTGCGTATAATTACGGTCACGCGTGGGAGTTACTTGAAAACAGGTTTCATAATAATCGTTTACTGGTACATAACCACGTTAAGTCTTTATTTACAGCGTCATCAATTAACAAAGAGTCTGCATCGCAAATCCGTAAATTAATTGATACCGTTTTACGTAAGTAATTTACGTGCACTTAATTCGTTGAAGGAACCCACTGACTCGTGGGACACATTAATAATTTATTTATTAGTTACAAAACTCGATTCGGCAACGGAGCGTGAATGGGAAAACTATAAAGGTACGTTAATTTCGGATTCACGTAAAGATTGTACTAGTTTAAAGTTAGACGACTTGCTTACATTTCTAAGAAATAGGGCAGACATGTTAGACATGATAACGTCAAGTAGCAGCAAGAATAATAATTCACATTCTCAGCACACTAAAAATGACAACAAGTCGTCGAACGATAAAAGAAATTCCAATGTACAAAATACGCATAGTTACGTTGCAAATACGAATAAGGGAAAAGGTTCTTCGGGAAGTCAGAATAAGCGTAATTTGAATGTTACATGCCCATTATGTAATGGTAACCATTCTTTATACTCATGTGCAACTTTTTTAAATATGTCCATAAACGATAGGTCGAACGTAGTTACATCGAAAAATCTTTGTTTTAATTGTATACGAACAGATAGTCATACGATTAAGGATTGTGTTTTCGGCCCGTGTAAGTTGTGTCAACAGAAACACAACACATTAT
Source organism: Hoplodrina blanda (assembly GCA_949316365.1). NCBI lineage: Eukaryota > Metazoa > Arthropoda > Insecta > Lepidoptera > Noctuidae > Hoplodrina > Hoplodrina blanda. The sequence continues at coordinate 16,576,518 of OX438588.1, read as the reverse complement.
TGCACACTAATAACGACGTTAGTGTAAATACAGCGCAACTATCAACCGGTAATAATAATACGTTGCCGCAGTCATCTGTTTCGCATTGCGTTAGCCAAACAGCTGATTGTAATATTATTGACTCGGGGCGCGGTGCGTTCACCACTAATGCGAAAGTGTTGCAACCTGTTTTATTGTCCACAGCGTTAATTGAAGTAGCCGACTTAGATAACAATTATCACACAGTGCGCGCGCTTCTCGACAATGGCAGTCAAAATTCGTTCATTACTGATACTTTATGCAAACGTTTAAATATTCCTGTTATACAGTCCACAATACGTGTCTGTGGTGTAGGTGAAGCACACACACAGTCAAGCCATACGTGTAAAATCAAGATGCGTTCAAAATTCTATGAGTTTAATACTGATTTACATTGCCTCGTCTTACCTAGTATCACTTCTTATTTACCGTCTGTAAACATTGATTGTAATACTATACGTATACCTAATCACGTTCAACTCGCTGATCCGTCGTTCAATGTACCGTCTAAAATTGACATATTAATAGGCGCGGATTTGTTTTGGTCATTATTAGACGAAAATAAAATTATAAGACTCGAGTCCGGACCTTGTCTACAAGGTACTAGTTTAGGTTGGATAATATCCGGTCCAGTTAATAACAAACGGTTACAGAAATCAAATATTAATACGGTTCAGTGCAACTTTACTCAGATTGACTCATTGGATATTCAATTGCGTAAGTTTTGGGAAATTGAAGAAGTTAACGTATCGCGTCCGTTGTCTGAAGAGGAAAACTTATGTGAAAGTTTATTCATTGAGTCAACCACGCGTGATAACGATGGTAGATTTCAAGTCAGAATGCCGTTTAAGTGTTCTCCCGACGTTTTAGGAGATTCTTATACATCTGCAGAGAAACGTTTTTATGCATTAGAACGAAGGTTAGAGCGTTTACCGCAATATAAAACAATGTATTGCGATTTTTTAGATGAATATGAAAAATTAGGTCATATGACGTTGTTATCAGACCTACACACGTTACCTAAACCGTATTATGTTATGCCTCATCATGGTATTTACCGTCAAAATAGCTTAACAACTAAATTGCGCGTCGTCTTTGACGCGAGTGCGACCACCACTAGTAATAAATCATTGAATGACCTTCAGTACGTAGGTCCTGCGATTCAAAATGACATATTCTCAATATTGCTACGCTTTAGACAATATCAATACGTTGCGTGCGCAGATGTTGAGAAAATGTACCGACAGGTTCTCATTCAAGATGACCAACGTAATTTACAGCTCATTTTATGGCGAACAAATAGTGATAAGCCACTTCAAGTTTATAGGTTAAATACAGTTACGTACGGTACTACATCGGCACCTTACTTGAGTATTCGGTGTTTAAAACAGCTGGCTCAGGAATGCGACGATGACGTCATCGCGCGCGTCATCAATGACGATTTTTACGTAGATGACTTGATAACGGGTCATGACGAATTGAGTGTTTTACTCGATATTTGTAACAAAACATCGAAAATGTTACAGAGCGGTTGTTTTCCCTTACGAAAGTGGACGTTTAATCACGATGTGACACCGGAAGCTTGTCGGGACTTAAGTATAGGGGAACACTGTCAGTCTAAAACATTAGGTATAGGATGGTCTAATAAAAGTGATAAACTGTATTTTACTTCTAATTTAGAATCACAAAATGACAATGTTGTCATTACCAAACGTTTAATTATGTCCGTAGTTTCACAAATTTATGACCCTCTGGGTTTAGTATCACCCGCGATTACTACTGCTAAAATAATATTACAGAAATTATGGCTAAGTAAACTCGACTGGGACGACAAGGTTCCTAGTAACATCGCGAGTGAGTGGCAACAATTTATGAGTAGCGTTAAGTACTTACCTGACATAAAGGTTCCGCGTTGTGCTGTAGTACACATGCAGTGCACGGAACTGCACATATTTACCGATGCATCACAGGTCGCGTATGGCGCGTGTGCATATATACGTTCATATAGTCCAGATAACTCAGTGATAGCTGTTCGATTATTATGTGCCAAAGGTAAAGTAGCACCTCTTAAAACTATTAGCATTCCGCGCCTTGAACTATGTGGTGCGTTAGTTGGAGCGCAATTATATAAGAAAATAGTAAATTCTCTTCGGTTAACTTTTAATAAAATATATTTTTGGACTGACTCCACCATTGTTCAAGGTTGGCTTAGGATGGCTCCACATCAATTAAAAACATTTGTACAAAATAGGGTTGTACAGATAAATGAATTAACTAGTAATACTATTTGGCGTCACGTTAAGGGTAAAGAGAACCCGGCTGATTTATTATCTAGAGGCGTTTATTTCGATGCGTTGAAAGAAGAAAATAATAGTCTTTGGTGGCACGGGCCGCGTTTTCTTTGTGAACCAAGTTCTAGTTGGTTAACGTGTGCAAGTTTGGAATCTGATCTACAATTACCGGATGTAAAATCTAAAACAATAAATTTATTAAGTACAGACTCGAATGTTATTATTAACTTTGATAGGTTTTCGTGCTTTAATCGTCTTCAACGAACCGGTGCGTATGTTTTGCGTTTTGTGCATAATGCGCGCGTATCGCGCAGCGGGCAACCACGCAAAACCGGTTTATTGACAGTCGATGAGGTAAACAACTCATTACAAATGTTAGTACGTTTAGTACAACAACAATCGTTCTATAATGAATATCGTAACCTTATAAATAATTTGCCTGTCAAAGAAAAATCTGGTAAACGTTTTAATAAAATATCAGGGTTAAATGTATTTTTAGATTCAAATAAAATAATTCGGGTAGGCGGCAGATTGCACAATTCACAGTTTAGTTATGACAAAAAACATCCCATTGTATTATGTCACAAACATCGATTTACACGACTTTTGTGTACGTACGAGCATAACAGGTTACTCCATGCTGGACCTCAACTCCTAGTGTCCAGTATGCGCGACACCTGGTGGGTGTTAGGCGCACGAAATTTAGCTAAGCAAGTAGTACATCGGTGTGTCACTTGCATACGTATTAAAGGGAAGACGCTAACTCCACTAATGGGTAACCTGCCGTCAGAACGTCTAGAACCCACTTATCCGTTTATGAAATGTGGTGTGGATTATGCCGGACCTATACTTATTTTAAACCGTAAAGGCAGAGGTTCACGTTTAATTAAAGCATATATTTGTTTGTTTGTCTGCTTCACTACCCGAGCCGTGCATTTGGAGTTGGTCAGTTCATTGTCTACACAAGACTATCTATTGGCACTTAAACGGTTTATATCGCGTCGCGGTAAGCCTAATCAAATATTCTCAGATAATGGAAAGAATTTTGTTGGCGCTGAAAGAGAACTTGCAGCTATATTCCAGGATACTAAAGACATTTTAGACTTTGCTAGTAGTCAAAATATTAAGTTGAATTTCATCCCGCCTTACGCTCCTCATTTTGGTGGTTTGTGGGAGGCGGGCGTTAAGTCGTGCAAATACCATTTAAGGCGTGTCGTAGGCAATGCTAAATTATCGTTTGAGGAGTTCAGCACGGTATTGACACAAATCGAGGCTGTCCTGAACTCCCGACCTATGTCTCCTCTGTCCACTGATCCCAATGACTACCTCCCGCTTACACCAGCTCATTTCCTCATTGGCCGGCCGTTGACTGCACCAGCCTGTGACGACCTCAATCTGGTGAAAACAACGCGTTTAGATCGCTACAAGCGACTGGAGCAGTTACGTCAACATTTCTGGGTTCGCTGGTCTAAGGAATACGTCTCGGAGCTTCAACGTCGCACCAAGTGGATGGCCAACAAAGACGACATTGCCTCCAACAGTCTCGTACTAATAAAGGAAGATAATCTCCCGCCGCTGAAGTGGAGAATGGGAAGAATAGTTCGACTGTTCACAGGGAAAGATGGAATATCACGTGTAGCCGAAATCCGCACTGCATCAGGCATCATACAACGAGCATGCTCAAAGATATGCCCTCTTCCTGAAGACTCCAACTGAATCACATTATTTCTCTGTTGGAAGATGGTTCTTCCAAGGCGGCCGGCATGTTTAACGTGCAACGCCATCTTACGCCAAACAAAAGGCAACAAATAGTCGCGTCACGAATGAACCAAATCCGTGGCGCGCGGTCGCCCAATCACCGTGTACGAACGACGGAGACGACCAATCGCCGTGCGCGAGCGACGGAGCCGCTCGCGAATGGTCTTCGCGTCCACTCACTTCGTTCCTTCACCATCATCACTTTATCATTCAACATACTTCCGAGAACACAAGACCTTTTTTTTATGTCTAGAAACGAACTTATAGTAGACTCAAAGTGAAATATTGTAAAATACGTTAAGCTGTTACAATAAACAGTTTTCATTTGAAACTCGTCTACGTTATTGAAGAACCCGAGAGCAGCACCCAAATCACAAGGGCACATTCCCTAACACTAGGTATGTCTTGCGAGTTACAATGCTTTGTCAAGGAGATTATAGCGTAGAAGACAGAGACTGAAAGACAAAAGAGTACCCGTAATGTTCGTTGTATGTTCAAGTTAAATAATACAATATTTATAAAATCTTCTTTTGCTTGAAACGTTAGTATAAAAAGAATACTCTTTGTCGTGCTAACTACAAATAGAACAGTATTTTCCAATTCCTACGAAGACTTAACATAAAATATTAAAACATCAACATCCGACTGCTACCTTCAACAGGTAAGAGGTACTTGATCCCTATTTTATTAACGGAAGTTCTATGCTGTCAGATTATCCATATAATTGAAAGCTTTGTGCTGTTAGATTATATCTATTTTCTCATAAAATCAAAGTGACGATGGGAATGCAGCGGTGGAAGGTTATTTTCTAACAATATGTTTATATAAATTTGTGTAAACAAGTAGTGAAAAGTGTACAATGTTGGTTTAATCTGCGACGTAATTATATGCCCCCCGATGTGTCGCGCATGTTTACTTTATCCTTGACCCGCACTATATTTAAAGTATTGTACGGATTGCTAGTGACGTAAACATTGTCGAATAACAAGTAAAACATATTATCATCATTCTACTTTTTGTTTGATTTGAAAACTTCCGGGTTGATTGTGTAACGATTTCACTATCTTGAGTTTTAGTAGATTCAATTAATTATGATTGGTTTTGATTGTTAAGTCTTTGCACTAATTTTCAGACTGTGGGTACGTTTTCTAATTGCTCCTCGAAAACAAACATTCAAGGTGACTACTTACATCATCAAAAGCTATTAAATCCCGCCCGTCGTGCGTGTGTGTAGAAAAGTGGAAAGCTGTGGCTCGCTAATACGCGCCGGGCGTTGGATTAAAAACAATTGCGTGCAGAAACTGCGACGCAGTGGGACGTGGGACGGTGGCGCGGGATTACTCGGGACCAATGTCCCATGTCACGGGACAACGCGGGGTTCTACCCACACGAGCGCGACAACTTGCGCACGTCTCCCTTCATCTTTTCAGGCATTTTAAAATTCCCAATCAAATCAAGAACGTGCACTATGAGGCCTCATAGCTAATAAAGGTAAACGAGTTAACTGTCAATAGGGCCAGACAAAAATGTACAATAATTTCGAATATCAAGAAATGATGTTAATTACTGTAACAAACTATTTCTTATCTGTGCCATATTAGTGAAAGTATCACTTTGTTAGATAATTGTTACAATATATTCCGCGCAGTATTTTTCCACTAAAAGTTGACGTTTGATTACATTTACCTAATAATTTGATGTGTTTTTTTTGTAGTGGTTTTCCTTACAGGAAATGTCCGTTTAGGTGATACGAATATAATAAACATTAAACACACTTCATTAGACTCCTTTCCTTATTTAAATATAGCAACAAAAACAAACTGTTTACCAAAAGTTTCACCTCAAAAAATGTTGTGTCGCGTAACTTGCTGGCGTGTTTGTGTTGAATCCCACACGGTACGAATTAAAAAGTTGCCATCCCTGCTCCGAGGATTAAAAGTGTGCGCTCGTAACTCGCGCTGATTGTACTCATGCCGGTGACGAGTGGCACGACAGAGAAGTGTTTGTATCGGTGTAATATAAATAAGATTGTTGGAAGTTGATGCTTTAGAGGTGGGAGAGTTCCTCAGACTGAATGAAACTATGGCATAGTTACAATATCGTTATTTTTAGGGTTCCGTACCTCAAAAGGTAAAAACGGAACCCTTATAGGATCACTTTGTTGTCCGTCTGTCTGTCTGTCTGTCTGTCTGTCAAGACCTTTTTTCTCAGGAACGCGTGGAGGTATCAAGCTGAAATTCATATCAAATACTCAAGTCTATGGTCTCTTGGAGCTGTGAAAAAATCAAACTTCTAAGTCAACGCGATCAAAAGATACTCCCGTTTATGCCGCAAATTTTCGACACTCGCAAGGGAATCAAAACCTACAGGGTACTTCCCGTGAACTCAGAATCTTGAAATTTGGTATGAAGCAACGTCTTATAGCAGAGATATAGGAAAAATTGCGAAAAGTATAAATTTTTAGTTACATCATATAATAAAAATATTTTTAATAATTTTAAACTTACTACCCCTTTCCTCATGAACGCGTAGTGGTATTATATTGAAATTCATATCAAATACTCAAATCTATAATACCTTTAAGCTGTAACAAAATCAAACTTCTATGTCAACGCAATCAAAAGAAACAGGAATTAAAACCGCATATTTTGAAACTCGCCACTACTCGCAAGGGAATCAAAACCTACAGGGTACTTCCCGTGAACTCAGAATCTTGAAATTTGGTACGAAGCAACGTCTTATAACACAGATAAAGGAAAAATTGCGAAAAGCATAAATTTTTAGTTACATCATATAATAAAAATATTTTTAATAATTTTAAACTTATTACCCCTTTACTCATGAACGCGTAGTGGTATTATATTGAAATTCTTAACAAATACTCAAGTCTATAATATCTTTAAGCTGTAACAAAATCAAACTTCTACGTCAACGCAATCAAAAGATACAGCAATTAAAGCCGCATATTTTGAAACTCGCAACTACTCGCAAGGGAATCAAAACCTAAAGGATACTTCCAGACGACCTGGAATCTTGAAATTTGGCATGAAGCAACGTTATAAAGTACCTACACATATAGGAAAAATTCCGAAAATCTTAAATTTTTAGTTACATCACATAGTATATTTTTTTTAATAATCATAAACTTACTAGCTGACCCAGCAAACGTTGTTCAGCGATTAAAAAAAAAAACAGATGTTGGCCGATTCTCAGACCTACCCGATATGCACACAAAATTTCATGCAAATCGGTTCAGCCGTTTCGGAGGAGTTTGGAACAAGGTACCGTCAGCTTTCCACATTGTTATGTTATGGATTTCATTTAGCAATAAAAATACCATAACTTTTACTTATATACCTACAGGTTTGTACGGAACCCTCGGTGCGCGAGTCTGACTCGCACTTGGCCGGTTTTTTTGTATTGTAAATGAAAGTTGCAAAGTGAGGACGGTTTAGTTAAAAGTAAAGCTAGTGTGGGGTCAGCTTTTGGTCGTAAAATGAGCTCAAGACCACTACAGTGGCTAGCTTTCAAGAGAAAGTATTCAAGGTTATAGAGTAGGCGTGTGTCGGTGATTAATAGCTCGTTTGTAGTGTTCAAGCGCCATTACTGATTAGGGATGGGAGACGTGCTCACTGAACTAGAGTGCGACCTGACAGGGACTGTGGAAGTAAACATTGCTTATGAATACATCACTCCGTATATGAAAAGAAGATTTAATTTGTAATATTTTACCGTTTCATTAAAACCATTATTTTAATAATTATTTTCAGGAAACATCATTTGTTTGCAGATGATATAATTAAATAAAATTTAACAATTCTTGTTTGATTGTGTTGAAGTGGATTTGAAATGGCCTTCTCCAAGCATTGTCAACAAATTGAATTAAAGTAAATAGAATAATCTGTTTACCTTAAATTTAATGTATGCTAAATTCGCCATAGCTTGTTTACCGATGTGCAATTTAATGAATATGTAAAACGATTAGATTTTTTCAAATTTCTTATTTTTAAGTTCCTGTAAATGTGATTGTGTAATTAAAAACCCAAAGAAGTAATAATAACCGATTTATTTTATGTAATAACTATGTAGTTTTTAAAAAACATTGCTATTAAACTGGCAACATCTTCAGACGCACATCATATTAATTCCAAAATGCGAGATATTATTTCTCTAGATGTGCTACTATCGAGCGTACTCCGCGTCATTTAAATATGTGGGTCGTCAGTCACACTCGTGCACGCACGTCCTGATGCCTCATTAGGTGCTTACGTAGTTATGTTAGATTCGTTATTGTTAATGAATTAGTCTTATCTTGAATTCAATGGTAATGTAAGAATTGGAAAAGCTACGACACCCATGATTGCCTTAAAGTTGATAGAAAAAATGATATTTAGGACAGTTTTAGTTGCACTAGTAACTTGTTCAGCTATACATAGGGTTAAGTAAGTGAAGCATTTTTCAAAAAGTAGAGGGTGAGGGATTCTTTCTCTTCCTCTACTCTCCTTTCAGCACTAAACAAAACTGCCATTTTCGAAAAGTGAGGAAGTGTTTGTTTCATATTGTCCCAATAGATACAGACATACCATAGGTAGATATACTGCCCACGGAATTTGAGTAAAATTATCTGTCAGAAAAATTAGCAGGTGCTTATCAGGTGATGATTTATGTAGTTCTATCGCATCACTGGCATTCTTAATAACTTGGCTACAGTCTGTCGGGCTACTTTGTTTCTCTAAAGAGCCCCCATATATACCAGAAGTACAGAAGATTAAGTTGGTGTGTAGGTGTTCATTCCGAACTGAAGTGCTCATGTCCGCTGATACATATGGATGAGACAACTTTGATTGCTTCGCAGATTAAACTCACTAGTTATGTGACGTGGTTTTGGGAAAATGTAGGTAGATGCTGTTCTACATTTAAAGGGCCCTGGAGCTGTACTTTAAATAGCTTTCACGAATGAACCAGATCACTACTCGTGAAGCAGTCCTTAATAACAATTGGAAATCACTTTTTAAGCGCAATGAGCTTACGTGCGGTTGGCTGTTCGTCTGGTTGCTACTCACTCTACCATACTACCTTGCTAATTGGCTATTTTTTTAAAAAAGGCATGCGCTGTTCTCCCCTTCAATCCATGCCGATACGACAGAAGAAGGCGCACTAAGACGTAGTAACACATCTATCTCTCTCCGTTAGTTAGTCCTGAAGAGTAATTATCTCGTGATGTCAGCTAAAGTTGGCACGTATGCAAATACATGAGAGTGGACTTGTGGACACTCGGACTTAGGGCGGCGGTACTTTGTCACTAATTATGCTCAACTCACAACTTGCTCACTCACCGTAACACCGATAAGGCGGCGGCACACCGGGGAATGGTCGTGCTGATTTTAGATACATATTAGAAGTGTATTTATTTATTCAATAAAGTACACCAACACAATAATTTATGATAACGATTACTCGAATTACTTAGGATTATTCGTTCAGTTCATAGTTCCACTCGCGACCTCTTGGCTTGTTTTTAAGTACTAATGATAACGTAGCTTATGTTCCTTTATCAGTAATTTTTTAACACTATCAAAAACACAAGCACTCATTTGTCATTCGGTAATTTTTAAACTTAATGGACGTTATTTCTCATTCAGTGTTAGTTTATACGGTACCTGAAATTATAGAAAAGGTTCGTCTCTTTTACCTGTCTGACAATCTATTACATTATACACCTCGATCTGTCCTAATCATGTAGGTACAGTTAATGTATATTAATCTACATATATATAAGAGCCAGTGTGTTTCTACATAACATTGAATGAGGTAAATATTTTTTCATAATTAACTACGTTTATTTTAAATTAATATTTTTGATATAAATGCCAAATTTTGAAATGACCTCTATTGAATTCAAATTATGATATAATATTTTGGAAGTAACACAAATCGATATGGGAGCTCCCTCTGTGCCCTCCGCCTAACGGAACTTTCTTAGAGTTGTTAAGAGGTCGCCAATTAGTCAAATTGCCGCAGCAGTTAGTTGCTCACTTGTTTGAACAGGATCCCGACAGTCTTTGATTCGGGACTTTGCTTCATTTGGTTTTTGCATAATTACAATTAGGGGCAGTGTCCGTCCTACCTGCTACTGTTCATTGCTTACGTCAACTTTCCAGTCTTAAGCCTGTTAGTGCTTCAGATGTAAACAATGTTTGTGCTGTTGCACTCCGTGTTTAATGTCTTAAGAAGAATTTTTTTTTCTTATCCTGGATCGAAAGACCAAAGAATAAGCAACAAGCTACTTCATGGTACTTACCTATATAAGAAAACATAAGTGGAGTGCATAGTGCTTCAGAAAAACGCAATTTAATAAAATACGTGTAACTAAACAAATTCATTTAGATTAAAACTATGCTTAAAACATCACGAGAAAAATAAGCAAGAGTACGTGGCGATGCGACGCGGTGGAAGTAAGAGGCGACACGACACGATCGCGGCAAATAAATTAAGTAAAGCGACAGTCCGCACCGCACCGCATCGCACCGCGTCGTGTCGTGCGGATGGCGGCGCACGGACGGGGGCGCCGGCTATGCAACAAAACAACGCAATTGAAGTACATTAGGATTTACAATGTAAATCTCGGAGCTGAATTAATTGATTATTGTGTACTTTTCGTTATTTCTTTTTGTCGAGGATGGAATTTCACGATTTTATGGTGCTCGGAAGATTTAGACGCCTACTAACTCTCGCTCCCTGGTTGCTGTAGTTCTCGTTATAACCCAGAAATTATCACAATCGCGCATATTTAATGCTACAATTATTACTGCTTACTAGAACATCAAAGTCACCTTCTGTGGAATTCCGTATGTATTTTCAGCCAAGGAATCAACAATAACACCTAACTATTCCACGTTATAGTTTTCGCCGTAAGCAGATGACACAAATACCGTGTACAAGTCTTAAACATAAAATGTAAGTACACGTTCCACAAAGACTACAGCGGCTAATCGTTAACCAGAACACTTTAATTTATCTATAACGGCCAAGCTGGTACAAAGTTGTCTCTAAATAAACATGGGACGTGAAATGGATGGGGACAGAAGGACCATTCATACATGACAACTATCGCAAAAGGACCACTCGATCGGAAGTCGATTCCAAACGGGTTGAGTAAGGTGATGATCTTATTATTGTTCCGTAAGGAAAGTATATGACGTTTCAGTAAAGCTAGAAGGTCTATGTGATAGGAACAGGATTAAATAACCTTGGAATTTGACGCTTGCTCAAAGGTGGTTATGATCTTGGTTGGATATAGCGCGAAGCGCGTCTTTGATGATGTATTACGAGACTGTTTCATCTTGCCTAAAACCTCTTGTCACATGATGTGAGTTTCTCATCCATCCGAGGAGTTGGTTTTCTGTGCCTTCTTATTCAGGAACATAGCCGGTACATCGGGCGGTTAGTTGTGCGAGTATAACCGAGCGTGGAATAACAAAGACTGTACAATGCAGTTTTAATTTTCACATCGGGTTATTTCGGCTTCGGTGGACCTCTTGCGTCACTACTGTGAGCATGAACTTAGACTTCTTCATAACTTTTTATTATTGTCACTGTAAAAAAAATACTTTTTCTTTGACAGAATAATAAAAAGCATTGAGAGGAAAGAATGACTGCAAGAGAGTTTCGTTTTTTCGTCGACGAAATTGACAGATTGACAATTACCTACTATATATACCTACCTTTGATAGTATCAATGTGTTAAACGTTCTCTGTTTGTCACATTCAACTGTAACCTCTATCATCTCCACTACAAAGCACATCCTGACAGACCAAACTGTAAGCTCAGAGAGTCGGCAGTCATCATTATTTTTCTGTCTCCAGCTCATGGTTTAACTTCACTTATCTATCAATACTGTATTACTTTAGTTTGAAAGTGGTCTCAAGTAGTGAGGTCCACAGCAGTCGCGAGCACTGCACGGTGTCGCTAGTGTCGTGTTCTGTGTAATTTATATAACAGCACTAGAATGTGTAGCGTCGTGTGTATGCAGCGTTCCTCCCAGCGCACACACTTGCTTGTAGATCACTAACTATTGTCCATAACAGGTTTTTGTCATGAGTTCGGTTGCCATCAATTATTTTTTCATCTCCAACGTTCATCAGATTTTGCCTTGTTACCTGAGGATGATGTCAAAATTGATAAATACAAACTAAATATTATATTGAGTAGCTCCACGTAAATCATTTCTCTTCTCAAATTCCCTTAACCAATTAACTCGAAAAAAAGCCAGCTTAATTGCAACTGCACCAAAAGTAATGCAATGTCCAAACCAATAAATTAGCTAAGTAACTCCCTAAGTAAACCTTAAGCCAAGATTTAATGAGGGAATCTAAAACGGAGCCAAATGACCGCACTACTACAAAAAGAAGTATTTTGTGGCTGCAGAGCCATACTTTACTCTCACGTTTGATTTAAGCAAATTGACAGGAAACATGGAGGTCTGCTCCCGACGCCGACGGCTTGGCCGACCAACCGAACTGCAATTAATATTAAAACCTTCTGAGACGCTGTACCAGAGCAGAACTGTGTATCTTGTAGATGCATTTGTCTAGTAGCTAGAACATTTCTATGAACATTCTGAGCCCAGGTAATGAGGAGCGAGAAAAGTAAGGTGACACAATTTCCTTCTCAGAAACCTTCTGTGATCATCAATCCGTTTACGAAGTGACAGTTGAAGTTTCGGTACGAGCCGATGATTGATGAAATGTCATCGGTGTAGAATAATCCATATTCATATGTACTTATTTAAAATTCACACAAACTCGTAGGTAAAACCTTAAATTCATTTATAAATCTCTAAAACCGTTTCGCATTCTTACCGCACTTACAAAACAAGGCGTAATGAATTAATGTGGCGTTCAGCGTTCTAGCTGTGAGCAGTCGCATGAGCGGAGCGGGGGGCGGACAGCGGCGCGTCACCGTCGCGGAATTTATGGCCCCACATTAATTTATAGTCGTCCAGCTACGAGCGATTAATGGAAATACTTATTCCAGCTTTAATGTCGTTACATTAACATTTATACTGTTTAAATAATATTAAAAATGGATTTTTGGTGGGTAGTCTTTCCAAAAGGTTTACCAGGGCAAAATAATGTTATTTTTGTAATGACGAAAATAGTAAGACGGTCGTCAGGTAGGTCTCCAGCAATCTTAAACAATAACATTTGATTTCGATAAACTCGTCACACAAGACAGGCTGGGCAGCACCGCACTCGGACCTTGGGCCACTTAAAGCAGTCTAAGTACAACTTGTTACAAATTTTCACGTAACAAAATGTCTCGACCAGAACAGTCGAACAGAAACAATAGAGCTACCTTCGAACAAAAATATTTTTATGAATAAATCAAAACAGTAATTTGAATACCTATCCACCTCGATAATATCCTGTGATATCGATAAAAAGTGAATTATGTAGATTTACGCGAGTTTGGGGTGAGTGGGGTGAAAGGGGGTGAGCACAGGTTCACACGCCGTTGCGTCCGTTAATATTCATGTCGGACGAACAAAAGTCCGTTTTGTTCGCATCCTCGATGTTCATACCTGTAATGGTTGATCGTTTGTTTGCACTTCAAATTGTGTTTTAATTTTCTTTTTTTTTTGTTAACTGAAGTACCTACCTATTTTGAAGAGGGTTCATTCTTAATTTTAAGAACTAATGTGTCAGGCATTGTTAGGTAATGTGTTGGCAGTGTGTGGTGTCTGTATAACAAGTTATTTCACTGTACTTAATAGAACCAAGAGAGGCTTAAATTACTTAAGATTGTTTTGTAATATGAAGAATATTATTTTTTAAAACCGTATTTTAATATTATGTCGTGCTGCAGTTATTTTGATTAGAAAAGATAACTGAGGAACTCATATCCCTCCCCCTACCCAGTTTTTGTTTTTCTGATTCAGTTTTAAGTTTTGTACATACTTAACCTCTCTAAAATAGAAAAAAATCTCCGCCATCGGAACGTAGACGAAGAAGTCAATATTTCATGGAAGTGGCGTCGAGACCTGTAGTTGACAAGGATTATGTAAATTAATTGGGGGCAAATATTAAATAAACGCGATCCGCTTGATTTGTGACGAGAAAAAAAGACGGGGGTGAAAGGGGGTGAAGGCGGCAAATGGGGAGGCAAGAGCTTTGTTTTTTACGAGCCCACGCACCTATCTCAGGGAGCTGTGTTATGCTAATAATACATAAATACTTACCTCAGTACCTACTTAAGAATTTCTGTGAAAGACGGAAAATAATTCATCATTTTTCGCAAAAGGGAAATTAGACGGAATATATAAAATTTTAGTAATGTCCTTAGAAATAATATTATTAGGCGTAGGCTTTATGCTATTTGTTTTTTTATTTTCAGCCAATGAATATGTAGGGGGAGATAACACACACATGAGCTCAAAGCAATCCCTTCTCCACATATTTTTAATAAAGTACCGCAACACAATATGCGTGGCCTAATAAGAGTATTATTTATAGCGAACTAACTAGTGTATGATAGGCGCGGAATGGCTGCGAGCGGCGACTGGTTCCTATTACCATAGCAGAGCGATCTGTCCCACAACATATAGACTATTACACGGTAACATATTGTTGATTAGGAGAATTTGACTAAACCGTAATAGTCGTGTATCATGCGCAAATGGCGGGTAGTCGTAAGTTTTTATTAACCGTACCTACGCACTATATGTACTCAGACGTTATATGTACGAAAAAATGAATGTTCATATTTTTTTGCGAAGATAGCCGGTAGCGACAGCAGAGGAAATTGCTTGGCTGGTGGATCACCACTGTACGAGTTTATTAGTGTTTGTGTGTCTGCACACGTTGATGTTGGCATCAGCTGGTGCGGTCACACCTGCCTGGCACGTGGAAGGTGTGACTGTTACGTAGATACGTAACAGTCTCTTATATGGTAGGTTTAGGTAGTGGTTGTTTCTTCAATACCATGTTGTATGTTGTCATACTATACATATTAAAATTTTGTATGAATTACACATTAAACATTATCTCTATACGTACTCGTCAGATTTCGAACTCAACAACTGCCTTAGTTCGAAAAACGTAGGTTTTTAAATTTAATAATAATATTAGTGTTTGTTTTGCCATCGGTACAGTCGCGGTCTCATCCCTGTATCGCATCGTACCTATTCGAAATGAGAGCTTAGAGATAAAGCCTATTATATTTGCATAGAGACAGCTCCACTCGTGGTCGACTCATATTTACGTCTGTATTGTCCACACATTTCATTTTATTAGTTGAAGTGGCCGCGGCTTGCTTCAACACATCTTCATAAAATGTTGATTATGGTGACAAGCCCGACAATAGATATATCCAAAATCACTTGTATTAAGTGAGGTCGTATCAGGTATTAATGGATTTGTGGCTAAAAGTCGAGGAATTAGATTCGTAGTCATTTTGGGATTACGCGTAATCATATTCATTCATCAGCAAATACCTATTGACCTAGTGACAAGTACTTGTGCAAGTTATAGAAAAGTATTTCGGTGATGGTGAACGTATTGTTCCTCAACTACTTCGCTTGTGACTCAGCTGACAGCGACTACGTAGTGTCTCAACAGGCAATCTTACTGCAATGTTCCGAAGCGTTTCATTTCAAACTTAATAAATTAAAGCTCGCTCGTGCCGTATTTTCCAATACATTACTTAAGTAAATTGAACTTATGAAGCATACATTCCCCTCTGAAGATTGTATGAAGGTAATTCAGTCGCGCTCACTATTCCAATAAAAATAAACAGTCGTCGTCTCAATCAGACGCGCAATCAGGTGCTCTTATTCTCATACATTGCCGTACAACACACACACGCTCATACAAGCTCATGCACACGACACCCTCACGTACGCTCCGAGTTACTGCGCTCTTTGTGATGAAGCTACGCAGACGGCGGGCGGCTTGCTGGAGCAGCTTCACTGCAAGGAGACGACAGTTCTTGTCCTAGCCCGAGCACTGATTTTACATTCAGTTGTCATAAAATATTAAAAAAAGTTTCATTTCGCTCCAATAAAAAGTCTCAGAGCTAATTGCTAGGGCGAATTGTACAACCTGGCAAAAACTCTAACGCGTGGACGTAAAGTTACTGCAGTGTCTGAAGCCTTGAGTCTATGTGGTGTGAGTTATCGTACTATGATTTGACATAACATGAGATGTGCGTGAAGGTGTTGTGACGAGCACCTAAGCAGCCCGTCCGCGCTCGCCGCCGGCCTCAGGGCCCCACAGAATGTGTGGAACGCGTCACGCGCGCCATTCTGTCAGCAATATTGTCTAAAGCAATTTGTATGTAAATCAATTGTTGTTAATACTATTTATGCCGATGGTTATTGAGCATTACTATTTACTTTCACCCTCAAAAAGTTAAACGAATCTCATTCTTATTTACATACTGCAAAAGGCGATTGTTCCATCAAATTATTTGGGTTACTTAAGCCAGGTTGACGAAAAAACATGAAGCCGAGACGTGCTGTTAGGGAATTGTTAATAAGAGATTGTCTTACTGTGAGCTTTGTCGGGGATTATGGCGGTTATAAATTTTATTATATTATAAATAAGAAATTTATGTGTACTGTTTATCGGCGTTAAAAAGAGATGGGATACCGAGCCATGTGCAGTGGATGTAGGCCACTCGGCAACGACTCTTACTTCGCTAATCCGTAAATAAAGCGAGGCTTAACGGGGTAAGTAGGCATGTCAATAATGCCTTAAATTAGTTAGACAGATAATAAGATACTAGTAGATGGAAAATGAGCCAAAAAAAGTCCCTGAAAAACTAAAATTCGAGAAAATGGTAATCAACCTATTGGATAAATTGAATATTAATCGAATGCGCAAGATTTTAACTAAATAGATACGGTATGTAATCTACGTAGGTACATTAGTATGGTTAAAAATGTATGAAACAACAAAGCAATAATTTCAGACACAATTTTCTTTTTTTCATCCAATTGATATAAAGCTATTCGTTAAAGGAGATACAGTGAGTACGAGTGTGCGTTACCAAGTGGGTTAAGTAAGTAAATAGGCCGAAATAAGTAAATAAGCAACAAATCACCGCGTATCGGATTAGCGCTATAAGTTATTTATGGCGCTGACTTGGCGATACGTTGACCACGATGTGGGAGGCCATGGATGTGGTACTGACGCCACTGGACTGCACGGACGGGGCTCAAACACTTCATTACATTAAGGTCAAATTACCCCGAATATTGTAATATTATTATTATTATCTATCATATATAGCGATATTAACGACCGTATGGGAAAAGTGCTGCATTAATTATCAACGCCAATACGTTTAAAATGTTTGCTTGCAGTTTGTGTTCAGATATTTATATATTATTATATCTTTTAAAGAAACAGGTAGGTACTGCAGATATAAAAATTAGACATTGCAGATTAAAAATTAGAGGTAGCAGATAAAAAACACACAATGTGAAAGTAAATATAAGCTTGTAATAATCTGCCTCCTCCATAACATAAACCATCTTACAATAAGTCATCGCATCGCACAAGACACCAGTGACAGTGCGTCCGCGCGGCACCGGCCGCCGCGCGATCTCATCGAGCCCCAATTAGCCGCCCATACGACACACACAGACGCGATACTCCCGAGGTACTCCCGCGATAAACCCGCGATACGCCGCGATTACTCTGCAATAGACAAATAAAAATTTTATCCCTCCCTTTTCATTGACCCATAAAGGACAGGAATAAAAGTAGTGATAATAAATTCTGTGGTTTTAGGAACTAGTTTTACATATTGATCTGGTCATAAAAAATATTATTCACGTGGATTGGCTGTTTTTCTTCCTGTAACATTTACGCAATATCGTGAACGCTAAATCCTATCTGAGTGTGTTTCGGAACACAGTATCGTTGGAAATCGTCTTCAAAATCTGAAGAAACGGTTTGGTTTAGGAAATCATTGTGCTGGGTTCACCGTTTTAATCTTTTCATGATTTTAAATAAACTATATTTTTTCATGTGTGAGACTCTAAGCCAATAGGCGTTATATTATAAGTATGGGTACATCTTGAATATCTAAGACGCATACATTACGAGTTTTTGAAGCTCAACCATAAATATTCATCCTCAAACACGCTAACACTTTGTAGCAATACCAAGTCCTTTCTCAAGTGTCTCCAATAACACAGTCAATTAATTGATTTCGACCAATTTCTCCATCTCCTCTGTAGTGTGCAGTATGTGTACGTAGCGTGGAGGGTCACAGCGATGCCGCCGCGTATCTGTCGTTGATTACAATAAATCAGCGGCTACCGCTGTCGACACTTCAGACACACTCGACAGTTGTTGCTACAATTAAATGTCTATTGCAATCTCAAGATGGTGGCGGTGTGTATGTGGTTTTATTGACACTGCTGGCTGTGTGCTCGTGAAATTGAGATGGGTCCCTTTTTAAATTCATGTAGATAGTCTGCACATACGACCATTGTATTTGTCTTAATATACTTCATTTCCATTTCAAGATGCTTTCAATCATTTTCGATAAATTTCTTCATCTTAATTTCACATATTTATTAAATTTTGCAATAAAAACTAACTTGATAGGCTGGGTAATACAATCTAAACCAATATTAAATCCAATTACCGTCTAGACGTAAATTAGACGCAAACTTTTACGATTTTATTGTCCGAAGTTATTTCGTTATTTGTGGAAAACATAAAGAAAATTCATTCCGAAGACGACCAGATAAAAGATCGTTGGCAAATAACCTTAAGGGAATAAAAAAGCGAATTTTAGCGTCAGTAGGTACCGTGACTGGATCCAGCGCCGCGCGCCGTCCGATGAACAAAGGAGATGTTCTGTAGCGCTTTCATAAATCAAAACATGAGTAAACGTCAGTTTTGGACGATCGTAAACTGTACAACATGTACACTTCTCTACTACCCAGTAATACTTAACACCACAGTATAGAAAATCATGTGCAAAAAGAACCCACTAAAACTCTAGTCGATCAATTATTTGTTTGAAAAGTCCGTTATGCTGTGGTGTTTCTAAGACGATGGGATGGTGTTATGAACGCGTAGGGATAAAAGTGTGGGCATTAAAAAGGGCGAAACAATTTGAATAAGAGTGCGGTCGCGACTCGCGATCCAATTTTGTGATTGCGAGTGCTGCTTCGGGTTACCTACATATTGAATCTAAAGTGATTCGGAAAAGCCAATATTTGGAATATTAGAAAATAACGTAGCAATTTGTGTTTTCCAATTATTGTTTATCTTTGTTTGGGTTCACTATTATAGAGTAGCCTGCATCATAATTTGAACATGCTTCTGTATACCTATCATGCTTTATAATTTTATAATTATTCTTAGGTTTTGTGTATAATCCATTTGACTGAAATAAAGAATGATGTAATTCTGTATCTACTTCAATCAGAGTATTTAAGACTGTAACAAAGAATTTTACATAAGATGCACTTCTATAATTTGTCACTATCTTTGCTATCTATAATTATATCTATCTTCTAATTTCCAAAATGATCGGCATGAAATCGCTTTCTCTTCATAAATATGTTAAACTGTTTGTCACAAAGTTTGAAATCAAGTTTAGTAGGCGAAAGGATGACAGCAAATAAGCCATGTCACAATCTGTACAATTTGTATGCGGTGACTGTCAACAGCGTCCATTACGCCAATACCATAAAACGAATGTAAAACAATACAATATTTACGCCTCAGTAGTGCTGTCGTGTATTTCATGTCGCGGGATGTCCCGGCGGTCGCGGGACCTTTGAACCTTCGACCTTATGTATCTTTGGGCATATTATGAATGTCAATTCTTAATTTGTAAATACTTTTAGCGGAAATAATATAGTAGTGTTTATGCAAGGTACATTGCATTCACGTGTAATCTGTATGATTCTTTATACAAATATTGATTTTAAAAAAGTATTTATGGAATTTCTCCATACGATGTTATATGTCGTGGAAGGGGCAACTAGGTTAAATTCTTTTTTATTCTTATATATGGCGTTCAAAAGTGCTTCTTAATGGTTTAATTGAAATCAATGATTTAACTTGTGGCTTTGCCTTTTCGATCTTCCGATGTTAGTTGGTCGTAGTCGTGGTTTACGTTTAATTAAATATTCTAAACAGTACAAGACACGGTTTTGTTTACTAAAGAAAATAAAATGTATCCGTCTATCTTTCGCTAAATCGGTTAGAATGTGGTTCCCGTACAAAACCATCAACCCAGGGAAAATACGGGACAAGCTTGAAGCTTACAGACAAAATTCGTTCGTACTAGTTCAAAATATAGGGGATTGAAAAGGAAAAAGGTAGGCTTTTGCCTTGTCGTGGGTTAACACAGGCTAAAAATAATATAATTAACTATCGCTATGTTAGCGTTGTTTGACATTAAGTCGGATCGTGGTAATTAATAATTATTAAATGCGCATGTTTCCGGTGACGGACGGTTACGTTGAACTATGGTGATATTCCGGGATTGTGTCGTCATTTCCTCTTCCCCTCAACCACAGGCACATCACTAGTGGTACCGTGGTGTTTACCCTACAATGGGTAGTGCCAGTCCGCGCTAGTGCTGTAACAGTTTATGGCTCATCATAACTGCGTGATGGCCATCGCGCTTATCTCTCTATTTATTGTTCTTTTAATAAACTGCCTACTCTATGTCGAGGAAGCGGCTGCTTGGAGCCTATTTTGGCCATACACGACATGTGTATTATGTGAATAATTTTCTTATACATATGTTTAATGCATTCCTGAAACAGCGGGGTTGTATAGCAACTATTAGGTGTATATAGAAACACTTACAAGTTATTTTTTTCTTGAAAATAAATAGTCCCGATAGGAACAGTGTTTACGTATTAGTATCATTACTACTTTCCAAATAGAAAAACAATCAGGTAACTACTTATACAAGAGGAAATTGGTAACTTTATTAAAGTTAAACAAGCGAATTTACTTGTTGATACCGTTGCTAAGGGTTTATGTAGGTCTACCTAACTTTCGAGGAGTAGCTTGTGGTCGCCATAATAATATGTCTTACATATTGGATTTAAACATTTTATTTTATAAAGCTGCGTTTGTTACATATTTTAAAAATAGATTGGGTAAAGTTATTTCTGTCCGTAATCACACTTTCGTTTAAATTTAATTCAAATGCGCTTTCTTTATGATCGATAGTATCTGTTTCAGTTTACACTCAGTAGCAGATTGAAATTCAACAAACAAATAAGCAAGTCTGAAGTTGTTTCTAAAATCAAGTAAAGACATAAAACGGTCCGTTTTAAATGAAAAAACGATTGTTTGGCAGTAAATGTGCAGGCCGGGTTTATGTGCGGGCGGGCAGTGGGTTCGAGTCCGCGCCGCCCACCGCGGCCGCATAAACAAACACTTTGCGCTTTTTACACTTTACAGCTACCCTCGTAAACGACGCGACACGACGCACCGAATCAGCGGTTTGCGACTAGTGATGCGACACGCCGATGGACATCACTCGATTTGTAATGTGTTTCACTTACATTCTAGATAAGGCTTAAGTTCTAATGAGATGAATAATGTAGACACTACCTTCATCCTCCAGTAGCGCAGGTATTGAACATACCTGGAAAGAAAATATAACTTTAAGAAGAGTCAACTTGCCATCAGTAAGGAATCTCAGTCAAGAGTGTTTCGCATTAATCTGTGTGTGAGCTCTGGCTTGCAGATAGTTTTCGCTGCGCTTAATGAAGTTTATCGACAGTGTATGCGGTGCATCCCTACCGTCTTGTCGCCGGGCATCGTACGTCTCCTTTGGTCGCTCTACACTACACAATATTTGCATTTTATTCGCCCGGGGCGTCCTCGCCGTACTCCGGACTCTCCGGCCATCGCTTTATGTGCTTCAGGTAATAACCTCTTTGACGGACACTCACCACCAACTAACCTTACCACCCACAAGCACAAAATTCAACTTTATTACGTTCACACAAGGATGTTGAAGAATGAACACGTTAATTTGTCAATTGTACAAGGGGTTCAGAGATAAAAGTAAACGGATTATTGCTTGTGTATCGTGGAATGGATCCGCGCGGTCGTTTGTCCAGATCTCCAACGTCTGGAGCTGGAGGAGGTCCGTGTTCGTGGTTATATTAAGTTATATGAGGCTAGCTCGAGCGCCCTCTGAGAGTATGCTCCCTAACTATTTGCATATTATTTTGACAAGTCTGGTCATGGCTTCTTATAGCTTAGTTTGTCGATAAACACGCTGACAGTAAAGCCATAACAATAGCGTGGTTCAAACACAATGTGGAGCATGTCGGTATCCAAGTTTCTTCTAAACGACTCACTTGCCCAAATGAGAGGCTGAGCGTCTAAGCGGCAATAAATCTAGCCGCGTAAAGCTAAGCGTGTGTACGCGATAAGTGTCCGTAGCTCTGTAGCAGTGGAGCGGCGGCATAAGTGCGCGCTGTTTATCACCGATGTATGCAAATCGACGCATTCACCTCCAGCTATTAGTGAGCACTGTGAGCAGGGCTGTGCCGTGAGGTGCTGCGACCTGCACTCCACATCAAGACCAATATCTAAGAAGTGACTTTACGGTATTATTATGTTTCGACTTTCATACAATAACATAACATCACGCCTGTTATCCCTGTGTACTCATGGGTACACCTCTGCCTACTTATAGCAATAACGAAAACAGCTTGTTAGTTGCTTTCATAGATTGCATAAAACCACAAAATCATTAAAATACACCACTAGCTCATAGACACTCGCTTTACCTAACGCGGTTGTTTATTTAAATGCTTACCTAGTTATAACGTTTTATTTGTTCTGTACGAAGTGTTGAATGATCCTACGTTATAATTGTATACTTTATCATTTTTATGGCCGTCACCACTTTTCCTGTGGTAACAAACATAAATGTTCCTTATTTTTAAACAAAATAGTGTAAATAATAACTTCAGCGAGATTCATTATAATTAATTTTATTAAGCAATTACCTAATAAGTTATAAATCTGTGTTTTATTATTTCTTGCGCACACTTACATTACGCATACAATATTATTACCGAGTCATGTTTTCGGACTCTTTTAACAAAATTTTCCTTTGATAAAAATAAAGGCATTATTATTAATTATTCGGAAAATGGAATTTTTCCGCTGACATTTTCCTGTTGATGTACTTTTCATAAGTGATATTCACGTACAAAACGAGCGCGGCCCAGAAGGTTATTCAATTAATTGAACCGCAGCGTCTGTCAAGAGGTGTATAATGGAGCACCTTCCAAATGTTCCGCATCTCCATGACAAAGCGGCACCCCTGTGCCACGTGAGACGCGTCTGAAGAAAGCAATTACCACCTCCCGCCAGCATCACATTAGAGGTGTTATTGCAATGTGCCGTGCCTTGTTACCTCGAGGATAGTACAGAAGGCTCACTTATTTAGCCTGGCAAGGAGCAGGGTTAGGCTTATTTACTTATACGTGGGGCGAAACGACTTTCGTTCAATATAAAATATAAATACTTTTTACTTGTCACTTAAAAAGAAAGATATAATATGTACGTGATACTGTTACCATGGAGATTTTTATAACTATAACAAAGATGTCAGATTTATGACAATAATAAAATGATTTGAAGTATTTCAAGCAGTATTTTTTACTAAATCACAAATATGGTCAAACAACTGTAATGTCGTCAATTTTTATCAAGAATCAGATATGAGTTCAATAATCACCACACTGTACGATCGTCAGAGCTTCTTTGGTCAGGAGCAAAGGTGTCGTCGCGCAACTAGGGCTTGCAATCCGGATATCCGGACATTCGTATTATCCGGATATCCGCATTATCCGGATAGTAGAATATTAATATTTTTATTAGGGATCCGGATAGTAAAAATGAACGGATATTGCAAGCCCTACGCACAACCCACTTTCATGTTGCTTTGATTCTGAACAGTTCGTAAGTAGAGGGTGTTCTGCCTCGTCTTTGTATTCTGGTTGTATCGTATGTACCTTGTTGCTTAACTGCCGTTGTTAGAAGTGAGGTTTAATGTCTGTTTGTAAGGACTGCATGCTGATGACTCTTATGTAATTGCTGTTTACCCAATCTCACGCTTCTTTTGCTAGATATTTACACCGTTTACTTACTGTATCAAACTTTTCAGAATCAAACAAGAGCTGAAACCAGAAAACACTTGAACTTGGTATACAATTATTTAAGTTTTTGTAATATTTTAGGAATTGCTTGTCACGTAGACTTTAGGAATGTTTCATTAGAACATCTATAGATACTGTGGTCTTATGGAGTCGCTCTGAGATAAGAGAAACAACATTTAAAGCTATTGTTTCGCAATACTTGTCTGACACAGCCTATGGTTCCGGCTCTTTAGGAGTTCCTATCATAGTTCGGTGTCATACGTAAAATACTCCGAGCGGGGAACTCAAAATGGGTGAAGTGTGAACTTCGTATCTATTAAATTTTAATATATTTTCCTCTCCACAATAATGCGATCATAATATTGTGCTGGGATGTGGATGGAGGAGGGACATGCTGACGCTAATGTTGGTCGGTGCTGGTGTATGACAAATGAATGGCGGTCATAATTAGAGATTAGGCGCAAATCGAACGGTCGGCAGTGCGGTGTGATCGCACGGTGAAATATCGGTTGCGAGGATGTTAGGGAGCTGGAAGTGACCGGGATAATTAAACCGTTATTTTTATATTTATGTTTACAACCGCACATAATATTTTTCTGTCAAAATAAAAGCGTTTGTAAATGTTAACTTTATTAGGTTATTCGTAAGTAAAAAACCTGCGTAAAATTATTTTTTGTTAGTTTTTCTTTCCTACCATTTTCCCGGCCTAGGCCTTATATGTAAAAAAAAATAATTCAACTATTCACCTACTTTTATTTAAGTTCACGTCTTTCACCAGCCTCTCAGCATTCGTCCCAATTCTTTTCATACAGCTCTGTCTGCCTTCATTGCAATAATTATTCACTTACGCGTTTCTCCATGTCCCACAACTGCAACCTTATCCAGTTTCCTTCGGGCACGCTGCAATCGCGTCGGTAAGACCCCTCTTTGAGGAGTGGCTGGAGAGGCGCCACGGCGTCCTCACCTTCCGGCTGACGCAGGTCCTCACCGGACACGGTTGTTTCGGGAGGTTCCTGTGTCGGATTGCACGGGAGGAAACGCCCGGGTGTCACCACTGTGTGGACCGCCCGGAGGACACGGTGGAGCATACGGTGCAGGTTTGCCCCGCTTGGGCAGAGCACCGCCGTGTCCTCACGGAGGCGATAGGCGGCGGCGACCTCTCGCGTCCGGACCTGGTTCAGGCCATGTTCCGGGGCGAGAGGGAATGGGATGCAGTCACCTCCTTCTGCGAAGCAGTAATGCTAGCGAAGGAGGAGGCGGGCCGCGTGAGGGAGAGAACATCCTCCACCTCACGCCCCAGCCGCCGCGGGAGACGCCCAGGGCGTCGGACGTCGCGAGGCGACATCCGGCCACCGTAGGCGCGGGCTTGCGGACGGCGAGTAATGGGTAACTCGCCGTCCGATCAAGGACCATGCCCGGGTCGACGGCGCGTTCTGTTCGCGCGCGCCTAAAAGAGCTGTCAGCACAGGGACAGGGGCCCCAACAGGGGCCAAACGCCTGCCGGGGTTGCGGGACGTCTTAACAGGATACCGTGGCCCCGGAACGTAAAGGGCAACAGAAGGAACAGGGTGGTTTTTTAGTCAGTAAAAGTCTGACAGTCCCTTCCGCCCCACCCAGGACGGAAGGAGTCATTTGATGATTTTTACCACCTAAAAAAAAAAATCCAGTTTCCTTCACCATTTTATTTTGCACTTTCGATTCAGTAAAGCGACTGGCTCTTCCAGCGAGCACACAGCTCGTCGTCACGGCCCGGTCTCGTTGATTACGCGCGTGACAAAGATCCGCCGACAACAATCCACGTCAATTTGTGAGCTGACAAGGTGCGGTCGCGAGCTGAACTGCATCACGCAGAATGATGTGGAGCTGGTGGTATGTGGGCTTTTTTATTTACAATTATTTGAGCATTACATTGTTTTGAAAACCTCAAAGTTGGGAATAAAAAGTCAGTCTAAATGCGCTTCATACTTGCCAAAAAAAATATGTTTGAGTCAAGATGCATATTAGTTAAAGTTGATGTTGAATATTTATGTACATTTTCATAATACAGAGTAGGAATAAGGACTAGGAATTGTCACTTAAGCACGAGACTCACTCAAGTCCATAATATTGAGACTATAGATCACTTTCACTTAGATTAGTTCACGTAAGTAGTAGTAGTTCACGTAATGAATGTCTTTGGATTGCCAAAGACATTCATTAAGTAATTTCTGATTGCAGAAATGACTGTTGTGTATGCCAAGCAGCATCAGAATTTTAACTCCTCGTCCGCTCCCATATTTTGTGAGTACAAGGAGTCTCCCACGTCCCCTGTTCGCGCGTGCAGTCAGGTCGGTGCGTCACTAGTTTTGCCCAGCACTAGAGAGCTCTCTGTGAGTGTGCCGCTGGCACTCGTGGGCGCTTCCACATTTTCAATGCGCTAAATTCGCTTGTTGATTGAGCGTGTATTAGGTCCGTGTTTAGAATTTAGTGAAAGGATTTTTTGTGGATTAATTTAACGTGGCTATTTTTCATTTTTGTGAAAAGTACAGAATAATAAATTATAATTAAATGAAGTCGTCTTTTGCAGGAAATATTGGAACAAACTGATGAATTTGATGTTGTGCCTAATTGTCTTTCTAAGTAAATAAATAACTGACGGTCGCTATTAATTTAATGTTAGACTCTACAACGTCTACCTTAGAGTTTCGTTTACGTCTAAAATACATGTCACTAATTACAACAACCACTAAGGTGACGGGCAGGCGGCGGGCGGGCGCTCCTTCGATGTTATCGACGTATGATCTGCGAGTCGTCGTCGGCGGCACGTACGTTACACGTCGGCCGGCCAGCCAGTAATGAGCGGTAATGACTCGTATGATTGCTGTAATAACAATCCCGGATACCGCACATGATTTGGAAGAAAACTACTTCCATTGGATACAAATAGATTAGCGATACCATGGGGTCTCAACTAGAACAAAATATAATTAGTCCTTCGGAAAATTTCATAGATGGCAGCATAGGTAGCAATTATGAAATAAACAATCACTAAAAAGCATTAAACGGCAGATTTAGGTCGAAATAAGAATTCATAAAAATCTAAACTTCATTGTTTAATGCTGATTCACCTATTTAAACTCACAAAACACGTATTTTTAATAAACAAGGTAAATTAAGAATTTTACCTCCATTCGAACTCATAGATTGAGCAAGCAGCCATCTGCAAATCATTTTGTTTAGAACTCTTTTAGCAAAAGATGGCGTTTTTCTCAATTTTGCGCTGTCGTCACTCCTTAATCGTTATTCATTTACGTTTAGTTGTTTTATTTCAAGGAAAATAATTAAAAGATTATTTTTTTTAATCTGGTACGCTACGAAGTAAAATAAAATTTAGAAAGAAAAAATACATGTTTTTAGTACATAATTATTATCCTTATTTTCGGTTTACTTAGCCTGGAACTATAAAACTTTCTATATAAAAGGATTGCACGAAACGTTTTTAAAGTACCTATGTATCTATTCCGTTTGTCAATGGCAAGTCAATAGAGACTGTTGCGCATTAAAAGATAATGTAAATAATTCTATAATCCTTAAAACTTCAGTCATAACTTAGTAAAGCGTAATTTTAGCTACAGAAATCAAGTTTCCGCAGTGTAGCGGTTATCATGTGTGCTTCACATGCACAAGGGCCCCGGTTCGATCTCGGGCGGAAACAGTTGCTTTTTGTATTTTATTGCCGATCATAAAAAGTATCTTCACGCTTTTTATTAATTGGGTGATCAGAGAAATCTGAAAAATAAACATTTTGTTAAAATAAAAGTAAACTACGTACTACCTATTTCTCGCCATGAAACTTACGTTTAAAAATCTATGATTGTTATCAAGGCCAAGTATGCCGCAAAACCAAATTATTTGTCGTATCAGATTACGATAGCTCACTTTGTTTTTTTTTTTTTGTTGCTTTGTATGATCTACCTATGTTATGAAATACCACGTTACCGATTTGGGGTAACATGACATGTAATGATAGTTGTATTGATATAAATAAATAAAAAAAATATTTATTTAGATTGCGTCGGGAACAGTGGTCAGTAATTGACTGACGCGAGAATGATTCGAGCGGTTACACGATCAGTCTGGCATCAGTCTGCTGTCATTCACAACAGAATGATGAAAAATATTTAAAATATTTAATTTTTGTCATTCTGGCGATTACAAACAAAACTATTCAACGTTTAACAAGTACCTCAGTACCTATTAAGTATTTTGTTTTTTCGTTCAAATTATATCAACTGTATGTACTAATGTACCTATACCTACCCTTTGTCGTACATGACTGATCATGTAAAAAAAACATGACTGATCATGAAAATATTTTTTTATAGAAAAATACATAAAGCAATATCTATATGTATAAAACCCGTTTTTCTCAAAAGTAAAATCAATCTCCCTCAAACTGCCCCCACAAAATCATTATCAAAACAAAATCGATATCCGAGTTCACTAATGCCAGGTTATAAAACTACGAAATCTTTAGAAAATCAAATCAGTGTGCAGTATATAAAAGCAAGATTGTTGTAGTAGGTACCTAGGTAAAACAGAATTCACAAAAGAAATGAAATAGATACCTACTAACCGAGCACCGAGCCTGTGACAGTGCAGAGGTGCGATATTCATTCATAACCCCCGTATCACCCCGCCCCGACCCCGCACGACTCATGACTCGTCTCAAAGGCACCGCCTTGTTGACTAAAGCAAAAAGTGATAACGCGATAACATTGAAATAGTGTTCGAAAATTTCATATACATAGATAGGTAGGTACCTAACTAGGAAATATGTGTTTATGAATAAGTCTTACAAGTTTGTGAAAAAAATATTTGTCAGTTAGAATCTCCATTACCTACATTTAATTTACTTACATGTGCAAGGTTTCTATCAAGTTTTTTTTCCTTTAGCTCCATCATCAGACCCTGGTTTCGATCTAGGACCATAGTAGGTACTCGTCAGGCAGGAGTAGTCAGGACGAACTAAACGATCCTAAACTCGATGGGACTGTTGTTTTATTACGGAATTTAAGTATATGTCCACCTATACTAAATCTTTCTAAAGCAAAATCAGTATCCGGTATAAAAAAGCAGATCTTTGTAGTAGGTAAAACAGTATTCACAAAATAAATGAAATAGATACCTAGGTACGTACTTACGCGCAGACCAATTGCGCAGACATAGCGTATTCAACAAATTCAAAACCTACCTACTAACCGCGCGCGCGCCGAGCGGCCGCTTCATTCATAGGTATCCCCCGTCTTACCCCGCCGTGACACCACGGCAGACGACGTAGTAGGTAGGTACTGTCGGGCGTCTGTGTAAAGTGCATTTTACCGCGCACGAACGTTGTAATATTTTTGTAATTATGGGGCGTCTAAAGTGTCAAGCTTTCTCAATGGAGTGAAGTACCTACCTGTTCCGTAGGAACTACAAGTCAATCTGTGCTATCAGTTTGATTGTTAGTAGGTACCTACTTGATAGAAGAAATAAATATTTTTATTAAAATATTCCGTTGGTTTTTTTTGTTATGTTGGTACCTAGTAGCTACCTTCCTACTTGTATGCTCCTACTCCTAGTTCCTACCTATCCCATGCGCAATAACTAGGTTAAAATCTAAATACAACATATTGTGGGCATCTAAATATGTAGGTAGGTATATATTTATTTATTTATTTATACCTAGTTAATTAATACGGCATAATACCAATTACATTAATTAACATAGAAACAAAGGTCACTTAATCACTCATCACGAAATATCGAAAACCACTTGACGTAGGTAGGTATAAAGATGGGAGGTAAGTAGTTTATAGGTAGGTCTGTAGCCTTCCGCTAAAAAATCTAAAATTCCAAAATTCACCCCTGAGGGGAAAGAGGGTCCAAAGTTTGTATGGAGAAATCAACTTTGACGCGGGCAAAGTCATAGGCAGAAGCAAGTTTTCGATACAAAGCAATTTTATAGTTAGCCTTTTTGTTAAAAAAAAGCGCCACTTTCTCGCCAAGGCGCGAACTGGCGCGTACCCCATACCCATAGATTTATTTAACCCCTGCAAAAAATCTCTTAACGCGGATAGAAGTATTCACTTCAAAAACTAAATTACGCTAAGCGCCAACACGAGATAACAGTAACTTGTTGTACCTATTCACCTATTGTTATACTTGACCTTGAACGCAACGACTGCAGAGAAAGTACCTATCTAATAACGCCATCTAGTAGTATCGATGCCACGTAGTACGTATCTAATTCGTCGCATAACTCGCATAGATGGCGTAATAAAATTAAAGTCTCTGGCAATTAGTGCGTCGCTGATGCTGCCATCTGTTATAAAAATGAAGGAAAGAAAATAGCCAGTCGAATAGCCAGACTTAAGGAGGTCTCATTTCTTTGTATGGGATTGGGTATCTGTACGTAGTATTATATTATCTGTGGCGATACCTAAAAAAAACCTACGCAAGATTCGTATTAAATGGTATTGATATAGCAGTAAGCTCAAGCAAGAGTTCATACGATTTCCAAGGCACATAACTTTCGTTCAATCCTGTGTGCCGTAATAATATTAACAATAAAAAAAGCAGCTTCAAATGTAATTACAAACGCACCATACTCCTAATGGTCGCCGTAATCCCAGAGGTAACATCGCGTAATGTGATTCATAAACAACAGGAAGGGATCCTCAATCCGCGGCTCACTCGCCAGGCCGCTCGCACTCGCAGCGTGTAATCCTGGAGTTAAAACTTAAGTGTCATTAGAGTACGGCGTCCCCGCGCATATTTTTATCATTCCTGCTTCCCCTTAACACTTAATGCGTAAAGTTTTAATTGAAATTTGATCTGGCGCAGTTTTAACGAATTGTCCCTAATAATTATGTGCTCATAATTAAAGTAATGTCTTTGAGTGGAAAGTTATTGGTCCGTCGTGCACCGTGAAGCGAACTGTTGCGGGTTTTATATCGTTAGGGATAACTGTGATGTATTGTTACGAGTTTATTACATGTACAGATTGCATGCTATCCTGTTTGCAGATTATGAGTTGCCTAATTAAGCATCACTTTAAGTGATACGGCATAGCTGTTATAATACTTACCTACAAAAACATAGTGTTAGTTTCGACGACGCACACTATGACACTTTCTTATGTGTGGAACATCATATAGACCAATGACATCGAACTCGTTAATTCAAAACTTATCGCAATACACATCGTATCAATAATCCCGCCGTTACAATTCGAACGCGTCGGTAATCCACGCAAAAATGGCGGGTGGCGCGCGCGCACTATTGCACACATGTCCCGCACCTCGCGCATTTACATAATTGAATATTCTATTGTACGTGTCTAATGCTTTTACCTTATACATTAGCGCTTCAAGCGCTACGCAACTAAACGACGAAATCATACAGTATTTTGTAAAGCACTTAATGCTTCGTGTACACAATCGGGAGTATTAGGTTACCTGTAGAGGGAGGCACAAAGCGCCATCTGTCGTCACACGGGACAATGCAGAGATTTATCGTTGCAAAATGCGCTTATGGGGGTTTACGGGGATTCGGTTTTTTGCTCGCTATCAAGTTTCCATTAGCTAATTTAGTATTGATTCGCTCACGGTGAAAGTTTAGCGGTGCGCGGACGATTCACAATTGATGGATCGTTTTTATTCGTTCCAAACTCGAATGCTCCAAGTTTACAAATTCAATTTTTATGGTCAGAAGCGGAATATTTTGATAATTCAATTTAGAATCTGGATGGAAACAGAGGTTTTTATGTTATTGTGTTGGCCATTATTTTAAATATTGCTGCGCTAGTTTATTTGTTTTATTATGAGCACTACTGAAATAAAACCGATTCTGAACGTGCAAGTCGTTGTCCGTCCTCCGTTAAGCTTTATTCGTCTCTCATTCGCATCAGTGCATTGTGCCATTTAATCATACGCAAAGGTAAAGTTGTACATTTATATTAATCGAAAACGTCACTGAAAATTGCTTTCGTCATCAATGCGACGCCCTCCTCGAAGGGGCTACTCGGGCCCTCAAACATCTGCATTATCTTACCTACGTCCCTCGCCAAATCAGTTACTGCACGGGCATTCAGTAAAGTGCATTTGCCATTCCGCCCGTCAAACCTTACAATATTATCTCCTTGCCTCTATTCCAAAATGAACTTTATCTATATGAAGTAAAATTCGAACTCGGACATCAAGATATAAACTTGCGTACTTAAATGATGATAACTTGTAAGTTCTGATGACAAATCGAAAACTAAGTCTTAAGTCCGCGACACAAGTTTCAGATTCGCAGATCAATTCAACATTGGTTACGAAATACGGGCCGTTTAAGCTAAGAGGGTAGTTCACATGTTGGCGGTGCGATTTATCAAATTTTATACGTTAGGGCACGACATGTGCGTCCGCGGACAATCGCTTAGGTGCAACGCACCGAGGGTTCACAATTAAATATGGGCCGAGGTGGCTAATGGATTAGCAGATGAGTCCGCCGCCTTATGGCGCGCAATCAGAATGTGCACATGCGCCGCGATTGGATCCGTGGGTGACGCGTAATTTGTTTACCGGCAGATTTAAACCGAGTGTGAGATCTTTTTACAGACATATGCCGTGAAAATATCGTGTTAGAGAGTTATTTACATTCGCATCTGTTACAGGGTATCGATAATAAAGCGGGTAAGGGCAGACGTTTAGCTCTACCAAATACAAATCTAAAATTCACGCTGTGCTCCGGTTGTTGGAAAATCAATTTTTGGCGATCAGCTAACTAAAACAACTATCTTTAAAGTTTTCAACCTGCTTGATCTGGTAGCGTCTGTCAAAATGATCTATGTCAAACAATTGACTGCAGCCTACCTCAACACACTACACAAGAAGAAAGGAAAGTAATAAATTGACAATGCTCGCTGACGTATTTTTACGATCAATATTTTCTATTGTGAATAGCTTAGATACAGCGCACAATGGATGACCTAGCTGACGATCAAGTGCAATGATTCGGTCGTAAAGAATATGTGTCGAGGTCAGAGCAATAGACGCCGAATTTGCTGACTCCTTGAATGCACCATTGTGTTATATTTAGATGTAAACAATGCAGCTGTATACAGTGCATTCTCTGCATTCATAATCTTCGGCAGTTGTTTGATTTGGAATAAGGAAAGGAAGGAGTCGTTAAGAGTTACTGTTAATTGTTGGTATTTTTTTATGAGTGGTTTGTTTCGCTTCCTCTAACTATGCAGCACATTATCGTTAGACGATTTATTGTTAGAAGACATGTGAGTCGAATAAGTAAAACGTTAAAACTAAAGCATTTTAGTACATCATTTACGCGGTTCCTACTTTTTTCTTATGATTATAAATAGATACATAGATTACTTTGGAAAAGGAAAGAAAACCTATTAGGGATCACAATTTATTAACTTTACTAACGTTTTTAACGTATGAATAAAAACCTAATGAGGAAGTTACTTTATTTAATCGTTGACGCAAAGAATATTCATATATTGGTCATGTAGGTAGGTAGTAACGGTTATTCCTAAACATAATAATAATTTATCGATGGTAACGTTTGGTGCGAGGCAGCTTGATGTAATTGCACGCGTGTGTCCCGTCAGTCACGGTGACGTAGCGTGCGCAACACAATCGTACTAGAGTGTACGACTTTACGCCGACAGACACTACGCCGACAGACTGAACGCCGACAAGACTTTACTTCGACGGGACTCTTCGCCGACAGGACGCATCGCCGACAGGACTCTTCGCCGACAGGACGCATCGCCGACAGAACTCTTCGCCGACAGAGCTCATCAGCGACTCAACTTATCTCCGATAATCAGATACTTACTTTGGAAATCGATTATGCATTTCTTGTAGTTCATAAAAAATTAAGATCTTGATCAGATAAGCATTGATTGTTAGTATAGGTATCGCCAAACTTCTAGTTCGCTCTGAAGTTGCAATGGCCGCGTGTTTGCGCCGCACAGCGCCGCCCCCGCTTCCCCGCGTGTTCCGGTGACGCCTGTTTTGTTGTTACTACGATTCTATTCGAGACAACTTCAGAGCGAACTAGAAGATTGGCGATACCTATACCTATAATAACATTAATATCTTATGTGACGTTACAACATTGTAGCGTATAGGTACCTAACCTCAAATATTAACAATTTTAAGATGCGGATTTGAAGGTATTTATAAAATATTTTGTTCACTAGTTGAAATGGTATTCTTACGAACGCTTTTGCATTACAGTTCAGCATCAACACAGCACGCTTATAATTAGTGATTGATGGATATGTATCAATCACTAATTGTAAGTTACCGGTTTTTGATTTGATTAATTCACATATTATACTCATTGTAAAAGAGTAATTAGAGAGAATTATAAAGACGAAGACGAAGACATCGGAGAACTTTCGCTTTCTGAAGCACGACACCTCTAACCAAACACTTAACTCTAGGCTTCTACTGAAAAATTCTTAGCAGAAAAACAATTTGCCCGACTTGAGAATTGAACCCACAGGCAACAGTCACGCTTACAGAAAGTTAAGTTAAACATAAATAATGGCATGACTTGCTGAAAAATATTTTAAATTCCCTTCTTATCTACTTTAATGAAACGACGTAAATAACGAAATTCAATGGCTAACTGTTATTTCAATCTAAATCTTGTGCAACTTCGCCACTACAAATTAATACCAATAAGTATTCACCTCAGCAACATCGCTTGCTGACGGTACCGGCTCACCTATTCACGTGGGTGATGGATTGCGGCGTCGATTAGGGCCGCGCTGACCTGTTCTTTCATATCTCGCTAATGGCCGCCAGTCCGCTCGGCCGCCAGTCCGTCAGGCCGCCGCCCGCCACTCGCACACCTACATACACCTCTACCGCGTGTGGCATGATCTACAGATCCTGGATGAGCTCTGGTCAGCAGCCGTACCGTTATACTTCAAATATTACTTACGAACACATTTCAGTTCTATTTTCTGAACTAATCCGTTTTTCTCAGATATGAAGGAATCGGATCATTCCCAAAGCAAAAACTTGTAAAATGTCAAAGTTTTCAGTTTGTAGGCTAGGGCATACAATTCTAAATAAAATCTTGATCTTTTTGACAAACGAAGACTTTGAGGTACCTACGGTTCGCTCTGTTCTCATTAAAAAAATAACTTTTAGAGAACTGCACGGTTATTTCTTTATCCTTTTATAGACCAATGTGTTGGTAGCGCTTCCACCATCTCTAAATCCAGGACGGTACCTGTCGGCGTCGGCTGTCAAATATACAAGGGTCATTACTTAGAGCATCACCGGCCGTAATTAATATAACGTGCGCCCAAATTGAGGCGACTGCCTTTTTGCTGAGTCGGTGACGTCATGACGTGGTCCAGCGGCGGCCGAGGAGGGGAGAGAGGGGGGGAAGTGTGTTGGAACTAGTGATCGGTGGGCGGTAATTGATATTGCAAGCGTTTTGTTTTGATCAACATATCTACATAGGTACCTACTCTATGTTTTTTAATTGAGTTATGTGTAAGCTTGTTTTATTAAAATGACTGGTCCATTCCCTGTGCATCCGAATAATAATCAGGTTTCAGGTTTTAAAAAAGATTGCACTATTTCAGTACACCTCTCATCTATTCGCTTGCGGTGTTTAGGTATAAATGACCATAACCATAACTACGCAAAGAAACTATAAAACCGATGTGTTTTTTACCCGATCAACAATGATTTTAAAGTCAATTAGTACCTACACTTTACTACAAGACCATTGTCGGACCTGGGTCAGTACATCACTGGAGTGTAGCGCACGACGTCCCAACACGGTAAATTACAATCAGTAATTCAGTAGACGAATGCAGTCCGTCATTGTCTAATCACGCTACCTGGAGCCTATCGGCCGCAGTCAGCACTGGACACTAAATCAGGACGTCACTGGCTTACAGAGTGTCACCGAGTATGCCGTCACAGAAGCCTAACTTGTGCGGTGGACGCTCGTCCACGTAACGAGACAGGAAACACTATGTACAAGTAGTGCGCCTTACATAAGCCTGTGCTTTCAAGTATCAAGTGAACAGATTACTACTAGCTAGCATACGTCATCATCAGGTAAGAAAGTGGTCATCGCGAGCCCAGGTATCGTAGCTGCAAAGACATGCTTGTATATTTATTTTAGATTTGCTCTATCAGCTAATGATTTTTGTGGAATCCAATCCAACAATCATCTGGGTATGTCATCAGTAAATCTTCAGCCAGTTAGAGAATGTACCTACTGTCTTTTACTTTTCGTGATTGATGAAACTTCTTAGCTGTCCTTCTGCAAGTCGTCCGTGCTTGCCCCCGTCATGTACCTGGCAGTAATTAATGTGGGCCCTGCGCCACCGGAGGGGCCCGGGAGGACGCGACGAGCCGGCGCCGCTCAGGTGGACGCACTACGTCGTGATGGGCGGCTGTTTCATTTACATTACCTTATTTATTTATATTGCGGACTATGGATTGTGACACTTATAGTGATGGGAGTGGAGATACTTGCCGTTGTGTTGTTTTGTATTAGGTAGTTACTATGTGTTTGGTTAATTAATTTTTATTTGTTTCCTTATGAGTTTTGGTTTGTAATGTTATGTAAAACCACGATAAATAGTTATTTAAGTAGATAGGTAGGTTTATTTATTTCCTTGATACTCATAAACTTCTATTCTATTTAAAATAGAATCGTCTTTTTATCCAATTCCTGTGCACGGATGACTGGCACCTACTATGCAAATAGTAGCATATTACCCGGCCTGGCCCACTCTCCCCGCGTCGGTTTCGATTGCTCAGTAATTAATCTCACCTCCTTTCACATCGCCCCGCTCTCCCCTCGTTTTGTGTTAACATCGTGTCCTATTATTGATAACTCTCGATCGCTGTCCAAAATGTCTGCTGTACAATGTAAAAAAATGTTTTAGTATTTAAGAAATATGTATCGAATAAAAAAATTCTTGTATTATTTTAATCAGTTAAATGTGCAAAGTACTGTACACTGCTGGTTCAGATGAATAGATCTAAACTAGTAGTGTCGTCATTCGAAGCTTAATATGCTGCCTGATTGTTACCCCCCTACGGAGTCATCATCAGCCTGCATTATCAAATACTTTGGGTCGGCTTTCAGTCTAAGTGGGTGCAGATAAATATACCAGTATTTTTGGAGTAACTGCCGATTTGACCTCACAGTAACACAATATCCATTTGCTGTTAGTTCATAGCTACAAGCCTAATACTATATAGTGATTTAAGCATAAAATGTAACCCTAAGTTAAATTTTATACTGAAAAATTCTCTTTCAAAAATATGATGTTCAGTACAGCAATAAGTTCATCTTGCAAGTCTACAATTTAGATAGAAGCGTTCGCGCAACATGGCGAGTTGCATGTGGATGTGAGATGGCTTAATATAAAGGAGTCGGAGTGTAAGTGCGAATAGCCGGCAGCCGCCCGCCGCACGCAATCAAACCGCAGTAAAATCGCAGCGCACTGATAACTGCTTTCAGACCGTGGTGTAGCGGGAGCAAATTTATTTAATTTATTTATTGCAAATGTACAGAATAATATTTTTTGAATAGATAAGCAATCTGAATGATAGAGGATAATTCTTACAATAGGTACTATTTTGTGCCGAAGAACGTATAAGTATTTTGTAGGTTTAGTTTAATTATTAATAGTCAGACTAAATTATGGAACTTCAATTATGATTTTAGTATTAATATGGCGATCAAAATATAAAATATCATAATAAGTAGTAAGTATAAATATCATAATAAGTAAGTAGGAAGCGAATATTTTTTTATATTTAATTAAATAACTAGTATTTTTCTTTACTGTTGATTTTTAATACAGTAGACATATATCATCATCTTTGAAAATATTTACGTGAGGAAAACTGTCATCCGAAATATCAGAACAGAGAATGAATGGGTGAAATTCTTATACAACACAGCTTCGAAGGCCTACTTTACCATTAAGGTGCTTACTCTCAGTGTGTCTCTGGAATCGCGGAGCAGTTTTCATATCGAGCGCAATACTGAAGTCGACGAGTGATTTATCGAGCGCTGTGCGGACATATGAGCTCGCGCCGCAGATGACGACGCCGCACAAGGCGCGCTGGCCACGGAGGTAAGCTGCGAGATGGCTTCATAGCTTTATTATGTCCTGGTACTTTAATGCAGCTCTTAGTAGGTTTTGGAGATGTTTTAATAATAACGTTAGGTACTTAATTTTATTATGGTGAGTACCTTCTCAAACACTTACTCACATAAAAATTAGGTGTAAAAACATTTTCTTTCGTATCATCTGTACATTATAAGCAAGTAATTACGTACATTTATTAAAGAACTTCTTCAGGATTAGTACATACAGACTAGGTATACTTGTATACATCAATCAGTATTAGTGTTATACCTACAAACGAATGAACATAAATAGATTATATTCTCTTTAAAATATACCTACTCACATAATTAAATAAAAATAAATAAATAAATAATTATTTATTTATTCACCTACCTATAAACATTTTACAGCTACATCATATAATATCTGTAACATATACTTCAGCACGTCGCAGGTACCTGATCTGTCATAACGCTCACATGTATGTGTTGCAAAATATCAAGTGCATGTTTATGACGTGTCAATCGACGCTTCACGCAAAAGTGGTTTCTGTCCAATTCTTAGTAACTGTTTTATTGGTTTTTATGTTTGTTTGTATGTTGGAACTTGTTTATTCTCGTGAATTGGTAAGTACCTAATAAATAGTTGTTTCTAATACACTACATGCCAGAATACATGTTGACTGATATCGACACATGAAGGCAATAAAGAGTTTGAGACTGACATTACACATTAGCTGTTTTGCAATTTTTATGGTTTTACCATTGAACCGAATATGTATGATTCACACCACACAGTGAAACTATAATGAAAGGGTCTTAATTAATTTTGGTAAGGAGAGATGAGAAAAGTGCAGTCGTTAGCTGAACTATTAAAAAAAAATGATTATTCTTACTTCACAATAATGTTTTTAGTTAAATTATGTTGTTTGTTATTATGTTGTTGTTGTAAGGAAACAATAGAAGATTATAATACAATTATCATGTAGTTATAATAGGAGCCAGAAAGTTACGACCCTATTCTTTGAACTAGGTGGAAACCTAAATTCCAGGAGACATTGTTTTATGAAAAGGAAGATTTAAACAGTATTAAGACAATGGTAAAGTTAATGAAAAAAATGTTTTTTCAGTGTCGTGTGTTTAATAACGATTACCAAAAGAATAGTATGACGCGATGGGTATATACGAGTATACATATACTTCCATCACCTACACAATTATTCATAAGTGAATGGCGTCGGGTCGCCGGCGTGCGAACGCGTCGCTCGTCGCAATATGCCTCGCCTACCAGATGTATGAGAGGACATCCTCTCCTCAGTACATTCACACTTCTAAACTAGGTAATAGCCGCATAATAGTTAAATGAGATAAATCGATGAATGTGGCGCTTGGCATTATAGGTGTGTTCGTCTTCATATCGTTCAAATTCGTCAAATATCTGCGTATAACGTCACAAATGACAGTTGTTTTATAAACTTGAACGGCTTGAATGCTTAAATACTTGCACGAATATTTCCAAAGAAATGCAACTAGATCACTGCGCTTTCAATTTAACTTGGTTGGTTCGAGGCCTACACCGGCCTACGCCGTAGCCCTCGTAGCCCTCGTAGCGCGTAGCTCCTTTTTTGAATCAGCCTTTCTCGTCTTTTGTTGGCGATACGTTTCTGTATCTTTTATTTTCTTGTACCGTTTAGCTTGTGGACGGATGTCAATTCGAGTCGGTAGTATTTAATTTATTATTATGCCTAATCGAGCAGTGAGTTCCCCGGGTTAAATTGATAATAGAAATTCAACTTTATGTTTTGAAGCGTAAATAATACTTAATATACACAAATAATTCCAAGGTAAAAAATATAATCTTTTATTTTCCAAATTCTTCTTACTTTATTGTAATCACTGAAAAGTCGTACTCATGTAAATTGTAAATTATAAGCTATTTGTGTATATCATCGAATTAAAACATGTATAATTTAATATATGAATATTATGATGAATTCTTTTTACTCAATATCTCGCCCACCTTGATGACACCCGTCGTCGCTCGCCTCGTCTCAGCGCCGCGCGACGCCGGCAGTGGATCAAATAAAGACATATCCTCGTCGGCCGCATACAAATGATTTTCATGTGTGAGGAGTGGACCGCGGCCGGCCGGCTATGACGACAAGTGTGACGGGTAATTGTTATAACAACTACACCTGCAGCCTGTGGTTCAGTTACACACAGAGGGTCGTCAGCGCCCTGCGGGTCCAGTACAACAATGCTTTCAGGTTGCTG
The DNA here is from genome assembly GCA_949316365.1 of Hoplodrina blanda. Lineage (NCBI taxonomy): Eukaryota > Metazoa > Arthropoda > Insecta > Lepidoptera > Noctuidae > Hoplodrina > Hoplodrina blanda. Next base: position 16,535,828 of record OX438588.1, on the reverse strand, counting down.
ATGGGACTGCCTCGCTATTGCAGAGCCTCAGCGATGTTTGCGGACGCACAAGTAGATGGCTTCCATGCCATAATCCGTTATGATAAATCCGTGCTGATAAAATAAAAAGTCCTCTATGGAGGCATTGGATACATATCCATATTAAATAGTTCCTTTTTGTATAATGTACTAACATAGATTCCTAAGCTCTTTTGTATTTACTAACACTATATGGACACACTAGTCTGAAATAAAGTAATTGAATTTAACATCTATTGTCCTAATGTGGCGAGTAAAACAATACGTTAGTAGAAGAATGTATTTTGCAACATTTGTGATGGAGGAAGTTGACGAGCTGTTAAAATCATTCCGATTGTTACCTTACACTTGTTTAATAAACATTTATTTATTAATTTATTTATCACAATCACTGACACATAACATAAAACAATATGTGATCACATAATCACTTAACATTACTCCTGAATTCCCTAACAAAGTAGGCAGAGGTGTAATTCAAGGTTTATGTGATAAACTTATTAATTGCGTTTTTTGTTATTAATTACTCAGCTAAGAGACACATCTTAATGTGCATACGGGTATTTAAAGTTTAATTATAACAAATAAAACTAGTTTACATATACAGCATGTAACAAAAACCTGGGTATTATTATTAAACAGGGTATTATTCGGCATCGTACTGCGTACACATATACGTAACCATTTAATGGATTTGAGATTATTATTTTTCCCCAGTGAAAAAAAAAGAAGAAAGAAGAACTAATTAAATTAAAATAAAACATAAAAACTGATCAACGGCAACACTGATCTGACAGGGTTTTTGTTACATAGTGTATACGTAAAAAAGTTGAACTTTAAATATCTTTGTAACTAGAAGCAGGTGGGAAGAACATGTCACTTTTCCCTTAGGAAAGTGTCTCATGATATATAAAAATTACAACAAAATTAAGAAAAAAGCATTCATACTTTAACACGGTTTTAAATAGTAGAGTATAGAGCAGTCATTGACTCAGGTTATGTGGATAAACGATCAGCTGGAGCCGGCCACGCGCACGCGCAGCGTTCATTTTGTTTATTACGGGCCATCAGCGCACTTAACAATCAATTCATCAAGCGACTGTCTCCAGTCTGTTTGTCTAACTGACACACATCATTGTCATCACACGAACTACGATTTCTGAGAAGTTTTTTAATTATTCGATGTGCAGGAGTTCGTTTGAAGAAGTATTACCGACAAATGAGCTGGAATGCATGAATGGTGGAATTAAGGATACCACCATTAATTTCTGAGCTAGAGCTTAGGTGCTGATTACTGGTATTCACAGCTTAAGGGCGACTTGTGCCCAGGAGTGCGTAAGGTCGGACACCTATCGGTAATTACTAATTAACATCAGGTATGCAGTTTGACTGTTACAAAGATACCAACAAAAATAGTTTCTGATCTACGCACACGACGAGCAACTATTAAAATCCGAACAGCAGTCGTAGCGCCACTAATAAGAAAACTTTGTATCAGATAGGCGCAGTTACCGAGTGACCGGCAGCGCGGCAACGCGCAGGTTCAGTCCTGCGATGTGTATCACCGGCCGGTGGTCGCCGTGATTTATGCGAACTGTTAATCTCACTATTTACTAGTTTTAGTGGAAGGTAAAGAGGGAGTTTTTCCGAGGACCCTCAGGCCTGAGTCAAGAGTCGCAATGTGTAAGCGAGTGGCGAGATAACGGGAAAAAATAAAAGTTAATTAAATCTGTTAAAGTATTTTCGTTTGTTGTGTATAGTGTATGGTATATCAGCGTGATATTTTGCCCGTTTGTTGCGCAAACAAGATGGAATACAAAACTACCACTACCACTGCCACTACTGAGCGATAATTATTTGAATTTGAATTTGAACCTTTTATAGATGTTGTTGTTCGAAAAGCAACGGTAACGTTATCAAATAGGTTATCACAAACGTACGTGTTTTTTTCCTTGCATGTACCACACCGGTCATACTAATCAACCATAATTAGATTCTGTTCCGTGTCAATTTCCTTTTATCTCACTGTTTTTCATTTGTAATTAGTGTGAGTATTTAGATAACGAAACATGTGTTTACCGCATAAAGGTATAACCATAACATGAAACGTGGTAAACGGTTTACTAACACTCCGCCGCCCCTCTGTCAGCCTGTGTCTTGCGCCGCGTGCTAGCTAAGAACAGTTATCAGTCAGTGCGTGTGATGTATGTCGCTCGAGGGACGGCGGACAGAGGATGGCGGATGGCGAACGCACCGGCGGATAATTATCTGATAGGTATGTTTGTTGTCATGCTTGATACGGTTTTAGAAAAACAATGTTTCAGTTTGTTGATCAGATAAGGAATACAGGGACAGACTTCGATGGCGGAACTGTCAATATTCATATAATTAATGACAGAACACTGCTACAACAATGTTTATTGACAAAAAGAAGATAACTTTACTCAGCGTAAACTTAAAGTAGGTAATCCACATTCATCGTTTGAATCTCCATCAAGAAGTGAAGCAACGCAAGTCAGAAAGGAAAGAAGTTCTATTACGAAATTCAATCTGTTGAACAATATCATTATATGGGATATATTCTAAAGTATCACGATTTCAACCCGGACGCTCACAGTACAATTAGGAGCAGATCACTTCCCATCTAGGAAGGCGTTTCTTGTTATTTTTCCTTGGCTTTGTCCTCCGCCGGGCTCTCCCTAGCCCAGGAAGCCGTAGAAGGCACAAGGTGAGGAAGACAGAAGGTCTACTGGAACCAAGCATAGGTAGGTACGTCATGTTATAATAATACTTAGGTACTAACCAAATTGTTTCTAAAATGTGATGCTTGTAAAAATACATCGTTTTCAGCAAGTTAACTGTGTTTATCTGATGTGAACCGTTTCCGGTATGACGGATATATTGTACACATACGTACACTGACACTAAAAACTTTTCTTACTGACCAAAAGCTGTAAAATTAATTAAAAATATATACCTACTCAGATTTACACCAAATTCACACAAACCAAATGTTGCATTGCTAACATGCGATCTTTTTTATTTATGTATCTACAGTCTGTTTGAACCTTCTGGTTCTCCTCTGATGTGGCGGGGGAGAGTGGGGTGACTCGTTAATTAGAAGGAGTATTTTATTAAGGCCAATTTGTCGGGAATACCTGCCTGATTGCCGAGGATTGTGAGGCGGACGATTTGTTTGAATTTTTTTGCGAAGTTCCTGAGGGGATCGCGCTCATTTGTTTGAAGGGCGCGCTTGTTGGGCGATGCAATCCGCTTATGTTATATTACAATTACTGTTTTTTATTGTTAATAGAAATAATATAAATGTTTAGCTATTTAATTTATTCACAAAAGTAATTAATTTAAATGATAATTTAAATATCTTCTTGAATAATGGTATATCTTATATTGACAAGTTCAAAGTCGCCGAAAATTCCGCGTGCTTATGTAGGTTTTGTATGAAAATTACGAGTATACAGGTAGGTAACTAGCGACCCGCCCCGGCTTCGCACGGGTGTAATGAAGGTAATTTCAACTAACTAACATAACTAAACCTTCCTCTTGAATCACACTATATATTGATAAAAACCGCATTAAAATCTGTTGCGGAGTTTAAAAGATCTAAGTGTACAGACGGCAGGAAGCGACTTTGTGTTATACTGTGTAGAGATTTAAAAAAGCACTATCGGCAAAACAACGCATTTTCCTTCGTATAATTTAGGGTTCGTAATTTCATAGTTAGAAATAGGAAGTTTTTGTACCTATTTATAATATATTATTCTATAGTGTATTCACGGAGACGAGTTAGTATAGCGCCTTCTCTATCGCACATTATCATACAAATGACAAAGACAAAAAATACTTTTTTAGGGTCAGTGGGCGTTAACAATACCTTAGAAATGTAAATGTGCGTTCACACTGCGCTTCTTAAAAGTACGCTTAGTTTATTCCTGCGGCTTCGTCTGTCGTATTAATTGAGAGACATTGTGATATAATTTGTTTATTGTTACCTACTTTTTATTTAACTGATGGATATGAAGCAAAAGAAATAAAATCGAGAGTTAATGATTATATTTTCTTTATTAAATTGTAATATCTACCTAAACATTTTCATAACATATCATCATCACCATCACTCTCCGTACTACCGTTTTCTTTTCTCAGCAGGTTGTTCGATATCCGCCATTAAATCAATCAAAGCAATCAATCATAAAATCCAATACACCAGCCGGTTCACAAGTTGAGCGGACAGTCACAAGTAAGAGCACGTCTGCACAATACGGGAAGTATGAGTAGACTAAAAAGTACTCGTACTGTGTACACCGCCTTAGCATTTATCACTGACCAATTGCAGTTAAAAAATTGTGAGAGTGAGATAGCGCTCTACTAACTCGTCTCCGTGAATACACTATAAAATAATAATACATTTACCGTTTCCTGTTCATAATTTAACGTTTACGTATATTTAGTATCGGTAACACATAATTATCAGGATGATAATATACGCACATATTGATAACATTTTAATTACAATATTTGCACAAAACTAAAATACCACAATATTTACCTGTTATCGTTTGGTCATAATTCTGTTTATCTCAAAACTACTGAAACTGTGGTGCAGTATGAAACAAACGTTATAGATAGACTGCTTCTACTAAACCTTGCCTTAAGGTACAGTTTAATGTCCCACTGCAAGGCAAACGCTTCTTCTTAGTTTAGTGCAAGTATCTTTTCAAGCCTTTTATTTCAACATGAAAGTTTGATGCCTGGGGTTATCCAATACTTTTATAATTTGTTTTTAAGGTTATTTTTATTATAGGTATACATTTGTTTAATATGTAGTTCAATGTGTTATGTGTTTTTTGTGTTCTTATTCAGAGAAGGTGTGAGTATAAATTACCACCCTCGCTCAACGCGGATTGACGATTCCAGACTTTTAAATTAATAATAAGTACAAGTTTCTTCCGCTGTTTTTCGGGTATCGAACCTCATGAATGAAAAACCTTTAACCAATGGGCCATCACGAAATTCTGTTTAAGTTAAAAAGTTATAAATAAGAAAATAATTTTATAAAGATTACACAGCAAATTATTTACCGTGCAAATAGGAAAGGAATATTATAAATTAAGTACTTAATTATTGAGTGCTGACATAACGCGATAGCTCCGCGATACGTGAGTAATACGTACGAGTAAAGCGCGGAAAACATTGACGGATCGGTAATTGTAGTAAACATCGTATTATTGAATGAGTCAATTACTTTTGGATTATCGAAAAAGCTTGAAAAACAAAAATTATGTAAATCAAAGAAAGCATTGGTATATATTCCAGGCAATGGGTTAAAAGAGAGTGGCAAAGATGATGTCTGTACTGACGCTAGGTATGGTGATAAATCCAGTATGTATTCAGATACATATTAACCAGCCGCATGTATATACCTTCTCGAGCCTAACCTACAGCTACCTACAGTAAGGAGGTGATTCATGCGCGCGCGCCGTTCCCACGTCTGCGCGCGCCAATTGATGGAATTGACCGGTATGCGACGCCGGCTCGCTTGACCCCGCCGAACTGTTAATTGTCTTCCACCTAACTGCTGTGTGGAGACGACGCTAAATCATTTGAGGCGATGTTTGGGCCGACCAGGAGCCGTGAAGTCACTTGGAGGAGATACAAATAATGAGCTTTTCTTTTAATTTTTTACCCGACTGCGAAAGAAGGAGTGATGTATGTATATTTCTTTGGCACGCTCTGTAGCCTTAAAGGGCTAAATGGGTTTTAGGTTGAGGGTTGACGTCTGATTCGTCTTAATTGTGTGAGAGACACTGGGTACCTATCTATATCAAAATTATAAAAAATAGAATGGCCAATTCTTCGCGTCATATTATTTTTATTTTTTTTTTGTATTCAAATCCTATCGATTTGGGTATCCAAATAGAGGATTTATCATTAATAGGTATTTGAAAAAATATCTTTAGGAATTATCTTATCAGTTATCATTTCGAATGACCATTTAGGATCTACTACGATTTAAAGTTGGCTAGCAACCCATAACACTAATAAAAAGCTTTTTCACAAAAAAAGATAACCGCCTTCATAAACTACAAAATAAAAATAACTTTAGTTTTGGAAGCCGGCGGCTTTGGTTTTGTTTTTTTGTTATGTAGGTAAGTATTGCCACCGACTTCCAAAACTAAAGTTATTTTTATTTTGTAGTTTATGAAGGCGGTTATCTTTTTTTGTGAAAAAGCTTTTTACTTTTCACTTTTTAGTGCTTTTGTATTAATGTTTGAAATCCTTACAAAAAGCCCTTTCAAACAATACCTCACACGATATATTTAATTTTGGAAACTGGTAGGGGGTTGACGTACCCCCCCCCCCTTTTCCTTCAGTCAGTCATCGACTACACGTATAAACAAAGCAATTTCACTTGTTACGATATTGCTGCTCTGATTCTGTGAGGAGTTCCATTCCATATCTCCGAAGTTCATCATCAGATATTGAAATGGTGACAATGGGACTACACGGGAAGCACCAGCTTTCGAAATTCTTTCGAGATTTGAAAATCGGTTCACCAGTCGCAAGTAAGGAGCTAACAAACATAAAAAAAAAATACAGTCGAATTGATAACCTCCTCTTTTTTTTGAAGTCGGTTAAAAAAAATAAAATAGAAAAATGTCCAATTTAAAAAATCAAAAAGCTCGACTGTATAAAACATGACTTTAAATATAAACATTGACTCTTTGTTTATTATTTATTTCTTAATTTACTTTTACGATTTGTTTATATCTCTGTTAAATGTAAATAAACTATTGCTACTTATTTGTTTATTTATTTAACAATTAATATACTACTATAAAATAAACGAAGAGAAATACATAATATTAAACCTTTATAATATTTTCTATTCTTGTTAATTTTATTGTACCTATTATATCGCAGCATATTGCTGGGAAAAAGGTACTCCCCTTAATTTATAGTTTTGATTTAGGTATTTGTACTGGTATAGCAAGGCTTTGTCTAATTATGGTTTGTTGTTTATGTTGTGCAGTTAGTTAGATCATACTTATGGATTCTTTGTGGGGAAATAAACCTATGGCTTGTTTACATGGGTATTCTGGATTCGATCGAAGCGCTTATCATGACTATTCAGGAGTTTTTCGCTTGAAGTGAGATCATAAACAGAATAGTGAGGAAATAACAAACAAATGCACGTGAGTAGAGTCACATATAACTGTCCTGTGGTGTGACGTCCTCCTGCGGTATACTGTTATGGTGTTTTCTCGTAACGTAATCAGTTACGTTTACAAACATGAACCTACGTGACCTGCTAAGGGAGTATGAGATCATATGAGTACTAAAGTAGGAGGTTATGAAATGGTTCCTATCGACTGTTCTCATTTTCCCGTTGACTCGCGGTTTGCAGATGATTAACGTAAATAGATATTATACTTACCGACGTCATTATTATTTTCTTTCCTTTCCTAGAATAAATAGGAAAAGACTTAAACATCATCAAATGTTTTTAGGTGGGGATAATGATATAAACTTACTACCTACTATTACTTGTAATTGGCTTCCTGTCAACTATGGTTTCCTGTTTTACTTAGTTTTTAAGTTGTAAGTCTTCCATGCTTCATTAAATAAATAAATAACTAAGTATTTGAATAAATATCAAAATATCTGTTTTTATTTGAGTATGAGAATGCGGCGTAATAATTGCAATACCTTTACCAAAACTATCGCACGAACAGTAATAAATTATAAATAAATAAGTACACGAGCTCAAAAGTACACTCATCTTCCTTTGAATTGACCTATTATTACCTTTGTATATAAAAATGACTGCCTCGTTGGTCTAGTGGTCGCAAAGCGCGACTGCTGAGCATGAGGTCTTGGGTTCAATTCCCAGGTCGGGCAAGGTGTTATTGGGTTTTTCCATTAGGAATTTCTCAGTAGCAGCCTCGGAGTCTGGATTTGTGCCCGGTTGATGGCAATAGGCTCGCCCCCTATTACATGGGACTTAAACATAACTGGCGAAATGTGGGTGTACTAATGGGTACACCTCTGCCTAACCCTTTGGGGATTACAGGCGTGATGTTATGTATATAAAAATGTTGAGGTATCTTACTACTATTATGAATGCGAAAGTTTAGATGGATGTTTGTTACTTAATCACGACAAAACGGCTAAATGGATTTGGATGGAATTTGGCACAGAAATGGATAGTCTGAAATAACTTAAAGGTTACTTTTTAGCCCGGAAAAATGTAGGTACGGTTCCTCGTGGGATAATAATTTATTATATGAACTTAGACGCGAACGAAGTCGCGATCAAAAGTACACTCATTGTTCTTTGAATTGACCTACTTTAATACCTTTATAAATAAAATTGTTGAGGTATTTGAAATCTGTGTTAGTTCGTTCAAAGTGCGTTGTCCACTCCATGTGTTGTGATAACTCTCGTCCACAGGAGTATTAGTGAGTCAGTCTTTATGATACACTGTTTCATTAGTAGCATTCTACAGTAGTGTAGGTATGTTTGTTTTGTGTTCGACAGCTTAATAGATGTGGTGCCTTCAAATTAAACGTGTTTGATTTTGATCAGTCATTTGAAGTGTGGGATTAATAAAACGCGTATTCTAGTTGGTATTTTATTTTCTGCGAATGCATATACCGATGACATAATAGGTTGATATTTATAGTTTTATTCATCGTTTATTCAAGTATTGAAATTGAAAACCTAAACGTTATGGTCAGTTTATTACTCCAGATAAATAATTATAGACAGGCTAAAAATATCTTCATAAGGTACTATTGAATTATGAAATGCGGTTAGTGACGAAGAAGCATTTCACATTTAGGTTTATAGAAGGCTACTTCTATTATAAGTTAGATATTATTTCCATCAGCTTGTCCATTCAACAATAGCACTCTCTATACACTCTCCAGCATCAATGAGCGGCACATCGCAAGGTGCGCGCTCGTTGTCTCAATTGAGTCCATCTCAAGTGGGTGTCATTGTAATGGCTCGCGTGTGTACCCGACTTTATTGCTTAGCGTCTAATGCGGCCGTGTTTAGATCATTAACATGGCCGGCTGTGTGTGTGACACTTTTTGATCATTAACATGGGGGTGTGCTTGTGTGTGTGCGTTTTTATGTGAACTGTCGGCCGCCTGGAATGCAATGACCGATGACTTTTTCAATTGATAGGAGAGCGTGAAATTGTGTGTGGCCTGAATTATTTAATTAAAGTGAGTAACGATCTTGTTACAGTGGGTGCACCTGGTCAGTATTGCCTGGCGATTGCTCAGCTATAAAAGGTCTATGTTTTCTTTATGGTGAATACAAGCTAGGTACTATTTCTGCCACTATTGCTCTTAGGTCTAGGTACTATTCTTGATAATGAGCCTGTTTTACAACGTCGATTGAAAAGGACTTCAGTATGCCCAATTAGGGGCATACACCATAACGACGACATGCATCACTTTATCGGCCACACTCACAACCGCAAAACACTGCCACAAATGAAGCAGTTTCACCACTCTTAGGTACTCTGCTAAAGCCCGCCAGCAGCAGCCAGAACTGTCACCGTGCAGGGCTTAGCACGACAAAACAGATACATACTTTGAGAAAGGTAGTTAAGTACAGTCGTATACAAGTGTAAACCGATCTGTGTGATACAGATGTGAGGCACCTAGCGCTAATGAGCGTGTGATGTGATTCACAGGCGGCGACGCATGTGCGGCCTCGATACCGCACCACAGAGTACCGCGCATGGGGGGCACGAGCAGACGAGACACCGGTTGGGCCGTGCATGATGTGAGCTGATCAAAACCGGAATATTAACTTTATAGTCTACATTGTCTACTTTGTAGTAATGAAATTCCGGTCTTTGCATGGGACTACAATAAGCTCTAGTATTTCGTAAGTAGATAGGGCGAAGTAGGTAGAGATGTTTTAATTTAAAATTGCACTCACCTTCCCTCCATGATTTGTTTCGTACACAGTTTTATTGTTTGTTAGAGAATTTGAGAAAAAAAGAGGAACTCTGAGCTAAGTGTCTAGAATAAGGTCTAAAACAAGGAACGTTAGTTTTTCTATTTTAACTAAAATGTCAGTTGTGACGTCATCGTATATAAAATAAATTAATATGCTGCTGTTTTCTAGATACAGGTAATCTTCAAGCAATAACCAAACGTCTCGTCTGCGCCGGCACAGGCTGGCTGCTCACTGTACTACACTCGTGAGAACGGCGCGCATGTGTCGTACACACTCTTATTGGCGCACATACTTTTTAATTACCTCTACGTCATGTAGGTACCGACGCGCACAATACAGATTGGTGTAGAAGTTCCACTCTTTATAGAGCGCATACTAAAACTCGCGCATACACTCGCACAAAACTGTGCACCTAAGTAGGAGCAACAGGGCTGTAGCTAGAGTAAAATTTGAGGTAGGGCAGCATTGGTTACAGGTAGGGCGGAAGTAAAAAAAATGACATAATTGATCTGCTCTTGAAGCATGGGCTCCTAAATCAATCACCTTGTATAGGTATCACTGAAGTCTAGATCAGTGATGTACATTCAATATCTATAAGTAGACAAATAATTTCTGTGACAGCGCATGACCATGGATCTAAGCACTATTAAATCCTCAATGATGAAGTAGGTACTAAGCGAACAAGATGGTTGAACTTCCAGATTTAGATATAGAGATCTAAGGTTGGGCATTGTGATTTCAAGGTAGGGCATTGCCCCACAATGCCCCCCCCTAGCTACGGCCCTGAGGAGAAAAACCTGCAAAACTGCGTAAGAAGACTTCTGACTGCTGTACATTATGACCAAAAAAATATTACCTATAATAACTACATCACTCACACCACACTTCCATCATTAGGTACCTACTACATAATTTTTGGATTAAAATTCAACAAGTACTTACCAATGTGATTTTTTAAAATTCTTATACATATATGTATATGTAATTTCTAAGTTCATCTTGGACATCACTGACATCGGTGAAGGAAAACCTTCGATCAGTCTTGAGAAAGAGTGATCAATAGATGCGCCTTCTCGGTGAAGAAGTGAGAAGAGGCCTTTGCCCTGCAGTGGGACAATAAAAGGCTGGTATTGTTATTAGATATTAATAATTCCTAAATGGTCCCCAAATTATATCCGTCGTCTTCACTTGCGTCAGCACAAGCATAACGATAATATAGCTCAGGATGTTCGTACGAGAAGTGATTTTTTTCTACACTACTTATTTGTTAATTTGTCAATGTGCTAATATGCCTATGTTGGAATAAGATTTACCATCTTTACGATCTGTTGATATTCTGTGTTTTACTTGCACTGTAGATACTGGTACTTAGCGGTTAAAATGTGTGTAGTGTTGCTTAAGTGTTGTCAATGTGGTGCTGTCCGGCGCGCGGCGGCAGATGTGTGCTTGACGCGTCTTATTTATACTTTTGGTTATTACGTGTAGGTACTGCTATTGCATATTCGGTAGCTTACAACAATTAATAATAATCTTAAGCATTACATGTATCTACAATATAAATATTTCCTGTAAACTTACAAATATTTCAGATGGTACATATTCAATTTGCTAAGACCGCTGCAAGTCAATTGTAGTTATTAGGTATTTGAAGAAAGCTCTAGTTAAACGATGATTAATAACATGTGCCTACTACAGTTATACAAAACAATACAATCCTCAGAAGTTCTCCGAACATCCAAAAAAGGACTGAACATTTTTACCTCCTTCAAACCGCAATTATTTATAGCAGTGTTGGATGAGGTGTCGCTACAAAAATGGAAAGATTTAGCAAACAAGTACAATTCAATAATCGCGGCTGGCTTTGAGATGAGTACGTACCTAGTGATGATTCACGGTGACTAATGTAATGGGCTATACTGAGATTGATTGGCTGTTTATGAACTTATATTTATAAACCGATTACTAATCTGAAAGATATAATAAGTACTTTGATGTGTTTTAGTAAGAAGTATTAGGTAGGTAAATCGAGATACAGGTGTATCGATGCACCTCTGAAGAATCTCGAATCACTTATTATATAGCCTATAACCACATATAGGTACATATATATGCTTGTAACTGTCTCATGCGACCGTGATATTTGCGTTGGTACAGTCAACAAAAGAGATAGGTCGTCAGATATAGTTGAAGTTTTCTTAGATGTCTTCGATTGAAACTTAACTTAATTAATGAACTGTTTTTTATCTACTTTTTAAATTAAATCTATCCATCTGTTTCTAAGAAAGCTTCAACTATAGGTATTTGACGACCCTGCATACCTATTTCTTTTGTTGACTGTACATAGTCGTTCAATCTTATCATCTAACATGATTTTGAAGATGCACCGGGAATTTATTTTTGTACTTATCCTCGGAATTGGCCTTAGTGTTTATAAATGTAAAAAGTGGAGCTTGGTTAAGTTTAGCTCCACCAAGTTTAGCTACCTATTCTGTTGGTTTGAACGCCTCAATTTCCGGAACTTCTGGTCCGATTCTGTAATTTTTTCAATGATAGAAAGCTACGTGATCTCTGAGTAGGTACATTTTATTACATAACATAACATCACGCCTGTTATCCCCGAAGGGTTAGGCAGAGGTGTACCCATTAGTACACCCACATTTCGCCAGTTATGTTTAAGTCCCATGTAATAGGGGGCGAGCCTATTGCCATCAACCGGGCACAAATCCAGACTCCGAGGCTGCTACTGAGAAATTCCTGATGGAAAAACCCAATAACACTTTGCCCGACCCGGGAATCGAACCCAAGACCTCTTGCTCAGCAGTCGCGCTTTGCGACCACTAGACCAACGAGGCAGTCATACATTACAGTTACAGTTACAGTCAGTACATTTTATTATTGAACGAATTAGGGATACGTAAGAAAATTCGAATCCAAATCGAATCGGTCGAATTCTCGGGCAAAGCTTTAGGTAAACCTACTTATAGGAAGTTTTTATATTTTGGTTCCTCCACTATAATACATATAATTAATTGAGATTTGAAAACAGCTACATTTTCATAGAGAGGTACGTACAGTTCAGAGTACACTAAGACCACCGAAAGTTTCAAACCTACCTCCATGTAGATGTTCGCGAAGTGTCCCGCGTGATGTAACGGGCACTTTGGACAAAGAACACTTGTATCTCCTTAGTCACCGGCGCCTGCGCGCGCGCCGCTCACCGGCGCCCGCCGCTGTCGCCCAATGTGGTTAGATCATTCGTTTTTACAAGGTTTTGTCATTAAACGATTGTGCGTTGCTAAGTACAGTAATCTGTGTTCGGTCACTGACACATAACTACTTTTTGTGGTAGGTAGCTCCAGTATAGCTCATTTATTTATTTGTTGGGCATTCTGGCTTTCGGGCAACTTCATTCGATATTAAGTTGTTTGGTTTTTTTTCCTACATTACCCTACATTTCATGTCCACGCAGGCCGTCTATGCGGCGTGGACATCTTCCCCCCCTTGAAAGCTACCGCTTTAAAGTTCTTGTAGGGGAAGGAGACAGGCTCTATTTATAGCCCGTCGGACCGTGCCTCTTGGTGTGTAGAACTCGGCGACCCTGGCGCGCGCAGCAGTTGCGGCGCGCGCAACGCACTACATTTCATGTCCACGCAGGCCGTCTATGCGGCGTGGACATCTACAATTAACGTAAGATTTGACTGTAAAATGATCAAAGAGCTTCTGAAACTTATAGTAAATTAATGAACTGATCTCTTGTCCTCGTAAGCAAAGACCTTCCAGCTCCACTTATTTATTTCCCTAGGTTTTAAAGAAAACCATTTGGCACATTAATTTTATCCTTATTTTAATGTGTCATTTTATTTAAGTATGATCAGGGTAATAGCTTCTTATCTTATATTAAACCACACCATTAGTGGGGAAAATACTTTTGGATGATTTACGGAATCATCCAAAACAATGTATTGATTTAGTATAGGTAAAGCATTAGTTTTGTTTGTTTGTTCAACAACTTAAGGTAATTTCCACATGGAGTGATAGTTTGTAGGGAGTTCACCGCGCGCCAGTAGGCGACAGATACGACTGTACGAGTCAGGGTGAGGGACAAACAAGCAAGCAAACATACATATAAACTAAGAAAAAATCTTTGTTTGTTTTTGTTTTTTGTAATAATATTGCGTATCTAATTACATCACGTCAGCCGACTTAAACATCAAAATAGAAACAAGATCATGGCCGATAAACAATAAACAGACGAAAACATAATACAGTATATAAAAAATAACAATAATGTCGCTTTGATGATTGATATGCGTACGAGTATCTCTCTCAGTTTTAAAATTACTTTTTATTTATTTATTTAGAAATAACTAAGTGGACACAAGTGCAAATCTAAATATGTTTATAAAAGCGAAAGGTCATACACTGACTCATCACAAAATATCTAAAACCGCTTGACGTATAAAGATGAAATTTGGCAGGGAGGTAGATATAGTTAGTAGACGTCCGCTAAAAACGTCCGCTAAGATCCCAAAAGATCATGGCTTTGCACCACGTCGCGTGGTGCGCGACCGTGTGAACGACGCCTTATAATTAACAAACAATAATATTTTGTATCTAGTTATGAACATAATATAATAATATTAGGTACTCACTTATGTGATATTACTCATTATTACATGTTTTGCGTATGTAATTAATATGTAATCAAGACGTATTTTCCATTAAGTGACATCAATCTTTCGTTTGTTTTCCGTGTTCAGAAATCAAGAGTAACTGCCAATGACTACCTACATATTTACATTAGGTATAGGTGGACACTGTACCTATATAATTAGGTATGATATCAGTGTAAAACTCGTGATGTCCTCGCCTGTCGTGCATGAGTTCCTGCGTGTTCTTAGATTTTATATCAGAAATCAGAAATCAGAAATCATTTATTTGCTAATAATGTAGGTATACATATAAGATGGTGATTTTGTGGACAGTCCCAATACATTTTACCTTACGGCATGCAAAATTGTTTGACATACAAAGAAATGGGAAAAAAAGAAAATAATTACATAATGAATAATAACAAAACAAATAGCCAAATTATTAGTTTACACGTAACACTGTGAGTCATCATTCATTTAAAATAAAACCTATAATATTACAAAAGTGTCAATAATAAAGAAATGTAGTAATATTGTCAATAATAATCAAAAAGTCGATGATATCAATACAGGATGTCAGAAAAGTAAATATAGTAATAAAGTCAAAAATCATCAAAAAAAAAAAAACCATCGGGATTTACAAATTATTACGTCAATAAAATCAATTACTGTATCAAACATTTCTATTGAAAGTTTTATCTTCTAAAAATTCCTTGATAGTGTAGTAACACTTATCTAGTAACAGTTTTGCTAACTGCTTCTTAAACATTTTGGTGGGTAATTCTTTGAGATTTTTGGGTAGTTTGTTGTAAATAAGCGGACCCATGAATAAAATATTTTTTTTGGATAAGGCTGTTTTATGACCACCTGTGTAAAGTTGATTTTTATATTGGGGCCTTACTGTTCTTGTATGTTGTCTTATATCAACCATAGACGTAAACAGGTGTTTGTTCGTTCTCACGAATAAGGCCACTTCTAATATATACAAGGATGGAAATGTAAGAATTTTCAAAGATTTGAATAAAGGTTGACAGCTTTCTGTACTTTTAAGACCTGTCATTGATCGAAGACAGCGCTTTTGGGCTTTAAATATATTTTCTCTCTCGCTGCAGTTACCCCAAAATATGACACCGAATCTTAGTTGTGAAGCAACTAGTCCGTGATATGCTGTCACTAGTGTGCTTGTATTAACCTTTTTTGCAAGGTTATAAAGTAGATAGGCCGTTTTACTTAATTTTTGGCACACAGATTCAGCTTGTGGTTTCCATGTCAGTTTGTTATCAATAAACACTCCTAAGAATTTAGCCACTGAGGTTGTATCTACGTTTTGGTCTTTATATTTGGTCATAATATTATCTGGCTGTAGACGCTGGTAATAGTGCATGATTATGGTTTTTTGTAAATTAATAACAAGATTATTTTTATTAAGCCAATTTATTAATGTTTTGAGTGTGCTGTTTATATCTTTGTCGTATTTCGTTTTATCTACGCATTCAATTATGACTGTGCTGTCGTCTGCAAATAATGTCATTGGATGATGTATATGACAAGGTAGATCGTTGATATAAAGTAAGAACAGCAGTGGTCCAAGAACACTACCCTGCGGAACCCCAAATTTTGATATTCTGCAAGTGGATAGGTATTTGAATTCGCGTTTAGTTTTAGTACATATTTCTGATATTTCTGTATATTGTTTACGATCCGTAAGATATGACTTTATTAAATTTAATACATTGCCTCTAATACCGTAGTCGTTAAGCTTAGTCAAAAGGGTGTCATGTTTTACGCAATCGAATGCTTTGGTCATGTCCGTAAATATTGTACATACAGGGTTCTTCTTATCCACATTATTCATAATCACTTTTATAAGATCAAATATTGCCATATTTATATTTCTATTTTTTCGGAAGCCTTTTTGCTCGTCACATAATATATTATTTTTAGTTATAAATTGGTTTATGGATTCGTATATTATGTTTTCAAATATTTTAGAAAATACTGAAATTAAAGCTACAGGCCTATAGTTCGACATGTCTTCTTTATTGTTTTTTTTGTGTATTGGTTTTATGATAACGGTCTATCAGGTCAGTATAATTAATACAAGTCTGTAATCGCCAATCTACCTTGAGCAAGCATGATGATCAATGCTCATGCCTTCTCTAAATAAGAAGAGACCGAGGCTTTCACCCCACATGTCACTAATGTTCGAGTAATCAATGACAGGAGCTTGTCTCAACTACCTAAGCCTTTTGCCAGTTCCCCGTGGCCAAGACGGTTAAGTTTCAACTAGTATGAATACGTCCAATCAAAGTTTGAGTTTCTCACTAATCAATTGGATCGACTACAAGTGTACACACGAGGTCGAGGATGGATGGATGGATGGAGGGCGACGCGACCCGGGTGTTGGTAGTTAGTGAGTTAGTTGTTGTTGTTATTCATATTGTGATTCCTCAGCGAGATCACAATATATTTTTATTATAAGTATTACCAGCCTCTTATTTTCCCACAGTAGGGCAAAGGCTGTGCCTTTAATGCTCGTACATTCTCTGTATAAGAATAGTCTGAAGCATTAATCACTACGACTTAATGCGGATTGGCGATTGCAGACTTATTTTTAGCCTAACTATTTTTGACCGAAGTAGCTGTATAAATTTCCCTACGATATTTTCCTTAACCAATGCCAGTGATGTCGATGATGAAGTAAAAGAAGTCAAATGAAATAGGGGAGATGTTGTGAACCTACAAAATCATGCATGAGAGCCGCCTGCAACTGCTCATTACTCTAGCCATTTTTCAGAACATCAGGTACACGTTTAAAGCGTATTATAATCAGAACTTTCTTTAAATGTATTTGGAATCTTAATTTCCACAACCACTATTTATTTTCCCGTACAAAAGACGTCATATTTTTCTGATAACAAAAGTGGTCGCTTCTTTCTGTTTTCCGTTGAAGTTCCCTTATTTTTACCTAATTACCGATAATTATTATAAGTTATAGTCAATATAAAACCACAGAAGGTTTGACTCACAATATTATATTAATTCTAGTACTCTGCGGTTAACCTGAGGAAGATTCGCTAAAATATAAACACAATATTAACTAATTGATCGTATCCGCGATGTCGGTACCTATCAAAATGAGCAAAATATATGACTTGAGGCGAAAATAACCATTGTTGAGCTATTTATTTATTTAATTTTCCGTTAAGCCCAACTTCCTAAAATAATGTCCATTACATTACTAATGCTTCACAGAACATGATGGAGGATAATGAGATGTAATTCTTAGAATAGAAACAATAAAGTTAATAAGGGTAAGTACTTGTAAGTATAACCTTGTTGTCCTGTGGTCACAGCCGGCCGGCGGCACCAGCCAGCTTGTCACCGTCACTAGGCACCAAATAACACTTAGGTATTTCACTTCATTACGTCACGACAACTATTGTCTTCGTTCACCATAACCGCGGGTCATGCGCAACCAATATTTCACACGAGAACACTACTAGTCCAAATCCTGCGTAAGCGCAGTTTACTTAGTTGCTGATAAAAGAATCACCATAGATAATGGCGATCGACGCACAACAAAAGTCAAAATTATTAAGGGTAGATTCTGTTGAAGTAGGTACACTTATTTTTAACGTACCCACAACTACTTTTTATCTATTTCCATCAACATACACAATATTAAATACCGTGTACAAACATGTACTGTCGATCAAGTTTGTTAATTCAAAATCATTATCCTTTAATAACACTCACATAATTATCCTTTTTACTTACTTAGGTACCTTCATTTATTTCAATTTTAGTAACACACCTGACTTTGGCAGGTTGTTGTCAACATCGGCATTACTTGCTTAATGGAATTAAGCAAAGAATCAGAATTATTTATTTAATTGGTCTTATAACTTTGAAGTCCAGTTCTTACAAAGCCGTGGTAGCTTTCAAACAACCACACCCTGTACAAACTGTACTGTACTGTACTCGGTCATTTCAATTTGGAAACTATTCCCCCAAAACTGAGCCGTGTTTCTTCGCCGGCTATCAACAAAGGTAGCCTGTCTATACTTGGCTATGAAGACCCCTCAAATCTTACGACTCAACATTTGGTTCCGTACAAAGGTGGTTACTATGACCGCTCGCCCCTAACTTCGCGGATTAATTAAATTCTCTTCACACACACACACGCGCGAACTAGATCCTAACTTACACAGTGTTTTGAATTACTTTGGTATTGAGATTTAACGTTCATAAAATATTATTGTTGGAACTATCTATGCATTTGTATACAGTTTACTTTTGAAAATAAATAAATTGGTACTTAAACTATTATGATTTCCTTCGAATTGCAACATTTAACTTTTTAATTGATACAGAATATTTTATTTTCAAATTCAATTCATGGCTAAAGTAAATTCAACAACAGTCTCAAATAATAGTTGAGCAAGTACAAAAATAATAAAACAATAATATTTATTTCGTTTCATAAAATTGACATACATGAAATGAGACGGTCTCAGTAAGTGACAATTAGTACCTAGATAAATGCCGTTGTAGGTAGAAATGACCCTAACGTTTAAAGGTACCACGACCCTCAGAAGCCGCACAGTCAACTTTAAATTGAATGTAAATGTTCGAACAATGATCGGCCATTCTGAGCCGCTGTATGCATCTATTTGCGTACGATTAGTTGATTGGAACAGGCGGCTTTCCTCGCAACTTGCCATACACCGATGCCTTGGAAATAGAAACCGTACTTACCTAACTTCGCTAGCTTCTTCAAACGCACTCGGCTGAAGAAAATCTGCGTCTTTTATGTTAAGATTTCTTCGATATGCATGTAGAATGATGTAATTATGATTACCTTAGTTTTTAATGTTCGATTCTTGTTTGTAAAATGCACTCTCGATACAAGCCAATGTCAGCGTGTCACAACATAAACACAAAGGCGTAACGACGTGTTTATATTTCCTATACCTACAAGTCTTAAAAGCCACGTGCTTACATAATTTAATTGTGAATAAAATAAATATAGTAGTACCTTGTTTATGGTAATCGAATGGGGCATTCCCGATTTTCCTCAATAGGTTCAATATGTGACATAATTATTAAGTTTCAGGGATTCCCGACCATAGTGAAGAATTGTTTTTTGTACTCATCAACATCGTGAGATACACAAACATAATTATTAAATCATTTGAAGTTTAATGAGGAAAACCCGGACAAATTATGCAAAACAAACATGATAGCGTACATTTACACTGGTCCGACACGTCAGTTCTTGTAGCGATAAAACATATTAGTATAATATTAGTTTTCTTAATTTAAAAACAAATAAATAAAGTGTATTACTTTTACCGTCGGGTGATTAAGTGACTTTTTCTATTTAAAATTTATCTTGGACATGTTTGACATCTATGAATGTAAACAACGTGAGGATTCGCCTTGAGTAAGCGTCTGCGTCGTGATCAATGCTCGTGTCTTCTCTGTATGAGAAGAGGCCTTAGCTCTGGGACAGTGGGGCAATAATAGACTGCTATTAGGTACTATTTATATTTGTGTATTTGCTACGGTATAATTAAATTTCAAGTGTGCTACAATATTGCATTGAGTCCAAGCTTGTAAGGATATTTGTATGTTTAGAATGAATAAATTAAAAAAAACTAATTTAAAACATATTTTTAAAAACAAGCTTTAATTTTAAAATTATTACAATTTCTACAAAAATCTACAAAATTTCAGCTCAATCGGATAAAAACAAATGGTTGAAAAATGGTTTACAAATTTTGAAAGGACAACTTACTTACATACGAACAGTGCAAGCTAAATAAAAGCTTGTAAAAACATACTTTATTGACACAGAAGAATACACTCTACAAAAATTTCTTAAAATAACAATTGTTTATCGATTAATATGACTCACCATTTTCACATTGGTGAGTCAGATGGTTCAAGCTTACAAACTTTGGGTCGCCTATTAAGAAAAATCTAAAATGGATAAACTTTTTTTCAAAGACATAATGTGTTTGGGTTTTGGTGTGGGTTTACTATTATCTAAAAATTCCTTACCGTAATTCAGGTAACCCGCGTATATGACGCGATGCCTTACCTGGATTTTCTCCGTAGTTACAGCGTTTCAACCGCAGCGTTTCCCAGGCAAGTGCGTCCGCCGGTCAAAGGGCAAACACAGCGGATAGTTGCGGAGCCCGCAACCACTTTGGAAGTAGAACTTAGCGGCAACTGTGCGATCTATTTGCGTCGGCGCTAATCCTGCGCATCGTAAACTACGCGGATTTTATCAGCCCCTAGGATTTGTAGCGCAACTATTATTGGATGCTTGAGCTCTCGCTGTGTTTAGTATTGAGGTGAGAATTAATTCGAGCATTGGATCCGGTGTTAGTGTTTTATGGGATTTGTTGTGTCTGGATGTGTTCATGTGAAAGTGCTCAATGTAAATATATCTTGTTTAGATGTTTTGGTTTGTTTTTAAATTACGTTTGGAATTCACATTGAGTGGAACAGCAAATGTTATGACACCTTTTCACCTGTCTATTCTGTACATCACTCTTGGTGAAATTACGTGAAGTGAGTTGGGGGTGAGCTGTCAATCCCTACAGTATGATAGAGATTGACTGACAGTCACTTATATACTCCGAGGGAGATTTTTACATAATAACAGTTTAAAAATGAGGTATAAGGAAAACCTCGTTATGGCTTAGTGGTTAAGGCGTCAAGGTTGCGGGTTTCATACCCGGCACATGTTATTTTTCGATTCTAAAACGATCTAGGACATTACTGAAATCGGTAAAGGATAAAATTGGGAAGAGACCTGGCCTTATAACAGGCAGCAGTTAGCAGTAGCAGACGAAAGTTAAAACGTGTAAACAACCTAAATGTCGTGGTTAGTTTTTTTCCTGTAAGAATCCAACAAACATAAAACTCGTCTCAAAAGCCAGCCGTACAATATTTGTGTTGGGATTTGTTGATTACTGTCAAGTAGGGGGTGGCAGAGGACGGCGGGGGGCGAGGGGGATGGGGGTGGGGGGTGGTCACTCGCGCACCTACGACGAGCCGCGGAGTTTAAACACCTCGGCCGGCCCTGACTTACCAATGTTACTCCAAATCTAGTACTAGTACAGGGGGCTCTAAAATCGGATTATTATTATCATGAGAAACTTTTCTTAGTAATATGATGTGAGTTGTAGATATTGCAATGCTTGCAATAAACGGTTAACGGGGAAATATATTTTTGGCAATATGGCAGATCTAAGTATTAATCTGTCCTAAGTCTGGCACGAGTTTTGGTTCCTGACTCCCACATAATAAATTAAAAAGCTTATCACTTGTCCATTCATCATTCTACGTAACGGTACCTACATTGACGTTTCTATAAATAAATGACTTATGTAAATTGTAAACTCAAAACACAACAAGCACAGTCCAGTCCAAATAAACATACAAACTCACCCTGTACCTAATACAGCAATCCCCTTAAGGGTGGCGGCACACACGGTGCTTGAAACTTTACGCAAATAACCGTCCCCTACCTCCCCCCCATCCGCCCGAGGTCCGAGTGAGAACAATTCCTTAATAGTCCATAAGTCGGTGCGGAGCAACTATGGCGAGAATTAGTGTCAAATTTACACCGGCCAGTGTTTGTGCCAGGGTACGAGGTGGGCGAAGGGTTGGGAGTGGACGGGTAACGTAGTTGCAACGTGCAGCGTCTTTAGGTTAGCTGTGATTAGCGCTAGATCTGTAGTTGAGAAGTGGCAATGTCGTTGAATGTAGCAAGGTGCAGTAATTCATTTGAGTGTTTGTATTATCGACTTTTTGGCTCTCCCTCTCTCTCTCTTTCTCATTTGTCGTCGTCCGTTTCAATGAGTACTTTTCATGAACAAAAGAACTCCCAAAATCTTATAATTATAATTAAGAAAAAAAAAAATTGTATTGTGCGTCACTTTCACGTGAATAAAAAGCTGAATAAAATGAACCCAGATAAAGTCGTGTATAAATATGTTTATTGAGACCCAAGTCACAACATGAGCACAGGTTTTTTCGAAATCTTTCTGCACGAAAGGTCCATTGTCGTGGGCCTTTTAACCCGCCATCACCGACCTTGGGGGCTGTTTGTCAAAGCGCCGGAAGTGGTCTGCGGGACCTGGCGCGCACGTCACTTCCGGCCGCCCACTGCCTGTAGACATGCGACACGTACTGTTTGTTTCCGGTGTTGACTCTAAAAAAATATAAAACAACCTTTAATAGGAAATGATGTATCATAGTCATTCATACACATTAAACATGATTATTTTTACAAAATAATAGTAGAAAAAGTAGAAAGATATAGACAATGTCACAAGAAATAATTAATTTTCCTGCTTAGCTTCTAATTACTTAAGTACTTTGTATAATTACAAAATAACTAATAGGTATTATTGTTGTGAAAAGGGTCATTAGGTCATACTAATACAATAACAATGCCAATGTGTGTTTGTATAAGATAACGTTTATTTATAAACAATTATGTAAAGTATTAACAGAAACAGTTACATATACATTTGTGTGTCATTAAGTAATTATTAAAGATCGACTTATACAATGTAACACATCGAGACAATCTCCATCACAGCGTTACTCAGTTCTGTGACTCCCTGCACAAGGGATCTTCGTTCTGTTTGTGTAATTAAAATAAACTTAAACTAGAGTCCTGATTAACTTACACTCGCCAGTTCAACGTCCGCACTCCTATGTTGATGTCACCTAAAACTGGTACGTCTTAGGCGATTTCCTGCGTATAACGCGAGGGTCATACTACCCCAGGCGAAACACACGCTTGGACTTGAAACAACGAAAAACATGCCTTATTTAAATGTAGATAAGATTGATGTGAAGTGTAAGATGTGGTGCCGGTTTGTAGTAATGTTGTAATTAGAGCGAGCGGGCACAAAAGACAGGTCAAAGGGCCGGAAGCTGACCGCGCGGCTTGCGCACTTCCGCACTGTGTCACGAACGATGTCTTTGGTCGGAAAGGCCTGCCTTGTTGTTTGAGGGTTAGCTCTTAAGGGGCGCCTTATATGTACAAACTGCTTTATGTTGACTGAGCACAATAATATGTACATTAGTGTAAGCACGATGTAATTACCAGCACTTACTGGTAAATGTGTATAGGTACTTACCTATACACATTTTACTTAAACTTATTCAAACGTTAGGGACCTTAAGATCCTCCCTTTAAAAATATAATTGATTTTTTCCGCCCACTTGCACTGAAACAAGCACTTTCAGAAACCCCCTTTCCATTAAATAATCCTCTTTAATTTCAGTCAGAACCAACCAAAAAGGACTCCTTCAGACTTCAAGTGGTCACCTTTGGCAACCCTCTCCATGGAATTAATTAGTCTCATCATCACCAGGTAGGAAGGTAGCAGCAGCTCATTACGTTTCGCGTGGCTGGGCAAAGGCAAAGATCAAAGCAGGCCCTCCCTCCAATTGGCTCGCTAATTGGCTTGACCGACAACTTCGCGGTTTAAGATGGCGCTCTGAGATGTGTTTAGGTATATGATTGAATAATGTTTAAACATTGAAATGTACTGTTAGCGGATAGTCACACTAAGAACCATGCTATTTCGTACGACTGATAAGGACTGACAGTCGTGATTGAGAATGACGATGGTTAATTTGGTAAACAATACATTTCTCTGATTGTGCGAATGATTAATATGAACTATTTTGTCCTATAATATGTATAATACGTTACAAAATCTTGTTTCATTAAATTAGGTACCTACATTATTTTCCAATAGGTTCCTAATTTGATCCGATCCCAGCTATGAATAGATGGCTTCATATTTTTGCGTGGGTGGCGTTAAATGAGTCGAAGGGATTACTCAAATAGATGAGCTGTGAATAAATTGTGGTTTAAAAGTGTTGCTACGGACCAAATATATAAATAAAGTGGATCTTTAGGGCAAAGGAGCATGGGCACCTTTGTATGAAGCCTGGACCCACTTTCAATATTGCTCAACAGTAATGAGACCTATATCAAATGAAAGCTCTTAAGATAGGCTTCATTTCATTCTATGGCAGCTAAGTTCAAATCGAGCGCGAAAATGGTGTTTTAGTGCATTTTGTCATTTTTATTAAAACCTTGAGCCCAGTTTTCCACATTGTTCAACAGTGATGAAACCCATGCCAAATGAGAGCTGTTAGGGTGTACTTCATTTCATTCTAAGGCAGCTAAGTTCAAATCCAGCGCCAACATGGTGTTTTAGTACGTTTTTAAAAAAATATATATTTATAACTATTATTAACTGAAAAATATGATTGTGCTTCTCAACAGTGATGAGACCCATGCCAAATGAAAGCTCTTAGGGTGTACTTTATTTCATTCTAAGGCAGCTAAGTTCAAATCCAGCGCCAACATGGTGTTTTAGTGCATTTTGTCATTTTTATTAAAACCTTGAGCCCAGTTTTCCACATTGTTCAACAGTGATGAGACCCATGCCAGATGAGAGCTGTTAGGGTGTACTTCATTTCATTCTAAGGCAGCTAAGTTCAAATCCAGCGCCAACATGGTGTTTTAGTGCATTTTGTCATTTTTATTAAAACCTTGAGCCCAGTTTTCCACATTGTTCAACAGTGATGAGACCCATGCCAGATGAGAGCTGTTAGGGTGTACTTCATTTCATTCTAAGGCAGCTAAGTTCAAATCCAGCGCCAACATGGTGTTTTAGTACGTTTTCAAAAAAAAATATATTTGTAACTACTATAACTGAAAATATGATAGTGCTTCTCAACAGTGATGAGACCCATGCCAAAGGAGAGCTCTTATGGTGAACTTCATTTCATTCTAAGGCAGCTAAGTTCAAATTCAGCGCCAACATGGTGTTTTAGTACGTTTTCAAAAAAAAATATATTTGTAACTATTATTAACTGAAAAATATGATAGTGCTTCTCAACAGTGATGAGCTGTTAGGGTGTACTTCATTTCATTCTAAGGCAGCTAAGTTCAAATCCAGCGTCAACACGGTGTTTTAGTACGTTTTCATAAAAAATATATTTATAACTATTATTAACTGAAAAATATGATAGTGCTTCTCAACAGTGATGAAACCCATACCAGATGAGAGCTCTTAGGGTGTACTTCATTTCATTCTAAGGCAGCTAAGTTCAAATTCAGCGCCAACATGGTGTTTTAGTACGTTTTCAAAAAAAAATATATTTGTAACTATTATTAACTGAAAAATATGATAGTGCTTCTCAACAGTGATGAGACCCATGCGAAAGGAGAGCTCTTATGGTGAACTTCATTTCATTCTAAGGCAGCTAAGTTCAAATCCAGCGCCAACACGGTGTTTTAGTACGTTTTCATAAAAAATATATTTATAACTATTATTAACTGAAAAATATGATAGTGCTTCTCAACAGTGATGAAACCCATGCCAGATGAGAGCTCTTAGGGTGAACTTCATTTCATTCTAAGGCAGCTAAGTTCAAATCCAGCGCCAACACGGTGTTTTAGTACGTTTTCATAAAAAATATATTTATAACTATTATTAACTGAAAAATGTGATAGTGCTTCTCAACAGTGATGAGACCCATGCCAAATAAAAGCTCTTAGGGTGTACTTCATTTCATTCTAAGGCAACTAAGTTCAAATCGAGTGCGAAAATGGTGTTTTGGTGTATTTTGTCATTTTTATTAAAACCCCGAGCCCCAGTTTTCCACATTGTTCAACAGTGATGAGACCCATGCCAAATGAGAGCTCTTAGGGTGTACTTCATTTCATTCTAAGGCAGCTAAGTTCAAATCCAGCGCCAACATGGTGTTTTAGTGCATTTTGTAATTTTTATTAAAACCTTGAGCCCAGTTTTCCACATTGTTCAACAGTGATGAGACCCATGCCAAATGAGAGCTCTTAGGGTGTACTTCATTTCATTATATGGCAACTAAGTTCATAAAGTTTTATCTAATATCAGAGTTCTGGCTAGCAAGTCACAATTCATCTGGAATATGGCTAAAATCAATGTCCACATAACATAAAAGGTTTTACCATTTTCGCACTTGATTATAAAATAAATAAATAAATATCTTGGGACAACTCACACACGGCCATCTGATCCCAAGCTAAGCAGAGCTTGTGTTATGGTAACCAGACAACTGATAAACATACTTATATAATTTATAAATACATACATATTATAGATAAATTACACCCAGACACAGAACCAACAATTATGCTCATCACACAAAGTTTGTCCTGGGTGGGAATCGAACCCACTACCTCCGGCTTTGCAGTCAGGGTCACTAACCACTAGACCAACGAGGCAGTCAAAACTTTAGATACGATTTACGATTTGAACTTAGTTGCCTTAGAATGAAATGAAGTACACCCTAAGAGCTTTTATTTGGCATGGGTCTCATCACTGATGAGAAGCACTATCATATATTTCAGTTATAATAGTTATAACAATATTTTTTTTTTCAAAACGTACTAAAACACCATGATGGCGCTGGATTTGAACTTAGCTGGCTTAGAATGAAATGAAGTACACCCTAAGAGCTCTCATTTGGCATGGGTCTCATCACTGTTGAACAATGTGGAAAACTGGGCTCAAGGTTTTAATAAAAATGACAAAATGCACTAAAACACCATTTTCGCGCTCGATTTGAACTTAGCTGCCTCAGAATGAAATGAAGTACACCCTAAGAGCTTTCATTTGGCATCGGGTCACATCACTGTTGAGAAGCACTATCATATTTTTCAGTTAATAATAGTTATAAATATATTTTTTATGAAAACGTACTAAAACACCATGTTGGCGCTGAATTTGAACTTAGCTGCCTTAAAATGAAATGAAGTACACCCTAAGAGCTCTCATCTGGCATGGGTCTCATTACTGTTGAACAATGTGGAAAACTGGGCTCAAGGTTTTAATAAAAATTACAAAATGCACTAAAACACCATTTTCGCGCTCGATTTGAACTTAGCTGCCATAGAATGAAATGAAGCCTATCTTAAGAGCTTTCATTTGATATAGGTCTCATTACTGTTGAGCAATGTTGAAAGTGGGCCCAAATTGTCGCATGGTCCTTTACGCGTTAAAATTCGCAAAAATGTAAGATACGGGGTTAAGGGAGTCACTTATATGTTGATATAATTCAATTTATTTTCCTGTATTAATAAAAAAAAACCGACTTCAAAAACAGCACTAAAGAGTTAAAAATAATACTATAACCTACCTATATTAATAAACCTAACCTAACCTACGATTAACCTATACTTACTAAAATTTAACAAATTTTTGGAGTCGGTGCCAAGACCGAGGATATTATATCCAACCGTATGGCACCGACTAGGTAGGTTATAGTATTATTTTTAACTTTTTAGTGCTTTTTTTTTATTTGTTAATTTTTAGTGACATAATATTTTTGTCCGATTTCGATAAAATTTTCATGGGACCATTTGGGAAGTATATACCTTTCCAACAAAAATTTGAAATCGGTTGGCAAGCGACGGTGTTAAGCGCGAACAAACCTAAAAAAAAAAAACAAAATATACAATCATCCGAATTGAGAACCTCCTCCTTTTTTAGAAGTCGGTTAAAAATAGTGTGTACTAAACTGAGTAGGTATTACTGACATTTTGAGAACGAAAGTCACAAAGCGCCATCTGAGGCCCCAAAAAAAATATGATAACTTGAAAGCCAGACAAAAAGTTTTTTATAATTTTAGCGTGTCTGTCGCGGAGTTTCGTGGAAGCTGGAGTGTCCTCGCCGGGTTCAGCCGGGATGAAATAATTTTAATTGAGAGCAAGTCGTGCACACAGCAACTAAGGCGGCTCGCCTGCGACTGTCGGCGCGCTACTTTCGCGGCCACACACAACTTCCAACGTTTAAAAAAAGTTTCTGATTTCTGGTGTACCACTTGTGCTTGTGGAGGACGTGATTTTATTGGAAGATAAGTTTATCTGTAAGCTAAACAGTTCCTATCTATGAAATCACTCTGTGTAAATATTATATTAAGTATATGAGTATGTTCGTTCAGAAGTAAGTAAAGTCACTACTAAAACTATGTACCAGCTCCACAACAACGGAATTTTTAAACTAATCGTGACTCTTTACAAAATTCTTTGCGGTTTCATGACGGAAGCTGAAAATAAATAATATACTAAACCTTGCATTATATTCCCCTGACGCCTGTGGGCGCAGTGGGAGCCGTGGGCGCCGTGGGCGCTGTGGGAGCCGTGGGCGCTGTGGGTGCAGTGGGCGCTGTGGGCGCTGTGGGTGCAGTGGGCGCAGTGGGAGCCGTGAGCGCCGTGGGCGCTGTGGGTGCAGAGGGCGCTGTGGGTGCAGTGGGCGCAGTGGGAGCCGTGGGCGCCGTGGGAGCTGTGGGCGCTGTGGGTGCAGTGGGCGCAGTCGGCGCAGTGGGAGCCGTGGGCGCTGTGGGTGCAGTGGGCGCAGTGGGAGCCGTGGGCGCCGTGGTAGCTGTGGGCGCTGTGGGTGCAGTGGGAGCCGTGGGCGCCGTGGGCGCTGTGGGCGCTGTGGGTGCAGTGGGCGCAGTCGGCGCAGTGGGAGCCGTGGGCGCCGTGGGCGCTGTGGGTGCAGTGGGCGCAGTGGGTGCAGTGGGAGCCGTGGGCGCTGTGGGTGCAGTGGGCGCTGTGGGTGCAGTGGGCGCAGTGCTTGCTGTGGGTGCTGCAGGCGCAGTGCGCGCTGTGGGCGCTGCGGGCGTAGTGCGCGCAGTGGGAGCTGCGGGCGCAGTGCTTGCTGTGGGTGCTGCAGGCGCAGTGCGCGCTGTTGGCGCTTTGGGCGCTGCGGGCGCAGTGGTCGCTGTGCGCGCTGTGGGCGCTGCGGGCGTAGTGCGCGCAGTGGAAGCTGCGGGCGCAGTGCTTGCTGTGGGTGCTGCAGGCGCAGTGCGCGCTGTGGGCGCTTTGGGCGCTGCGGGCGCAGTGCGCGCTGTGGGCACTGTTGGCGCAGTGGGCGCTGCGGGCGCTGCGGGCGCAGTGGTCGCTGTGCGCGCTGTGGGCGCTGCGGGCGCAGTGCTTGCTGTGGGAGCTGCGGGCGCAGTGCTTGCTGTGGGAGCTGCGGGCGCAGTGCTTGCTGTGGGAGCTTTTGGCGCTGCGGGCGCAGTGGTCGCTGTGCGCGCTGTGGGCGCTGCGGGCGTAGTTCGCGCAGTGGGAGCTGCGGGCGCAGTGCTTGCTGTGGGAGCTGCGGGCGCAGTGCTTGCTGTGGGTGCTTTTGGCGCTGCGGGCGCAGTGGTCGCTGTGCGCGCTGTGGGCGCTGCGGGCGTAGTTCGCGCAGTGGGAGCTGCGGGCGCAGTGCTTGCTGTGGGTGCTGCGGGCGCAGTGCGCGCTGTGGGCACTGTTGGCGCAGTGGGCGCTGCGGGCGCTGCGGGCGCAGTGGTCGCTGTGCGCGCTGTGGGCGCTGCGGGCGTAGTGCGCGCAGTGGGAGCTGCGGGCGCAGTGCTTGCTGTGGGTGCTTTTGGCGCTGCGGGCGCAGTGGTCGCTGTGCGCGCTGTGGGCGCTGCGGGCGTAGTTCGCGCAGTGGGAGCTGCGGGCGCAGTGCTTGCTGTGGGTGCTGCAGGCGCAGTGCGCGCTGTGAGCGCTTTGGGCGCTGCGGGTGCAGTGCGCGCTGTGGGCACTGTTGGCGCAGTGGGCGCTGCGGGCGCTGCGGGCGCAGTGGTCGCTGTGCGCGCTGTGGGCGCTGCGGGCGCAGTGGGCGCTGCGGGCGCAGTGGACGCTGCGGGCGCAGTGGGCTTTTCCGTAATGTTCTGGTCATAGATGCACTTATAAACCTCATTTTCGGCCATTGATGCGGGAACTCCAATTACAATAATGCGGGGTTTGCGCTTCCGAGGTTCGTCGACAGTAAGGCCTGACGAAGCGACTTGGACTGTTTGTTTGAGCTTGTCTAGGTCATCCTTGGTCTCAGTGCTGATTATAAGTCCTCCTTTCCCAATTTTGCGCACGCCTCGTACTTTCAGCTTCAGCTCACCAGGGCAAATGATTTTTTGGACCATGTTCTTGGTTTCATCACTGGTCTTTGAGTTATCGCATGGAAAAATCGCCACGGAGCTAAGTTTATTGGGACGAATAAAACTGCTGGATCCCTTTTTCACCACATCGGCAAAAGATGTAGGGGTTGTATCATGCTTCGTACAGGACTCCTGAATCGTGCGGTTCATCTCTTGAAGACAGTCCGCTAGATCTCGAGCTTCGGTCATATTTTTCAGAGCGGTATGTGTTTGAATGGCTCTTGATTTCAGCGCCTGGTATTGAATTGCCAATTGCAATACACCATGTCGAACTTTTCGGCAGAGATTGCCAATTCTTTGCTTCTGGTCAGAATTTAGCTTCCCCTCAGCAGTAATAGTACAGACCTCATTTAGGTGCTGCTCGATGGCCCCAAGCCAGTTCTGAATCTCCGGAGTAGATACTGTTTCAACGGCTTCTTCTTGGTACTGCATGGGTTGTTGAGGTGGTCTCGGTCTTGGTGTCGACGGGGGGCTACGTGGCGTCTTCCCACTCCGATTAAAGGGGCTGCCGTCCATTTTTCCGACAAAAGTGACTGTTTATAATCCAGTTATTTCATTATTTTGAGTCAAGAACCACTTACTAAGTTGATTAGTATGTCAAGCCACAACACTTAAACTGGGTCAGAATTTATTGCAAACGTTAATTTATTTATTTTTATACTACATTGATATACACGTCTGTATGTGATGAGTGCAATCTATGCAATGATTGAAAGAAGTGCGGAATCAACGCCATCAATAACATCGTACGTGTGTTAGATACCGATGGGTGCTAGAGCGGGGCGCAGCTCGCGGTGTAGCGCTGTATATTTAGTTTTAGAAAGTTTAGTTTATTATTAGAGATTAAAGGTCAAGAAAAGCGTTTACTATATTTATATCACTAGGCCATTTTCTCAAATGTACGACGAACCAAGACATAGGATACTCTAGCTCTTCTCCTTAATTTATTTCTTAACGCAGGTCTTATAAATGTCCTAGAGACCACCTCCCACACTTAGTTACCAGCAACACAATGTTCCGGCAAGTGGAACAGTCAACAACACTAAGCGATGTAGGTACCTGATACGTGATTGAACTCATTCTATCCACAACAGCACCCGCGGCCCGCCTGCCTCCTCTCTATCGATACTGATTTATCCACCGGACAAGATACGTTAGGCGCCATATTGCTCGCCCGCAAAATATGCTATGTAAATATGATGACAGTGTAATATATTGCCTCGTGGAACTTCCATGCACACGCTATTTCTGTGGGATTATACCGCTTGTTGATTAGAAGATACTTTGTAAACAGTGGGTGCTTCGATTGATGTATGTTTGCAATTTGTTTTGACTAGGTACCTAATATTGAACACGGTGTGTCCAGAATATGAAACTATATGTATAGAAGAATCTGAATACTACGAATGCAGCTTCGAACTACCGCTTTCTGCTGTAGATTATACCCACTTTTGGGTCACATATTAAGAACATTGTATCCGTAGCTAAATATTAAATTTTTCATTTATTTCATTGCTAAGGGATTCAAAGTCATTTTTTTCCAAACCTATGCTGTTAATAAATATTAAGTATTTTCTCAAAAGTCTAAATGACGAACACATTTTTTTATTATTAACACGCTTTTTAACACGCCTTTTTATTGGCTTCACTTGTAACAGACTGTAAGTCTTCCACAGTCCTTAAATAAATAAATAAAATATGTATGTAAGAAAATCTTGGAATCTTAATTTGACCCACTTTCCGGTCTTCGATTAGGATGAAATTTTACACACGCTCTGAGTTCTGATGACAATATTATGACTAGCTAAGAAACGTCATTACAAATCCAATATGGCGGCCTCCCCAAGATGGCGGACTGGCTGTTTGAAATCCACCCCCATGATATGGCCATATCATGGGGGTGGATTTCAAACAGCGGTATCAAATGAAAGGGTTTGCTGTCAGGAATACGAAAAAAATAGTCACGTGACTTACAACGTGCTAAAACCGTGTTTTTTAGTTTTTTAAACTATTATTTTTGGACAAAACGCTCCATTTGTAATTTTTAATTTTTAATGCGTGCTAAAAGCAAGTTTTTTAGTTTTTTATTTAAGTTGATTTTTAAGTTTACTGTTGTGTACAGTTTCTCATACACGTAATGTACTTACTATCAATGTAGAGTGCCTGCAAATTGTGTCTTCGTTGGCAATAGGCGCGGATCAATCAACTTCTTGCTTAGGAAGTCCTATTGTTCGAGCAACTAGCCAGAGGAAGTGGCTTCAGATCGACAGAGTTTACACAGTCCTAACAGTCTGCTTGAGAATAGCAAGCCAAATAAGGTCGAGTGATTCCGGTCTGATCCCCTGATCTGATCCCCTGCTGAATTATTATCATGTTTTATAATTCAGCAGGGGATCAGATCAGGGGATCCGAACGGAATAAATCTTAAGATCCTAGGACATAGTTAAGTATAAAGCAATGTATTCTAGAATGATAAGCATAAGACTGTTCAAAAACTCTACCTTTATACTAATAACGCTTAATGTTCTTCTAAGGTAAACTTCTTAAATCACATATTTATTACGTTTCGTTTGTGTTAAACAATATTGTTTCTAACAACCAATTAGAAACAATATTGTATAACACAAATAAAACATAATAAATATGGGACAACCTATTCCTTCGACCATTCTTCCAGAAAAAACATAAACACCATTAAAATATATCTATTAACCTGGGGTCGTTTCACTCAGTACCTCATCTCTCATGAATTATGTAAAGACTAGTGGTGTCGCCCGGTCGCGCTCGCCTGACATTTGAATAAAATCAACTTTTTGTAAGAGATGTTTTTTTAACTGCCGCCGAGTATTGTTTGAAATTCATGTCTTTATTTCATCCTTTATACGCGGAGTGATTCTTTGAGACTTTGTGAAATGGGTTTATTCTGAAGTGGTTTGTTTTTGTTTTGGTTTGTACCTACAGTACAGCTTCCGAATATTTTTGGGGATTTGTTTGGGTGTAACGTTGTCAAATAATTAGTTATTTAAGATCCTCAAAAAACAAAGATGTTTTTATTGTTTGTACTACACTTAATTTTTCAACCCAAACACCATTCAAACCATATGCTAGAAATAAACAAGAACCGCTTTCACCGGTGGTTCCGCGAAGGGCCCGGCGGAGTCGCGCGACAAACAAACAGACAGACAAGGTGACGGAAGGCCGCCCTCGTGTTTATGAAGACTGTTTGCGTAGCTTTTTTGGAAAACTCACATTTGTTGGCGAGGTAAATATTGTGACAATGCGAGACAAGTCGATACATGTCTCGTTTTGCTTGGCTGTGTTTTTGTTTATTTACTTAGGATAAATATGTGGGTCAGTCTCATTTGTTTGGAATACGTTTAAACAGTTGTTTTTTGTAATTAATGTGTCATCAATAATGTGTCATGAGTTATAAGTTCATAACTAAAAAAAAAGAAAACCACACTAACTTTCACTAGTTAGACTGATATATATCATCCACAGCTTTGCTAACGAATTCGCTTTAAACATGACAAAAACAAATCATTTTAATATTCATTCAGTAACAATTAGTACCTAACCTAAATCGTCAAATATAAACAGCCTCTAAAGTCTAAAGCAAGTGATTCCACGTTGCAAGTCGTCATTAGGAAGTGTTTACACGGCTCACCTCCGCTGCATTAAACACTCCGGTTCGTACAAACAAACCCTCTGTCCGCCAGGTGGATGCACGCAGCCGGAACCGGCTGTTTACGCCACTTTTATGGCCAACACTAACATCATACACCTTCCACGGATGCGCAAGGGCAGGGTTAAAATAGCTTTGAAGATTTGGTTACAAAAAATGGTAGACGTTTTATTTGGTGAACTTAGGTGGTATGAATATTAAATCTTATGCAAGTTAGAATTCGTATCTATCCAGTAGCAGAAGAGGCTATATCAGCATACCTACCTACCTACGTATAGAACGCTATTCTTTCGCAACACTAACGAGCCGTCTACAAGTTTCTCCGACAATAAACCTCTCAAAACTCGTAATGAAGTCTGGGCTTATCGAGGACACTCGGATAAGACAAGGTGTCGACCAAATCCTTCGGGAGCGCACATAAATCTCGTTTCGGAGGAGTATGAAGGAGTACGAAGTTTGTAAATTGCGCATTTACAATTCGCGTCATACGCGGCGTCGGGAGGCCTAAGCCGACGCGCGCGCCGGACTCAACATAACTGATATTTATGGTCGAAACGCACCTCTTTTGCTTTCGAATTATAAATACATGTTTGGGGTGAACTTGGAACTACCTTAAAGTGGGGTTAGCGTTGACTCTGCCGGATTTGAGGTTCGAGGATGTAGCGTGCGCCGGAAATTGGCTTAGACAGGGTGTTTGGAGTTGTGCTGTTGGTGAAAGCTTGTTAGGAGACTTGCTATTTGAAACAGCCCTTCGCAATCCACTTCAGGTATTTCTCAAAAGAAGACCTCATAAAAACGTACGAGATAAAAATCCAAAGTAATTGAAATCCTTGAGGTTGTCACACCACAAGATGCATTGATCTCATCGTAAAATGTTTCGCTGAACTGCCATTGATGTTTCGATTTGTTAACAACGTTGAGTTCACTTTAAAAAGATCCCCCTCGCACGTGAATCTCAAAACCTTTTAAGAGTCAAGATGAAAAATCACCAGCTTCATGACAGCATTCGAAGCAAATTTGCCTACGCAAAAATTAAATGTGCAACCATTAGTCTCAACCCTCTAATATCCACGGCAGCAGCGCTCCGCACTGTTGTGGATGTTAGTGGATGTCGAAAGGCGATCGCGTTCACTTAGCGCTTGCAATAAATCTCGTGCCGTGCAAACGTTCGTTAAATGAGAGGTGCCCGATGCATTACGGGACATCAAGGCGCTCTTCACGAATCATTAGGGGCGCGCGTTTTGAAAAATGCTCCCGGTACTAAAATAGACATTATGTAAAGTGCCACAATTACCGTGGTGACTTGTGAAAAAGTTGTGTGCCGCACTCCAGAGCTGAGATCTGCGCCAGGGATGCCCACTGGGATTCTTGAACATTTCTGAGTGGTGCTTGTGAAAGTTTTAGCTAAATTCAAATTACTTAGTGTTTTTTTCTTAAAACCTAATATTATTTTGTTGTAGAAATACCTACTAGATCATTGGTTACATATAATGGTAAAATAGCAAACACATTTTGTGACTACTTTGTCCAATTATTTTTCATCAAAAAAGTGTTTAAATTCCCACCAAACTAATGACTCTTCGTAGTGATATTAATATCAAACCACTTTTTGCACCAATCCCTTGTGTCGGCGAGAAAACACGAGTGACAATATAATTTCCCAACTTACACTTGCGCCCAAAAATGGTACCCAGCATCAATAAATTCAGTTTTATTGCTATGCAACCGGCAGCCCTATACAGGGTGAGTAAAAGGTGGCGGGAACACGTAAGACGTCATTTAGCGTTCGGAATTAACATAAATAATAACGTCGTCACCGCGCCCCTGCCCCGATATTGCGTCATTTGGCGTGCCCTTTATAGCCGCACAACACTTAACTCCAAATAAAAAGTGTTTTATAAAACTTGGATTACGTGCCGCGGCGATGCTTGCCGTTTATTGTTTTGGAGTCATTTTCATATTTTTGAATTGCAAACACTCTTGGATGTAACAATAAAGAATAAAACAGAAACGTTATTTTTAGTGTAGGTAGGTACGTAGGCCTGAAAAATTTACTTTGAAAATACAATCTAAATAAGTTTATTAATTACTTCAGAAACAATAGCTTTGTTCGAAACTATTAATATTTTAAATTATTCATATTCTGATAAACAAATGAATTTTAATATTGTATTAAAAATTCGTAATGATATGATGAGTGAGAGAAAATCAAATGTGTTCAATACGAACAATCGACGTAAATGTCTGAAAGAAAAACTTCAAGAATGACACTTCAACATTCCCATTTAAAAAGGAAGTCAGAATTTTTAATAACAACAAAAAGATACAAAGCTCCCATTACATTTTTATTGCTAGTGAAGATGTAAGAAAGCGTACATTTGTCGCGCGCCCGTTTTTTTGGCTTGCACTGTAAGCACCACGTATTTTGCATCACAATTGTCTGTTTGGAGAGAAACCTTTTTATTTCTGTTTTAATGTTTTAATTTTAGCAACAAATAATATTTAATAGTGGTGAAAGGAACGGTGCGCGGTGGGACATTTGCATGGCCGGCCTCTTCGTAAAGTGTGCTGTAAAAAAAATATTACGTGGGGCGAGGCGCTTAATGCTTTTATTATAGTTATTAAAGAATACATTAAGTTGAGTGTAATTTAAAACGAATATACTCGTAAAGTATTGAGTGGACTAAACGTTTGTGACACGCGCAGAGACAGGGTTGCTTTTTAGAGCAACGCTTGCTTTTATGCGTTCATCTATCAATTTTTGTCTTGTGGAACTCAATGTTCCTATTTTTTGAGTTAATGTGTAAGTAATGTCGGTAATTGCAAAAAAAATATTAGTTTTTGCCAGCGACTTCATCGCGTGTGTTCTCAAATGGATCCCTAATTTGTTTGATAATAAAATTAGCACTCAGCGATAATCATAGCTCCTTATCAGCAAAAGAATTTTCGCAATCGTATCCGTCGTACCGGAGATTTGAGCGTTAAAACAAAAACAAAACAACTGAAAGGTTTATTCGCACTTTACACTAAACACTTGAATCAAACTCATACATATTTTAAATACTTGCCTTCCCCTAAGGAAAGTATCGGTAGGTTTAGTCGCCACGTCGTCGCCAGCTCGCACCATAAATATGCGGCAAGGTGTGCGGCCGCAAACCATGACTTATGGCGCGGTAACCCCACGGTTTTTACCAGATTAATCTCTCCATGGAAACTGTTCTACATGTGGGGTTGAACATTGATCATATTGTTATGGCGTTGTAAGGTGTTAGGTTCTTTTGTTGCGCTTTTGTTACTTAAACACTTGAAGTGTTAAATGTTAACAAATTGGTATAAATTGTTAGTTTTAATTTTTAACGTGACATTTGTTAACCAATTCTTCCGATTATAATGAACTTATTTACACAATTGTGGGTTTCATACTTGACTTATATTTCTGAAATTCATCCTCGGGAAACACAACAATATTATTTGACAGTTGTATGCATGATAGGTACTACCTACGTCTTGAATATATACACATCAAAAGTGTCTAGGGATCAAAGATGTATTGGTAATAATACATCTTTGATCCCTAGACACTTTTGATGTGTGTATTTTAGAATTTAGGCTCCTTGAAGATTATTTATTTTAAGCGAAAACAGTAAGCTGTAAAGGTATGTGGTGCTCACTTTTTGCACCTAATCAGTTTAAACCCGCGCGAGAGAATAAATCTTGCAGTTTTGTGACTGTTACACATTTACGATGCTGTCCAAGTGCTGAGTGCTAAGCGTTGCAATTGTGGTGGAAACGGAAAGCTATTCTTAGATTTTAAAACAGTACTACATTGTTGTACGTTAAGCTCTGCGCGGCTGCTCTGCTTGCCCGAAAGATATATGTATATTAAAGACTGTTTATTGAAAAGTGTTTAAAGACCGTAGGTAACATAGTAATGGAAATTTTATATGAACTCGCGCTGTTTCCTTGAACTGCCAGAACATATTTTCTTCATGAGTTTCCAATCCGCTGCCACTCGAGTCTTGCGCTGTGCGCATTACATCTACGGATCGCTATAAATCATAGCGTGTTGCTCTTTATAAACATATTTTGTGTGTCCTCTCTCCTTTAAATTCTCTTGTTTTATATGGCACAATATTCATGAGACATTATCAATTTCACTAAAATATTTGGAGAGCACTTGATGACAGGAGCAATAGATATTGCGCGCTATTCTGACATGTTTGTAGCCATTTATTTGTTGAGTGAAAATTATTTATTTCGTTCTTAGTTTTTCCAGAATATATTTTGTCTCAGTGCTCGTTTTATATAAAGCTACATAGGCTGAATCAGTGATTTTTTTATATAACGTGGCTATTTTCGTCGTCTAAAACGGTTTCGGAACCAGTGCATTTAGATAATTCAAAGGTTATTTCATTAGAATAACATAGTAGTTAACTAAGTACCCACTAACTACACAGCAAATCACAACTATATCAAAATACAAATTCAACAAATAAAGACAAACGCTCATTGATTTATTCATTTAAATACCAGAATAGTGTAATGAATGAATATAGGTAGTTAAAGTACAAATATGGTCTCTGCTAGAGCACAAAAAAATTCCAAATAGTATAATTAAAAATTACCTGTGCCTAAGATATAATTTAATGGTGTACCTACAGGGTAACAATAACAAAACAAAACATCGTGCTCAAACATATTTTTTTTTACGATATTTTTATATGTTTATCATGTCATACTTCACGCTACTCTACGCTCTACGTACGTATCTACCTGAATCACGTAAACAAGAAACATTCGGCGACTGTATTCAATTTAAACATTCTACAATGAAATCTTGGCAATTTCTTAGCGGGCCGGCTGGGCAGGCGGAAGGTGGCGACAGGTTGGGTCCCGGGGGTCAGAGGTCCGGTTAAGTGGACCCCGTGAATTATTCGACGTAATTATACAGCGGCGACTTAACACGTGGGTGGTCAGCACGTCCGGACTGCGCGACTGAAGCGGAAGGGAACAGATCTGTTAGGTTTTATTTTAATTCGAATTCCTTTAGAGATTTCAGATTTGGTTAAATTATTTGTGATTCTTGTAAGATCTGAGTAGGTACTTAGAAAGGAAAATTTGAATTATAAAAAAAACGCATTAAACAAAAAGAGTACGTTACGTACGAGTAGAAACGCTTTGTGCTGCTGTTTGATTACAACAAGTTCATTAGCGGTAAGCAATAAGTTTATTTAATTACTTCACCAATCAGAAAATGAGCACCGCATGGAAACATTGAATGGATATTCCAGAGCAGATCTCCTAATCGGAACATTATCAACAACAACACAAGAGGCGAAGTCACAACTTTTCGCCGAGCGAACTGCCGTCTTAGATTAAATTAACATTAGGTACAACCCGTACAACTATTCGAGGGCCCCGTAGGGCGCCATTGTGCGCCAGCCTCTTCGGACCCCGGCCGTCTTGCCCTGTGGTCTACGGAATCCTAATTAAAATTACAACATGTAAATAGTCCGAAACGTCTCAGGCCCTGTTGTTTTGATGTTTGTTTAAAAACGTTTGAATTGTTTTGTATTTATTGTTCTCTGAATATTGTACCTACCTATGTGTGTGCAGT
This sequence comes from Hoplodrina blanda, assembly GCA_949316365.1. Classification (NCBI taxonomy): domain Eukaryota; kingdom Metazoa; phylum Arthropoda; class Insecta; order Lepidoptera; family Noctuidae; genus Hoplodrina; species Hoplodrina blanda. The sequence goes on along the minus strand of OX438588.1, from coordinate 16,495,825 downwards.
CTGCGCGGCTCCTTTGTTTGGAATTTGGAACTGTTTGAACGTTGTGTGTTTTGTACTTCAGGTTGTTTGGAAGTCGTACAAGTTGCAACATTAAATGTGCAAATAAATTACTATAGTTTATTAGATAATCTAACATTTACTAGTTAAATTTTGTCCTCGCAGAGTGATTAATGTTGACTTTGCCTGAAGTCATGCCAAATAAAGTTTATTTCTAGGAATATTCCGAGAGGGGGCTATCACCAAACTAAGTTGTTCAATAATAACAAAGGCTAAGCAGTGCTGACCACGTCATCTCGCACACGGTCCACGTACACAAAGCTTCACTAATTCGCGTCCCTTAAGTTTAAACCTTAACGCATATATCTCCTTAATTTAATAATTTCCAACCATTTAGTTGTCGGCCGGCCATATTTGTCTTGGTCTAAAATCCGGCCTAAGATTAATCCGGAATGTTGTTAGTTGTCCCGTCCGTGTCCCTTGTCCGTGGACAACACGCGGTAGGGTGGCCACGCCGTGCAAACACTCAGACACGGGTGGCGGACATAACACTATTAATTTTAGTGGTGGGTTTCAATTTATAATTTGAATTATTGATTATGGTACGGACATTAATGGCTTTAATGTTTGTAATTGACCTGCCGGGATTAGTTACCGTTCTGCTTGAGTACACAGCTTTGCAAACTTGTACCAGACAATTTTCAGATTTATAGACTTAAATTGTGTCTCGTTTATTTATAGGTAAGTAGGTCTTATCTAAGTCGTAGGTACTTACTACGTAGAATGTAGCCATAGTTGCGGTAACAAGAAGTCACAAAATAAATCTGTGTTAAGTCAATAACTACTAAGGAAATACAAACTTACGTTACCTATTATTATTATAACTAAATTTCTACTTTTTTATATTTTTAAACAGTGATTTAACTCGTGTTAACGCAAAAGATACTTTACAATTACATATCATAAGTAAGTTCACTTAGCATGGATAATTTATAACGTATAGTTACCTACACTAGCAAAAGAAAAACAAAACCAAGGAAAATAAGCGAGAAGCCCGTCCAGTAGGCATTTGTATCGAAACTAAAAACAAGTGTATGAAAACAAAAGTGCCGTATGAAAAAAAAAAAAAAAAAAAAAAAAAAAAAAAAAAAAAAAAAAAAAAAAAAAAAAAAAAAAAAAAAAGCCGTCAGCGAGGATAGTTTTCAGCTAAGTCATGCTGCACAGTTCGCTGAGTTCCTTAAGTGATATGAAGCAACATCTAGAAGTCACTTAGCATAAGTGGCGAGTTACCTGAATACAAAGAGGTACTCACTTCTAGAAGAGGCAAGGACAGAATGAAGATAACTATTTTTGATAGTGATACTTACGTAATATAAAAATGGTGTTCATGTAGAAAATATAAACAGACAATTTGACGATTTCGGTTTATTTGGTCAGTTTAACAGTAAACATACCTAATCAAATGACTGTAGAGTTTATGTATTTAAGTAATTCGATAGGGCAAGTCTCTCCTAAACAACCCAAATTGCTAAAGTAAGTAAATATTAATGGTAATCAAATCTAAATAAGAATTTTTGAATCGATGTCTAATCATCGGTGAATACCGTTTCTTGGGACATTACTATTTTCTGTTCTAAATCAAATTTCACTCAGCGACGCTGCTGTACCAAATCTGTTTCCTAGCCAATTCTAGTAATTCTCAATCCACAACGACAACAGAACAACAGTCGTTACATAAATAATAATCGTTGAGGGGACAACAAAACACCGTGTTTACCTCACGACGACGGCGGCACCAATAAAAATGTATCGCCCTTAGCCTAGCATTACTCATGACACGAGACTGGTGAGCACTCGCCGCCACACTACTGGAGACTTGGAATTCATATTGCATCATAAACGAGGACGTGCGGGTGAGGAGATGCGTAGGCACACTCATAGGTATATTATTGCGGCACCGTACAAAAACTCATGACTTGTGGAAAATTGGAATTAATTTCCTCAGAATCTCTTTTGGGAAAATAGTGATATTTCGTCATACAATTGAATGTATAATTATTTGACTTCTTCACTGACTGACTCACTGAAAGACAATCGTCTTTTGGTAAAGTAATTGTTAAATCAAATAATAATAATAATAATTCCTTTAATTCAGGCAACTCAGGCAAAATCTATGTTCGACCCCTAAGAATCGCGAATCCCCTTTAAAACAACTCTCCACCAATAAATAAACTTGTGGAGTAGTAAATATTTTTGTAAGAAAATCAAATGAGTTGTCTAGGGCCAATAATCTGCATGAGCCGAGTGGAGCGGACGGCGCGCATTCCGCAGCTTCCAACTATGCTGAATATTTTTAATCAATACAAATTAGGTTGAGGCACGAGGCCCGGGGCGCCCGACGGATATACGCGAGCCGCACTGTGCTACAACTATGGTGTTGCTGGACAAAAAATATGCTTGGGATGATTTTGAAATGGTCAAGGCACAAGATACTGTTTTTCAGCTATGTTTGATTTACATTTAAAGCAATAAAAAATAAATATCACTACGACCACTTACATCACAGGGGTAATACATAACAATAATAGACAAACATGTATGTATTATGGACAACCACGATGTATTTTACATTAAGAGGCCTGTGTGATTTACTCACAGACAATCATGTTGCTGTAACATAGCCAAACTATAATTTGGTGAGCTTATGTTAAATAAATATATTGCTGTTTTTATTAAACATGTTGCTATAAACACAGCAAAGTTTCACCTAAAACTTTTAATTTGAAAATTGTAAAATCTACTGAAGTTGAAATAACACTTATTTTAAATTTCATTGTCTTTGTTATTTTGTCAAAAAAATCCTTTTTTTTATAGAGGCTCCGGTTTTCCATTTAATAAGATTAAAAATAATATCTTTAACTTTGTCTTGAACATGAACACTATTGGCACACTATGCGTTAGTCAATGTGCATACGATACCGGAGCATCTCGGGATAAAGTTACTTAACAAGCTGAAGATATTGATTTATTGAGCGCTCAGCCCCACAGGTACAACTTTGCTTATTTAGATATCGGAGGATTCCGCGAGTACCCCTACCTATAGATAGGTACATTGTTTGTGTTGGGTATATTCCTGAATTGGCGCTAATTTGATTGCTTGTTTGATGAAGAATACCTAATGTTTATTCATTAGCGTACAGTGTCTTACTAGTATGGAGTACTTAGGTTCTAGATACACTACTTATCAAAACAAATTGACAAATCTTTATAAACTTATGCATAATGAACTAAACTATAATATTATAAGAGTGTTCGTAAAAATAAGATAGTAAGTTAATATAATATTGATACATCTTTTAAAGTGAAAATAAGATCTTCAATAAAAATGAGAGTACCCATCTTATTTTGGTGCCAGTGAGTGGTTATTGTTAGTTGGGCGAGCCGCTCGAGTGTCCACTTCAGCAAGGTACTCACAATAAGACATGTAGCCATATACTATGGCAATGGCAACAAATGGCGGCTTGTGGCGAGCCAGTTAAATGGCAATCTTGTGTTAGGCGAGTTAGTGGTAAATAAAAAAGTGCTAACTTGGCCCGTCCGCCGCGCTCTAGCTCCGTGCTAAGTTCCATGCGGTGAGACGGCGGGGACCTATGTAGGTATCTCTTAGCGATACAGTGTCTGCAGATTATACAAATATAAATATAGAACCGTGATAACGAAAATAATGGCCTAATTGAAATAATTGATTTGACTTTGGCTTTGACTTTGAATAAATTGGTTATCGAACTCTAGTTGACTGAAAAAACTAATTTGTGTTTGCTTTCATTACCAATCTATACAGCCTGTAACAAAAACCCTGTCCGATCCTTAAGGGTATTATTCGGCATCGTACTGCGTACACATATACGTAACCATTTAATGGATTTGAGATTATTATTTTTCCCCAGTGAAAAAAAAAAGAAGAAAGAAGAAGTAATTAAATTAAAATAAAACATAAAAACTGATCAACGGCAACACTGATCTGACAGGGTTTTTGTTACATAGTGTATATATACATTTATAATAAAATAAAACACGTTTACAGTAGCAATTTTTTAAAATATGTCTTTGACTTCATTGTTTTATATACTTAGCGTGAAAATGGAATAAAGAAAGATGCGAGCAAAAATTATAGTGAGATGTAATGAGTACTTACCACGGTTAGTACAAGTTACTGTATTTATTTTATGTAATTGCGCAATAGATAGAGCAGTACCTAGATAGGTGCGTAGTACAGAGCAGTAATGATGAGCACATAACGAGTGAAGTGTGTCAGTGGTATCGGACGGATGCGCCGGACGTCCGGCCGCAGATATCACGCTCACAGGTTACTGTTGCTTCATATGCCATGTATGTATACTACATAATATGCGAGGTAGGTAGGTACATGGGGCTGATGGGATTATAATTGATAGAGAGACGATTATGAATGTTGCGTATTTGAATGGAATTAATAAGCAGTAAGACGCAACCAATATTTTAATTTTAGAATTTTAAACTATAGGTAGGTAATTAAACAACAATTACTATCATGGCCCATACCGTACGGGAGGACCCATATGGTATGGACCATGATACTCATTTTTATGATGGTAAATAAAGAAAATTAGTAAAATTTTCACCAAAGACGCCTGATGATTGCTTATTATGATTTGATCCTTGATACCTGACTATACTAACACATTATAATAAAGATTTCAATTAGTACAATTTCGTAGTAGGTATGTTCATAGAGCGGCCTCTTAAATAACGCTCTTAGTCGCCAGTTAGCGCAAGTTTATAGCGACTCGGTTAAGTTCGGCTAAGTAGAGGGCAGCACTGCCCGCGGCCGCTCTCATGTAGCGCGACATGCGACGAGAGAAGGATCTCTGTACATGGCTTTTATTTTAAAGGACCTTTGAAGTGAGTGACAGTTTTAGTTCTATTTTGTCCAAGTGTGTCAAGTTGTTGAATGAATACGAAGACTAAATAGAGCACCCAGTCTTCAATATGTAAAATTGTATAATTAACCTCGAAAGGTTGAATTAGTTTGAAGTATAAAAGACTACAAATGTTCGTTGACGAAGATTTTATAACTGGACGGCGTTTTCAAACCAAACGACTTAAACAAGAATGATAGATACGTTTGTAAGAAACAGCTACACGATTAATAAAACGGATAAAATCTGTTTAAAAAAATATAGATTTTCTACAAAGTTTATAAAAAAACAAAAGAATGTCATTTATTTATGAACAATATTTCATAGTTATAATATTTTTTCAGGCATCAGTATATCAATTGTGTTCAACATCGGGGGTAATAAATTCGTTAGAGCCGCACAAGGGGTGAAAACTACCCGTCATTATGATGTACTCGGGGGTAAGAAGTTGCTTTTTATTGTAGGGTAGTTATTGTACGAGGAGTATTGTAAGAAGGAAATGGGGGCACGTCGGCGGATCAGTTTGAAAATGTTAATTAACTTAAAACTAAAGCTGTAATAATAATCCAGCCTATTACTGTTCTACTGTAAGGCAAAGGCCTCTTCTCATACAGAAAAAGCACAAGCATTGATCACCAAGCTTGCTCAAGGTGGATTGGCGATTTTAGACTTATGTTAATTACAAGTCCATTCTTCCTTACGATGTTTTCCTTCACCGATGACAGTAATATTCACTATTACTAACATATGAATTGCATATAGTTGATAAAAAACGTAGATTATGACGATAGACGCGAAACACACAACCGACTTTAAAGAAATAACTAAAATATAAGTAGTATGAATATATTATGTACATGAAAGATACAGTATAAAATAAGTAAGTGGTGTATGAGTTGTGTTTCACAACCTTATGAAAGCAACAATGTTTCGAGAAATTATAGATAGGTACTGATTTCCTACCCTCTACCTAAACCTTCAAAGCAATCTTTGACACAAAACAATACAGTTATAACGACTTCGACATAGCTAACCCCAATACGTACACCTTAGAAGTCGCAACTTAACAAGCTCGCTCAAATAGTTATAATGATACGCTAATGTTGCAGGGGGCGGATGTACACCCCCCGGGGCGGGAGGGGGTGTGCGGTATCCTGCGTGTACCGGAAACGCACGGAACTGTGCCCAAGTGGGCCTCCTCGGACCACGCTAACGTCTTACAGTAGATTGAGGAATGGATAGAGGGCGCAAATTAGTGGACTGAACAGAGAACAGAAAGAGACTTAGTGTTATGTAATAATATGATGCAGCTGAGTTTACACATCCCTATTATTACTAATAGTTGAAGTACTAAGATAAAAAAAAAGACTTAGGTAGATAATGTAGCAGTGCATATACATTATTGCCCATTTTTTAAGATAGATATAAAAGGAAAAAGACGAAAGAAGAAGAAAAAGAGAAAAGTAAGAAAGGGAAAGACAGATTTTATTTCAATATTGCAGAAAAATCTCATTAATTAACACACACTCACTAATTTTGATTATCTTGGTATTCGGTGCAAACTATGTCATCTCGTACATGTAATTTTGTTTAATTTGTCGGAAAAACATTTTCCATTCGTTCAGTTCTTGTGTAAACCGTTTCGTATTCACATACAACGTCTATCTGTATCTATTTGCAAGCTGAAACTAGTTGCGAAGTTATTCGGGCTCACCTACACGCGCTATAAATATCACTTAACTTGGATACTCTCACCGTCGTAACCAGTCGATCGCAAGTCGGGCCGCCAGCTAACAACTTACTGCAGAAGGTTCACATTTATACTAAGTTTAGCTGTTTACCGATTTTGTGTACTTTCAGATTTTCAGATTTTAACTAATCCCGAAACGGCTGTACTGATTTTGATGGGACTTTTACTGACAAATAGCTGATGGTGAAAGAAAAAAATAATTAAGAAACCGACATCCACATGAACGAAGTCGCGTGCATAAGCTAGTTTTTTAATAATGGTACATCATAGGTACTGTTTTAAATGTATATTTGTATTTTATTATATACACATTATATCCCTAACATTTGTTAGGGATGTTGATCCCTAGACACTTTTGATGTGTGTATTATAAGTAAGTATTGTTTCTTTAGTTATTGTAATTAATCCCAACCGTAAGCGCTTTAATGACAGTAAAATAAATAATAATAATGATAGAGAGCAAAGTTGTTTGAAGAATAACCAATAGGAAACCTAATCTGCCTAAGTACGATAATAAATAGCAAAAATGGTTGTAGCACGCAAATTTTACTTTACCCAGGTGTTTAGGATGTTATTTAAACATGTTAGAGCAACCATTAGGTACTTACTGCTATTAGTGCCAGTGGACCTTCTACACTTACGACGAGGTGTTAATGCCTCAGGAAACGGCGCAACTTAGACAATAACCGTTGAGATTAGACGGGTCTCAGCCCGAGGTGGGCTGTAAACATTACAATACATGCAAATTGAATATTATGAAATAGTGAGGTCGCATGTGAGTGTTTGTTATTGTAGGTGAGGTTCATTATTACGAGTCGTTCAATATAACTCAACACAGATAGAGACATGTAAGTGGTACCAACAAATGCTTTGTTATAGTTTTCCTAGCTAAAATGTTCATAAATCTTTAGGGCAGGTTCGAGTTGCTTCGTGGAACGTATTGGAGTTTCGCGAAGGTTTCCTCGAATCTTTGAATATTGTATATGTATTTGCTGTATACTTTTATACTTGGATATTAATAAAAAGCATCGGAGACTAAAAAACTCAGACGATAATCATTTTGTAAACAAAAATGATAATGTTAATACCTCTCGCTCCTCACTGTCATCTCAAGGAAAATGTACAACAATGTTATCGCATCTTTTATTTGTTTACGAGCATCAATTTTTCACCACTAATCCTTTGCTTGGCCAAAAGATTAGCACAACAGGGGTTGTATTTTTGAAGAAACAATATCGGCGACAATGCCTCGACATTCAGCCAACAATAAAAGAATAAGCAATTAGGATGTTTTGTTTGTCAGCACTCGAGACGCGTTCGCGATCCGCGAACATTTTTCATTTTTAATCTGTTGTGTTGTAATTGTTTTCTTGATGACGTCATTGTCGTTTAACGAGAGTTGTTCACGGTTGACGGAGAATGAATGTAGTTTTTGTAAGTATTGAGACAATGGAGGGCTTTCTTGTACAGCGCGGCGGATAGGCTGACACTGTTATGACTCTGTGGGCGCCTGCCACGGCTACGCGTTATAACATCACTAGCTGTTTTGCTACGTGAACCGAAGTCTTAAGTAAAACAGATATAATACAAAATTACCCTATAACAAATAGACTGACCAGACCTTTAAGGCATAAAATGACAAATTAGAATACAATAGAATAGAATGTCTCAATTTAAAATAAAACATCGTCTGGAACGAAGCAGGGCTCCTGAGCTAGTATTATAATAAGTTAGGTGCACATGATTTATTAAAATACCTCTAGAAAATAAAAGTAGAGTCTGTCATGAATAATATTCCGATGATAAAACATATTAACATATAGAGGCTGAATACAAATCGGCTCATTTGCTCTACACTCACTGTAATGTAGTCCTTTAAAATTCTGAATATTTAGTACTTACTTTTCGATGCCTCGAACCTAAGTTTTATGAGACATTTTATGTTCCTAAAAAATTAGATGAGAAACTGTTTGTATGATAAGTGTATGGAAGGGTAAGTAATGTTAGACTTGTTGTGACTCAAGACAATGCTACGAACAAACGCACTACTCAGTATGATTCTATGGTAATCTAAAATATCAAACTAAAGTTTTGATTTGCAAATCTCAATCTCCTCCTGCAACGAACAATAGTTTTGATTTGATAGGGAATTGTCATTATCAAGACAACTGATTAGTAAATGTAAAATTCCGAATACCAATAGATGCTATCTACCTGACTACATTATTTATCTAGTCTATTTATTTATTTAAGAAACAAAATGGAATACAGACATTGATGAAATAATTAAGTAATTTATTTATTTATCACACAATGTAGTTATCACCTAATAATTACTAGCTTAATGCTTACTTTGGTTAAGTACCTACCTGCAACGACATCTGAACATAGATTACAAATAATCCAATTATAGTTGGAGCTACTTATAAACTAAGTATCAACCCCATCCAACATTTCCAAAAGTATTCAGTTGTATAGAAGCAATAATTCCTGAACTCCTGAACTCCACATTACTCTGTTTCATGCAATATAAGTGGCACCGTTGCGCCGCGCCAGTGCACACTGGCAGGTAACAATTGAATCGCAAGCGCCGCCGTGTGAACCGCTTTATATTGCATTGTTGTTGCAAGGAGTTTATTTTAGCAAGTCTTACTTTGTTGCTATGGACAGAAATATTTTAGTACGAGGCTATTTAGGGGTTAATATCAGGTGGATGAGCAAGAAAATGAGCAGAAATTTGTTGATGTTTCGTTAAAATATGGATGTTCTAGTAGGTAGATGAATTTCTTTGAATGTAAGTTATATGAAAAGGTCGAAAAGTTTTTGTTATATGTGATAAAATATTTATGTTTCAGCAATTTACAGTGCTTGGGCAGTTAGGTATAATTTTAAAGAAGTCTTCTGTTTGTGTTTGTCTAATGTTTTAGCAACAAACGACGGGCTAACAACGACCTTACATACTGTGAGCACAAATGCGATGTTGAGAGTCAACACATTACAGCTCTCCGTGCCTGTGAATACGGGGCGCACACGATCCTGCTCACACCTCACATCTCCACGTAACGTATAAATAAACACACGCATCACGGAGAGGTACGAGCATCACAAAGTAGAACACAACATGCAACAATAAATCCTTTTATAATCACTGCATTGTTCAAATCAAGTTAAGATAACGCTTTTTAAAGCCTTTTGCACTTCTTTATACACGTGCAGCCTATGGGTTTCCTACACACAAGCGACTTACGGTGCCCTCCGTATCCAATACAATAACGCGTTCAGGGCGGTGTTGGGGCTGCCCCGCTTCTGCAGTGCCTCGGGCATGTTTGCGGAAGCGCGCACTGACTGTTTCCACACCACCATGCGCAAGCGGTGCGCGTCCTTGGTGCGCAGGGTGCGGGACAGCTCCAATACAGTGCTGGCGATGATTGCCGGGAGATTTGACTGCCCGTATATCGGACATTGCTGTAGCAGGCATGTTGCTAGCTGTGTCCGATAATATGTCTGTTGTGTGTATTGTTTATGTGGGTGTATATGTCTTTTATGTATTCTGGTTGCTGTATGGGTGCTTTTTGGTTACCTGAAATAAATACTTTTTATTTTTTTTTTATTTATTGTATTTTAGTAAATCGTACTAAAGTATTTTGTATTTCGGATCGTTTAAATTACCCCATAAATACACGTAAACGATTCGCAACAAAGAGATGTCGCTGGAGTGCCCGCCGGATCCGAACAATAAATCTGCTGCAGCACAAACAAGAAATAACTTTCACGGCTGAAAATATCAAATGTAAAATGTAAATTTAACTACCTAATACGGGCTTAAGCCGTACGAAACTGCACTTTAAAGCGCTGTTTATTTGATATTTGAGTGTTGTTTTTATGTTAGTGTCGTTGGTTCGGCAAATAAAAACGTCTGGTGTAGAGGATGCAGCGTCGGTTATGAATGGCCTATGAGCTCCAACGCGCCGCGCACAGATCATACGTGTGTTATTAGCGCAGACCAGACGTTGGCTTCACTGCTGCTAACTGACATTTGTAAAACTGACTGCAATACTCTAAAAATGTTTTAATAATTGAATATAATTTCCATAAATTGTTTTTTTGTGCTATGCAGTAGGAGCTAAATAAATAATTGTAATTGTTCAGTTAACTTAATGAAAAATAAACATGACTCACCCACTCTCACGGTTGACATTCAATCCCCGTGTTTCAGGAGCGTAGTATAAATAAAGTTCATTTGTTTTGTTTTAACACCACTGACACTTCAGAGTGATTGTCTTGACGAGTTTCTTAATGCTTCGGTTAACGCGAAATATATTGGCACTGAACAAAATCGGTGAGTGTCCGTTCAAATTAGCTAGTGGGTAGTGTCCCATCATCGAGTTGTCGCGTCTCCAGTCGCTGGTCTGCGCGGAGCGTCTCTTAGGTGGCGTTGCATCGCAGGCAGTTTGCTTGATATAAGGCACGTCGCCGCCCGTTATTGCTCCAACCTACTTATTTATAATTGTCGTTTCATCCACCATCTTAACCTGACCTCCCGACCTCTTCCCATTTCAAACTAATCTACTTCCTTCAGGGAAGTTATATGAATTATGGGAGTTCAAGCTATGGTGGTCCAGATATGGCCAAGGGTAAGCTTTCAAGAGTAGCCAGGGAGGTCGGTACGGGCTATTTAGTTCTCTTTCACAGTGACTATTAGTGCGACCTTTATTGCGTTAGCCTGTGCGGATGACGCATCGTTATTATCTTATGTTTATTTATGTGCTTAATGTTATTTGTATTGTTTGTCTTCATGCAGACTATGAGAGAGGAATGGAGTGCGTTAGTGTACTGACCTGCATCGTGAAGCAGGTATGAAGAAACGAGGCTTGCAACTTATTTAGAGTGAAATATGGACATAGGCTGCTAAGTATTTATTTTTACTTAAGTATACATACTTTGTCATGTTTCAATCTGCGATGAGAACTGCTGTAGAACTGCAGTAGAACGTCTATTTGGTAAGAGGGAAAAATATAAACCATGGCAATTACAAAGGAAGATTTTTAATTAGTACCTAATTATTACTAGTATTAGATATTAATTGCCAATACAGCAACCAAGCACTACTCAGATGTGATTAAGATTTGCTTCACATCCATCTCTCCGAGGTGCTTCAAGAAATTGTAGCAATTTGACAATTTAAAAGTAAATCTCTTGACAGTTTCTCCTTTCTCACAAACTCGATTATAAAGCTAAAGACAGTAACTAGTTACGTAACGCGTCGAGTTACGCGACTCCATAAATTTCAGTGCCACAGCGCAAAGAATTAAGTAGCACAGCTATAAGAATGGCACAGTTAAGTAGGCTTGGCAGTAGGACATCGGCGCGGGGCACACAGGCTGTGACGACCCCCGCAGAGATAGGTTTTAAAGTTTATGATAGGTGCCGCTGCTGCTAGTAAGCTGTTTTACAAATTCGATGTAAAATAAAGTATGAGGCACTATCTATGGAACAGGCTTTTTTTTAAGTAAATATGGTTTAGAACAAGTTTAGTATCCATACTTACCATTCGAACTATTTTCTCTTTCGGGTAAAAATAAATTATATAGGTACTCTATAGTCTTTTTATTCCATCCTGCAAAAACTCGACGAAAGACCATCAAAACCTTTTTAGGCAGTGTTTTAAAATTAATGATAGGTATCCTTCAGTATCCTAAGGATAATGATGGTCATACAACTACAAGGGAAAGCAAAGCATACAAAAGCTTGTGACACTCATAAGATTAACGCACTTGAAAGTGTCGCAGTAAAGGCAAAAAAAGTAGGTATCTTAGCAGGAGCCCAGATCGTAAGTATTGCTGGAACTGGAGGCGGTCAGCCCATGACAAGCAGATGCACAGAAAGTTTACTCCATACTAAGTAACACTGAAGTACACATCGACGACAAAAATAAGCAACTAGGCAGGTACTTATGACACGGGAAAGAACAGTCGTAATTTACAATGATATACTACTAGGTAAAGATAGAGACATACAGTTTTTTTTTAATTACTTAAGGCTATGAACCTTCTGTATCTATTTTGTGTAATATTTAGGTCCGTTGTATAAATTTTAAATCGCTGTTATGAGAATAAAAGAAAAATATAGCTCGCTAGTTATTGTACGTGAGTTATAGTTCAATAACTCATTGAGATGCAGCAGAATGTAAACATAAATCATATAGTTTCTATCTTGTGATCCTTTTATGAATAGACGTTAGGTACCTATGTGCCTGATCCCTACGTTCGATCTCGTTGGAAGTTTTAAAAGTTTACAAATTTTCAGCAGAAGCACGTTTTTACTTTGAAACCTAATAAAGTCTTATCGTAATTGCTTTCCCAACTTCAATCTTTTTATTTACTCAATAAACTCCACAAAGCTTATGTACTAAAGCAAAATATTCATCGTTTCGCCCGCTTTTGTTTCTAAGGGGGAACCGATTAATTTTATTGGCCCGGCTAATTCTATCAAAGACTCCGCGCCGGTTTAATAGCGCACAACAAAATAAGACCCTTAAAAACTAATGTTCAGCCTTAAGTCCGCCGCAAATACCTCTTTGTGACTCCGAACGATACCCACGCTGCCGCCTTGCCGAGACCTGGCTACACGGAATTTTCTTCAGGATTTACGTGACTGATCAATTTGGACTTTATGGAGAAGATGTAGAGTTGAATTTTCAATGAAAGCACGGCACTACTTAAGGCGAAGTAAGACGCGACCAAGATTAAAAAGTTCGAGTCGGTCGCGCGATGTCATTGTAAGTGGAAAATGAGTTAAATAAGGCAATACATTTTAATTAGGAGGAAGGGATCCCTTTATTCCTTACGCGATAACTCGCCGCGTTCTCTATTAATTGAATTTCATGTTTAATTAAGTCGGAGGCGGCACAGATAATCCGCGCACTGATCTTGCCGTTTGTTCGGCTAGCTCATTTAACTTGCTTTTGGCGATCGCTTGGAGTTTTTTGAGCGACCGATATTGCGACCGCGCGCGTATATCTGCTGTTATTTAGTGCTATCTGGATAGGTAAAGGGTTCAGGATTGTTCTTAAGAATTATTGCGAGTTCATTCTATGCAGATTGTAATCAAGATTTATTTTAATTAGAAAGATTGATGCTGTCAAAGTCTTAATGACAAAAGATAAATTGATGGGCTTTGATATATTTTCCACGAATCTTAAAACCTTTATCTGAGCTGTCCCCGCTTCTAATCACAAACAAGATACTTTTGGCTAAACATAAGACTTACACGTACAACATTGACAAACCAGTTACTTTGTACTTCTAAACCATCATTCCCGAATCACAATTTCTAATGTTTTCAAATCACCTCCTAAGCTTACCTCCGTCAAAAAAACTGAACGTTACAATAAAATACCGGTGTTCAGTTAAATGTAGTGAGATAATCCTTCTCCAAGTGGTTCGCTCGGGACTGCTTTGCTTAAGAGATTAAAAACTTGGGGAGCGCCGAACATTGGTTTACTGCACTGAAGTCGCGGGGTGCGCTGGCTGATGGGATGACTTCGTTTTATTATACAAATTACATTATTATACGTTTTACATATAAACAATAAAAAAAAAAATGCAAATCCGCCTTGTCCAAGCGTGGTGATTAATGCTCGTGCCTTTATACAGGGTGGAATTTTGTAATGCCACCTGGAGGGAAAGTACTCTTAATACTGCAGATAGAAAATTTTACTCAAAGGAAACATTCCTTTATTTTTGAATAGAAAGCAAACTGCATTCAAAGATTTTCGAAAGTTCTCTTCTCCCACACCCGGGAATCGAACCGGCTAAAATCTGAAAAAATTATACCCTGTACTTTTATTGCATCGATCGTTAGGGTCAATTATAAGGATGAAATCTCTCTAACAAACATGATAAATTAAATGAAAGGAAAACCAGGAAATCTACCATTTTTTGTAAATAATTAAATTAATTTAAGATCTTGGTTTTCCTTTCATTAAATTTATCATGGAGAAGAGAATTTTCGAAAATCTTTGAATGCAGTTTGCTTTCTATTCAAAAATAAAGGAATGTTTCCTTTGAGTAAAATTTTCTATCTGCAGTATTAAGAGTACCTACTTTCCCTCCAGGTGGCATTACAAAATTCCACCCTGTATACCTATACAAATATTTAATCACACAGATTTGCTTTAGTGATCAAACCTCAGAGTAAAGAAATTATGGTTAAAATTGAAAAAGAGAAAATTAAATAACGCCACTGTTTTTGCCTTATTTTTTTTTAAACAAAATTATTCATTTATTGTATTTCACACGGGCTTTACTAAAAGTAAAAGGCAGTTTGTTGAAAAAAAAAAACTTTACTTTTGCGCTTTATCACTCCACAAATATCTTGGGTCTTTCTGTCTGCACAAACTATCAGGCACGACGCCTAACATTTGATTTCCCGCATTCTATTTGTATATCGTCCATATTATTAAGTATATCTGCGTGGGAAGATCCTTCCAAGATCCACTCGTAAAAACACATGACATTACATTTCTGAAATCTACCATGGTTAAACCCATCTTAAACTATAAATATTAGTACTCATCCGATTAGTTTCATTCTGACATTATCATTTGCGATGTAATTTCCTTAAATAGGTCCAATGATAGCCATATTCGTGTCATTAAGGTTGGCTGCGTGTTATCAGCCAGTGCTCAAGGGGCTCAGATCTTAAGGGGCTAATTGCCAGCCCCCTTAGAGCACCTCGTTAATATAAATTATAACATGATTGTATCGTAACGCGCTTAAGAATAGTCAGGAATCAGACGAGTGTTGACAAAGTGGTTCATTTGTAAACTATTAAAAAGAAGTTAAATCAGAAGTTCTTTTAAATAATAGCGATGTCTTTCATGAGTGTGTGGTATATTCGTTAAACAACTGCAGTCATCTGACTGCAGTTAAGATGACAATCTTGTCATCTTGTGTTTAAAAAGGTAAGCTAGACTTTTTGACGAGAGCTAGTACTCGTAAAAAAATTCAAATTCCTTGTAATTTTTTAATTTATAATATTCACCTTTTTACATCTACCATTGTAGTTATAAAATTAGTATTCCCAATACGGTAGTGTAGTTATTACTTACAATTATTTACATCTTATTTACTAATATAGGTGTAGGACCTATATTAGTAAATTAAGACGAAGTATAAATATTAAAAAATGTAAAACTATTTAAGTTATGTTTTTGTAATGTCATGGTTGAAACTAAGGAATATTTATTGTAATGGTGAATCATCAAAATCGTCAGTCGTAATGCATTTCAGAGTTATTAAAAGATTGTTTACACAATGTGTTTCTAAAGCCGTCAAATTCTACATAAAATTCCGATCTATCATAAAACATTTTGACCAGTTTTTACACACTTGTTGAAAGAAAAAGTGCATGCTCCACTAAACGTCAGCCATTTTGTTAAAACAAGTTTACGAGCTCATCGGCGCGGAAGCAATTAAGTGTACTGTAAAAATTTAATACGTTGTGAGTGTAAATCAAACGGCTGTCCGTCAGAGGAACCATTGACGACGGGAGGCAGCACAAAAAATACACGTCGACATGTCTTGGTGAGAGCAAGGTTCTGCATACCAATTATTCATACAAAATAATACCAATTATTCATACATAGAAGCTCATTGCTCATGTAGGTATTCACAACCAATGCAAAACCGCGAAAACCGGCCACACTGTTTATGTACATAGCTGCTTATCAATAACATAAAACAAATGAACAATTATATTGTTTTATCGTTATACAGGTGCTGTTGTGCATGCATACTTATCTTTCAGGAGGTTGTCATAAAAGATGTAAGAGTACTTATATAATTTAAAAAAAAACTACCACACAGCTGGCCAATAGTTAATAAATATGTACTTGTTTCTTTTAGTTGTTTATGTTTGACAGTATTTCAGAATACACCTCTTTCAAAGAATAGAACATTTATGTGGCAGTGTCGCACGACTATATCACTATGCGTGCGCGCCCTGCCTAAACCCAGCGGCAGGAAAGCTACTTCCAATTTAAAAATCACATTGCATAAAAAAGTCCTATTTATTTCATTATTGATTCAAGTTGAGAATCACTAGCATAGTAGACGTGTGTCATTGACGGTTTTATGGTTAACGTAATTTAACTGTTAATCATCAATGGTCAACAGGTTGAAAAAACTGTTAAATTATTAACAGGTTTTTAAATTTCAATCGTTAACGTATTGCGTCAATATTATTAATGTTATGCCATTCCATGAGTTAACGTAACGTTTTGTTGTAAACAGTTTATTGAAGAATATTAGGACTATTAAATTAAAATTTATTGGTAGAAGATTTTTAAAGTTGACGACGTTGACGTTGATTGACGTTCATTAGAGAATGTCAACGTTTTCGATCAATAACAATTTTGTTGCAAGTAATATTGAAGATTATTGATTTGATAAGAATTAAGATTATTTAATTTCTATTTTGAACTGTTTTAAGTTGAACTGAAATTAGTTTTAAGTTTTTTCGGAAATGAATAAAGTAATGTGTAAAGACATGTTGACGTAAATTAACAGCTAATATTTTCAACCTGTTATTTCATTGATGAATAACAGTTAACTCGTTGACGAATGAAAAGTCGTTAAAAAAAACAGTTTGTTGATTCAACGCCCACCTCTATAGCATAGTTATCTCCTTGAATTTGATGACAAAGAAAACTTTACCTTGTATATGTCGGCGCATCATCGCCGTTGTTGTCACATTCACAAATCATTTTATCAAGTTTACACAAATACTGAGCACAGGATAACAATGTCGTAAAAGAAAGCACTTACTTCAACTTAAGGTGTTTATTCTCTACTGAGCGTACAAAGAATAATCTTACTGGCCACATTACGGCCTATTTATACAGATTTCCTTCAACGGTTCACAATCAAATTCGTCAAAACAAAAAGCGGAAGTGATAACAAAAATATAAACCACCACAACCACAACCTACCACCAAACAACAGAAATTACAAAGAGGTTGTGGTAGGCCCCCTGAAATGCTGTTGAAGTCAAAATAAATTCTAAAATATTTATTTAATTCACAAACGGAAATACGAAAGAAACACTGAAATCAAAATAAAAACTTACTACATTTTAAATTAAATCGCAAACGGAAGCTCAAATCAAAAATACAGTGGATGTGACGTAATATCAACATCAATTTTAAATTGACCGGAAGAACAAAATGAAATAGTTACAAGATGTGAAAACTAAAGTTGTCAAAACAAAAACCAATTGAACGGAAATAATATTAAAAATAAATTCTAGGATTTTCAATTAAATCAAACATTATAAATATAGGAAAAATAATCAAATTATTATAATTTAAATTCAATTATTAGTTCTGCGCCCATATAAACAATATCTCTATGTAAATTAAATCTTATTTTCTATTCTATTTTGTACTTTACTTACAATACTGAAGGGTTTCAGTTCACGGTACCCCAAGCAAAAGTGAAGCCCATTAAATATCCTGAAGCATTAAAACTTGAGACTTTCCAATTTCGTGCGTTTGACCTGATTAACGACGACACTATCATTAGTTTACTTAGTACACAAAGGATGTGGACAATACACATCAGAACTTAAACCCTATGAGGTAGAGTTAAGGTTTATTTTTATGTGTGAGTGTTAGTGCTAAGAAAGCACGCCATTGTTTTATAGTGTTATTAAATTGTACAAGTCTATTGTATCGGCAGTGGCGTAGCGTGGGTTTTTGCCGCCCGGGGCCGGCCGAAATTTTGCCGCCCCCCACCCCCGTAATGATTAGTTTAAAGTTTAAATATTCTATTCTATCAACGGACTATATAATTTATTGAAAGTCAAGATAAAATTTACCACTGCTTCGAAAGGAACATACATACATCTATTTAGCGACATGTGGGGTTGCGACAGTCGTCGAAAGGATCCGGCAATTGGGACTCCTCGAAGTGGCATTGCACAAGTCCGAGGCCATGTGCTTTCATGGTCTTCGAAACGCGCCACCGTCGGGTTCCCAAATAACGGTGGGAGGGGTTCACATCGGCGTTGAGTCGACGATGAAGTACCTAGGACTCGGCTTTGACAGCCAGTGGAGCTTCAAGGAGCACTTCCGACGTCTGGCTCCGCGATTGGACCGGGCTGGGGCTGCTTTCTGGCGGCTCCTGCCCAACCGCCGGTAGTCGTACGGTCCATGGCCCTCTACGGGGCCCCTGTGTGGGCTCCCAACATCAGGCGGCGGCCACCAGCCAAGTTGGTCGCATGCCAGTGGGTCATGGCCATCCGGATGATCCGGGGATACCACACGATCTCCGCCGAAACGGCAAGCCTCCTTGCCGGATTGCCGCCATGGGGTCTGGAGGTGACAGTCGTCCAGCGCGTTTACGAGTGGCGTGTGGAGGCGCAGCGCCGGGGCGAATCCCCGCTGCCGCGGCAAATCGTGGCACTGCGGACTGAGGTCCGGTGCGATCTCATGGCGGCATTGAGGATGCGACTGTCGCAACCCAAGTTCGAGCACGCCGCAATCGCGGCGGTAAGACCTCTCTTTGAGGAGTGGCTAGAGAGGCGCTACGGCGTCCTCAAATTCCGCCTGACGCAGGTCCTCACCGGACACGGTTGTTTCTGGTTCAGGCCATGCTCCGGAGCGAGAGGGAATGGGATGCAGTCACCTCCTTCTGCGAAGCAGTAATGCTAGCGAAGGAGGAGGCGGACCGCGTGAGGGAGAGAACATCTTCCACCTCACGCTCCAGCCGCCGCGGGAGACGCCGAGGGCGTCGGACGTCGCGAGGCGACATCCGGCCACCGTAGGCGCGGGTTTGCGGACGGCAAGTAATGAGTAGCTCGCCGTCCGATCAAGGACCAGGCCCGGGTCGACGGCGTGTATTGTTTCACGCGCGCCTCAAAGAGCTGTCAGCACTGGGACGGGGCCCCAACAGGGCCAAACGCCTGCCGGGGTTGCGGGACGTCTTAACGGGATACCGTGGCCCCGGAACGTAAAGGGCAACAGAAGGAACAGGGTGGTTTTTAGTCAGTAAAAGTCTGACAGTCCCTTCCGCCCCACCCAGGGCGGAAGGACTCAATTGATGATTTTTACCACCTTAAAAAAAAGGGGGCGGGGGGGGGGCAGGCATTTACCCCCTCATTTTTGCCGCTCTGAGTATTTGACCAGAGCGGCAAAAATAAGGGGCGGCAAAGTTAAGTGTGCCGGGCGGTTGCACGAAGTCCAACCTCTCATGAATTTTTGTAAACTTGTTCAGAAACCGTAGTAGACCAACGTATTTGAATATTATACGATAAAACAATATCACATAATATAATTATATCATCCCATCTTTGGAATAGCAAGCTCATGACTTATTATGGTGTTAATGTGAAGGGCAGCGAATATTATTTGCCCGGAACGGCTAAATACTCGTAGCTAGATCGGGCCTTGCATCTATGGGAAGAAATGGGGGCCCACCACCATCTCTTAAAACAGTACCATTTTAATATTACTTTGTAATTTCTGATGTTGAAATTGCTTGACACGTAACATTGCGAGCGCGATTTAGATTTTTTTTATTTAAAATTTAAAAAATCGTGTCACTTGCCGCCCCCTGACATATGCCGCCCGGGGCCATGGCCCCCCCGGCCCCCCCCAAGCTACGCCACTGTGTATCGGGTGAGTGCACAGCGGTGTGGACAGCATCCCTGTCGAGTGAGGGCGAGTTACCTTGTGTTGATTGACATGGTCAAATCGTATAAAAATAATAATAATATTGTAAACAATCAATTTAAACTAAACTGATTTATTGTAATGGCATGTTATTAAATCATGCCGATCCAATAATATTCCATGGTAGATAAAGTGCTTTCTACATAATAATATATTAGATACTGATTTATTTCACTTTTTGTGATAACCTTAGAAAGAAAATGTGAACTAATAAAACTACTAAACATTTCGTTTTTATAGTTATGTATTGTTTGTGTCAGTTGTGGTAGGAATAACACATATATAGGCAGTTAGGCAGAGGTGTACCCATTAGTAGGCACACCCACATTTCGCCAGTAGGAATAAATAGTTTAAAATTCTTTAGAACACTAGAACAATGAACGGGTGGGTATTCTCAATTCAATGTGAAACTAAACTAAGGTAAAACCCTCGTATCTGCTCCAATACTTAGGTACGCTTTAGGCTAATTTCCAAAGAAAGGTCCCTTCAAAACTTAACCCGTAGCCCGCGGGCGTCGGTCGCAGCGACCCGGCCGCGACGTGGCGTGTTCGGACGTAGTTGCGATCCGATCGGCAAGATTTATACGTTATACTTACGAATAGCAATACGATCCGGCGACGATACACGATTGTTCTACATGCTTTTGTAATCAGCGCACAGAGGAAGAATATGAGACGATTTAAATGTCCAATAATGGAGGACTTGATGGACTTTTATAGAAGTAAAAAAAAGGTCATCATTTTATTGTTTTAAATGTATATTTTGTGTTTTATTTTTCACTCTTATTTTTTAAGTATTGTGTCTTTGGTTATTAATTAAAATCACAACCGTTGTAATTAAAATTAATGAATAAATAGTTAAGGGTACGCATATTGTAGCGCTTTTTCGGGACTTTAGAGAAATGTAGCTTATTACTACTTAGATCTTTCGTGTAAAAGAATCAACATGTTGAAGATGCAACACTTTGACATGTTTACATGTAGGGCTGGCAAAATTGCTCATGATTCTTTGTTACTTACCTAATTAAATATTGCACTATGCGCTTCTAGTATTGTGTAATATTATAATTGAATGGACACTTTTGAAAGCTGATTAAGCTAATTAATGTGATTTACGCCACATGGTAATTCGAGTACTAATGTACAAACCCACAATAAAGTAAAACAACGACTCCATAGCTTTATTAGCCGGCATTGTCCAGCAAGAAAGTGTTCTCCGGGGAGCAATAGAGCGCCTCGAGCGAGGGTGACCACACTCCTTTATCAGTCATCCGA
This sequence comes from Hoplodrina blanda, assembly GCA_949316365.1. Taxonomy (NCBI): domain Eukaryota; kingdom Metazoa; phylum Arthropoda; class Insecta; order Lepidoptera; family Noctuidae; genus Hoplodrina; species Hoplodrina blanda. The sequence continues at coordinate 16,474,111 of OX438588.1, read as the reverse complement.
TCCGATAGTGTGACCAGCCGTCCCAGTCTTGCCTCAAATTGTGTTATAAATCGTGCATCTATCGGACACTGTCTCTAATTAACCGTTAGCGGCTAAGTTTTATTGCCGGCCGGCAGTTTCGGGTTATCGCGATTTAAGTTTAAATTGTCCGCCATATGTGTAGTTTGGTGTCGTAAGAATTATCGTTTTGGGATCTCCACTTGTAATGGACTGCCGTTTATAATAATTTACGTGTTTATGAATAATAATGTGTCGCATTTAGCCACAAGCTATATGAACATTATTTAGAATTATTTAGGTACCTTCTTTATGTTTACATGAAGTAATGACTAATGTTACCAGATAAGCCTGATGTTTAGGTACAAAACCTTTTGTTCGAATTAATTGCTAATAGGTAATTACAAAAAGGTACCACAAATAAATATTATAATTGATTTAATATATTGTATTTTTTGTGAAGTTGAACCACAACAATACTATAAGGTTATTGCTGTGGTTCTAATCGCTATTAATAATTACCTACCGTGTGCGCTGCATTATTATTATTTGTTTCAATTTACGTGGCTGACAATATAATTTAATTGAACGCTTTATCTGTGACATCACAAAGCAATAGCTGGACATTATTCAAATATTTGTGAGCTCCATTGAAGCGGAACAAAGTAAATTCATGCAAATCGACGTATTTACAAAATGAAGTCCTTTAACACCAACAAAAAAGCTTTTAATAATAACAAAAAAGTAGAGAGCCGTCGTCGTATTTTCCCTGTAGGAGCGCTGAGGTATTTTCCCCTTAATTTAATCAAATCATGGACTGTGTAGTGTATTTTTCTGAGTCATTTATTTTTAATTTTGAGCGGCCATGTTGCTGTGCCGTGATAACGGTGGCGCTTATTGAAATTGTTTCAGTACGACGCTCTGGAAAACATATTTGAAACTTCCTTAAAAAGGAAGTCAAATTTTCCACCTCACAAAATGTTTCACTGGCTATAGTAAATGAAGGTATTGAATGAATGTTTAGAGCTTTTACGAAGTGCACGTGTTTTTTCTCAAGGCAAGCTAGACGGCACTAACCTTCGATAAAAAAATAACAAAAATATATACAATCTATATTTGCCACTGATACGTTAAAAAGACAAAGTGCAGGAATTCAAAATCAATAACTGTGCTCGATCACCCAAATTCCACAATAATTCTATCGATAATGAGTTAATAAATACGTAGAGCTAGACTGGTTCTGTATTTTGTGATCTTGTCCATCTAACAATGTTCGCACGTTACCTCAATATAATCCAACGATAAACTACATCGTCGACAAAACAAACTAAGTACCTAGGTACATACCTGGCATCCAATAATAACCTGGTATTTGAGTCCCAAAGTCCCGAACTGTTCATATACCAGCTCATAAAGCATCATTAGATACCCCACACACCTCGCGTAGTTGGAAATTGTTCGATAGTACAGGGTCGGTAATTATACATCTTTAAGGGGAAAGTGGAAAATTTTAAGTGGTACTGGGAAATTTTGTATCAAGCTTACGATAACTTAGCGAGCGTTGAGAACTGTTTGAATATTTTGGTATAAGGTTATTGATATCACAATAAGTTTGATTTGCATGGAAGATAAATAATTTAGAATTGATTAGTTATTTGTTTTGGCGTATCTGCTTTTGTATTTCGAAAGCGCTGTCATCAGTTTCCGTGGTGTAGCGGTTATCACATCTGCCTAACACGCAGAAGGCCCCCGGTTCGATCCCGGGCGGAAACATAGCTTTTTATTTGTTTTATATTTTTTTTTACTTAGTAATAAAGTGCGTGTAATTATATATTTATTTAGTTAATATTCTGTTGAATAAATTTTTAATAACTTGGTTTGTTTTAGCAGTATCATTTACATAAATGACAACAATGAATGGTATTATAATTGAATGTAAGTGTGTCGAGGCGTGTCGGACGCGTGAAGTTGGGCTTGTCGCAGGTGGGGCTGGAGGTGATATATCAAAGTTTGCAAGTTAACGGAGTGCGAGGTGCGAGCCTATGAGTTATGCCGACCGCACGCCCCGCGGGTGGCGGCCGCGAGTTACACACGTCGGCGAGTTGATTCATCGCGTCTCTTGAGTTGGGCTTGTGGTCGACAACTCGCCGTAAGCGACTATAGTTTCGAAGCGGTGAAGGCGATCTTAAATTGAACGTTTAAAGATTGTTACGAAGTACTCATTCCATCTTAGAGTCAGTACTTAAGTAGGCATGGTTGATACCTACGTAACTAATAGGTACCATCATAATTCCGATCGAAAATAAATACAACATAATCAGCTGAAATTATGAAATGTTGATGAGGCTGCATGACGTCTTGGTGGTTTCTCACAATAACTTAGGAAACAGGGTTGCTAGAGTATTTGTCATCTTCAACGAACTTCCAAGTTTTATGGAATATCCCGAACTGTTTCACGCTATTAGGCCAAGGAACTCCCGCTACCTCTCATCACTTACACACCAGCGGTAACCAAAACGCATATATATCGCGTCGACCTGTCCTGTGTAATTGAGTTACCGCGCTAAGAAACTGAAACGGCTCGCGGGAGAATACTAGTTCAGATAACTAACATTTACTCGTCTTATTACTATGTATATTGTGTTATTGAAACGTTGTATATTATGCTTTATAGTGAATTGTTAAGTTACGTAATAAATATGAGAATCTAGATCCTTCGCTGATGTTTATACTTTGTATTGTCTGAGTTATGTTACGAAAGAAGAAGCTCATTGAATCCATGGGAGCCACAGCACACTAGCACAGCCATGACACCACAAACTATGCGTTACAATAATTTTCCTTTTTTGGTCGAAATGAAGAAGGAAAACTTACAGGCCTGTTGTTTATCTTAGAAAAAAATATTTATGAATTGTTTTTCCGCTATAAATTCCTTTGTGAAATCCGTATGAGTGTATTCCCCTAATCCCCCGCCGTGCAACGGAACTGGCACACAGACGGACAAACGACACGCGATAGTTATCAATACGGATTATCTGCACACCCTGTGTATCACACCTAGAACAGGGCTGCCACAAGGGCCTAGAGAAAGGTGTTGACTGAAATAGATATAATTTATTGTTAGTAACGTAACATCGCAAATAAAGTTAATTGATTTGATATAATATGCATTGATTTTTTAATATACAATCCTAATAAATAAAACGTGCGTGTAACGTTTCTTATACAAAATATTATCCAGAAGGGAAATGTAAATCTTGCAAGTATTTAAAGTGCAGTAGACCGTGCTATAGACTGCGTATGAAGGGATTACCTCACGGACTACAGGGATTAAAAGCACTTCGAAATAATCTGAGCACTCGTAAGCAGCAGCCCTGTGCAAGCTACAGGGGGCACAAAAAACTGTGAGGAACGTGACGCGGCATATTGATGGCCGATGTTTTCCTGACCAGCGTAGGTGATGGCAATAGGCATAACATACAATTATATTTGTGGACATGAACACTCTAGGCAGGTTTAACTGTGCATTTTTTAAAAACTCTTTTACATTAATCCTTCCTGCAGGATATACCTGTTGTTGGGGTGTAGTTCATCTGTTTTTGTGAGTTCTGGCCCAGATAGGTACTAATTGCAAAGATTTTTATATGGTAGTCCATTGCTGGGACATGTAATAAGACAGCCTCAAAAAAAAAGAAAATGCAAAACTACAAGTAAAATCAATTTTAGTGCACAATGTCAATCACAAAATATGTATTACTTACCTACAAAATATCACTAAACTTCCATGACGAGAAGTAAGAAAAACACTAATAATATGAAAGTTGTCCTTACGAGCGTCGAAGTTAATCGGTTCATTTACGACACTCCTGGCTGCCGGAGTACCAGGGCGGCATGATAAGGTGGAGGTAACGACTCCCGACTGCTGATTGATTTGTTTTTATGATTGCGTTTATAGCAGTTCGCAAGTTGCTCGAGGGGCAGAGGTGGGCTTATGACTGTTTTTGTGCTAAATGTTCCATTTACGGGCTCCGGTTATGGTTGATTAGATTGGTGTCGTATCTGAAAAGTAACTGTTATGTCACACTCTGTTATTGGCAAGCAATCGTTATAACTAAGTATTTGAATTCAGGATTAAGTACTTTAACTTGGTTACTGTGAAACATAACAATAAAGGCTAACCTCGGTTATTATCAGCAGTTTTTATTGGCAGTTGTATAAATATATGAATTTCCTAAGTCCATTTAACCCTACAGCAAAATCTCAATAATATCTATTATAATATGTATAGATACTGCTGTCACTAGAGCTTGTAAATGAACACTTCTTGACTAAACAAACTTTTAACTTGAAAAAGTAACTGACAGTCAGTTACTTTGTTAGTACTTAAATGCAACTGTTTTTTCCCAAACTTAATTTCATGGAAGTGAAGTGAATCGTGCCAATAATTCAGTAAGACTTCATCTTTTTGTCGTCCACAAACTATAAAATTTACGTATCAAAACATCTTACTGCACATGCCGAGGTCCCAAAGTATCAATTTGTCGAAGTGAGCTATATCAATAAAGAACTTTTTATTCCCGCCATATTCTTCCCTCCCTGACCCTCCAATATGATTACGTTAATGATCGTTATTTTACGAACTAATTAATCATTTATCTCTCTAGATGATGGCTTTCAATGTAATAGGATTGGTCTTAGATGGCTGTTCAAATCTTAATTTTATTTCCGTTAATGGAAGATTTGGATTATTGGTGGTTATTGTTATAATTATGGTGGATAATTATATGACAGATGGACTGAGACAACTTTTTCAGCATCCATGCTTTTAACAGAAGTCGTCCGGTAGCATATGACATATCAGTTTATCCACGCTTCCTGACAAATCAACAGCTTCCACTTAAACGGTGATAAAATATTTCAACAAACTTAACTTCATAAAGTCATGGACCAGTTCCCATTCCGTGTATCGTCTCACCTATATATTACTAACGACGTGATAGCCAATAGATACGTGTCAGAGAGCTCTCCACAACCGACATTATCTGTACAAATAGGTCGTGATTGCCTCACGTAAGCCACTTTCTCACGTCCGATCAATCGCGGCCTCTTCCTGCCCACTGCGCTGTCGCACTAATGACTAATTACGCTTGTACAATCCCTCCTTTACACTATACCACTTGTATTACCGGCTACATTTTCCCTGCAAACCAATCCCAACCTTATAACCAACTGACAATGTTTGTATTGGATTGTGGGCTTCCATATTAAGACGTTTCCTATTCACGGTGGCTGGTGTACGCTCATTAGGTACTTAGTGCTATTGTGGAATGATTAGCGAAGAAGTCTCAATCTTATCCCCTTCCAACAGGGTTGGTATTCGTTTGAGGGTTTGTCCAGACTTAGGTCCTGAGTAAAGTCTAGGTGAAGCGCTTCCTGAGGAAAGATATCGGCACGTAATGAGTTGAGTGGCATTCAAAACATCGTTATCTTTGTTCACCGCAGGTTTTTGTGACGACCGAATAACTTGTGTTCAGTGCTCAGAGGGAATATAAAAGTGAAATAGAAACAAGTTTATATATTGTTGTTGAACTGTTTTGAAATAAAAATAAAAATGGTAAACCTGGGACTCTTATCAGTCGACCAGAAACTTGAAAGAGGATATTATTTACTGGATACTGCCTTTACCAACCTTGGAATAATGGTACCATGGAATAATTCAGTTTTCTGCATCTAAGTCCACTTACTAAAAAAATATTAAATCTATATGAACTTGTTATAAAAGCACTCTTAGAAGCTCAAGAAAAGCTCACGAGGTGGTCTCTCTCTAATGCTATTGTTTACAAGCATCACAGACGCTAACAAGATTGGAATAACTTGGGCCAGCTAACAACGTTAGTCTAAGACCATGGCGATATCCACTCGATACATCGGTTTAATCGATACCTAGCATCGATGCCGTGTGATCGAGTTAGTGAGTTTGAGGTTGAATTAGCTTTGATGGATTGATCACGGGGCTTATGTTATAGAGGTTGTATCTACCTTCTTGTACCTTCACATTGTGTAGCTCTTTATAGCAATTATCTCGGGGATTCATCTATATCAACATTTATTTCACATGTATTGTCATCATCCTCTTCCTGTGCTACTAATATATTTTGAACCAGAGCAACATGCGCGTAATTTGTTATCTTCAAATTGTTGTTTATTAGTTTTTGAAAACTGCGTCCGTGGAATTTCTATTCTTGTCAGAGACTGTTTTGGAACGAACAACTAACTTCAACGTTTTAACTGACTAACCGACTCCTCGATAGTTCAAAAGTGCCTGTAAATAAATTACTGAGTTCTGAAGTACTAAAGTAGTGTTACTGAGTTCTGGCTTCAAGGACATCAATGCAGGACCTGCTGGAGTCATCACATATAACATTTATTATCATCCAATCACATTACAGGACATTCCATCCATTTATATTTAACCTGTCATTTGCAGTCATCCTCATTCATTTCTGAACCGTTTCTGATAAAAAATACTGCGATGTAATCTTCCATAAATTGTATACAACTAGCGTCAGATACAGTCTACATAATATATCACACTTTGTAATCCACTTGTCCTCAATGGAGGTCTAACTAATGTGCATTAATTGATACGCTCGCGTAATGATGGCGTAATACCCAGTAAACATAATACGCAGCTAATACCGGCGCCGAGCGGTGTTATCTCCACGTACCTTGTTGCTGTCGATAGTTCGTTAATAACACGATTACTGGATGATCTGTACGTATCTACTACGTGGTAGCGATGTGTGGATTCTGGGAATGTAGTTCTTTATAAAGATGTATTTTAGACTTTAATAATTTTGCCCAGGTGTTTTATAGGAATCTTAGGAAACGTTACCATAGAAACTATATAGTTAAGTATATAGGAGATATTAAAGGGCAAAATGTGTGGGCAATCATAGGTGGAGTACACCTGTTAGCCCGCACATTATCTTCCCTTACTGACTATATATTTACTGAGTATATAGCTCTTTTTTCTGCTTGTGTGCTTCCTACTGAGAAATTCCTAATTAGAAAATCCAGTGATGCTTTGAATTTGGGGAATGTACCTGGGAATGGAACCGAGGACCCCACACTCAGCAGTCACGCTTGCGACCACGAGACCAACGGGGCAGCCAAACCTACACCACTATGTAGAGGTACACCAACTGTTAGTCGAAAAATGATCAGTGTTCTATCTTGTCTCTCAATTATTTAAGCAGGTCTTAAAAACAAGTATAAGTAGGTACCTATATGGCACTGATTACAGGTGCAATAAAATAAACAATGTGATAAAAAAAATGACGTTGTTTCAATCAATGCCGTATTTCAATGACTACTGTTATGTATAGTTTCCGTGGTGTAGCGGTTATCACATCTGCCTAACACGCAGAAGGCCCCCGGTTCGATCCCGGGCGGAAACATAGCTTTTTGATTTAAATTTTTATGTAGTTATTATTTTTTAACTAGTTTCTATTCAGAGTTCTGAGCATCATAACTTTTGTGGTTAGTCATATCCAATATAGCTTGATATTTATAGAAATCCTATCAAAGAATTTGGCTACGAATCTAGCCAATAAAGCTGCTAACACACTTCGCCACTGTAAAAAATTTACAGCCAACCATAACTTAGTCCATTACCGTAATGAATTATGTGTAGCATCGTTAATCTGGCCTAAGATATCACTCCTCATCTGCCCAGCAATTACACCTAATTGAATATTAAGGCCGTCAACGATTGCTTATAAAAGTGCCAAATTGCCGAGTGTAAAGGCGGCTTAAGTGGAGGGGTCAGCCGAAGTGTGTACATATCTTAATTAAAGAAGTGCTTTAAGGTGTGGGGAATCAAGCAATTCCACTTTTTCTTTTCAAGTCGCTGATTTTAGATAATCCATTTTTTTATACATTTTCCTATAATTTTTGGGCCACGTTTATCTAGGCATTAAGTAATACCGTTGTTAATGTCCTCTAAAGTGCAGGTGCAGGAACATCATTGCCGCTGTAGCAAATGGGCCCTTGTCTGATCAGGATCTATAATCCCCCATTTTGCTAGGCTATGTTTGCAGCGGCCGCGGCCTAGTCTATCGAGCGCTTTCCATATAAGCCACTGTAAATCACAACCGAGTGGCAAGTGTTTCTGGGGTTGAACAAAGTTGGGTGGTGGCTAATAGGTGTTAACTTAGAGATTATTTTTAGTTGCGGAAAAGGTTAAAAAAAGTAGTTTTTATAAAGAACGGTTTATAATCTCGGTATAGTCATAAATCTGTCACTATCTCCCAAATATTTTATTTCTGGTACATAGAAGATAAACGTGTACACGGCTCTTATCAAAGGGTCGTAAAAGTTTTAACTATTTCATTGACAACGGCTACCATAAACAAGATAACAGAGATAAGGTTGAATTTGGAGTTGGTACAGGAAGAGTGGACGCCGGATTATTAAAAAAAAAAGATAAACTGATAAATTAGTATTATTTTTTTAATTTATAAAAAATGCTACTTAACACTAACTACACTAGGAATTTCTACTGTATTGTATGTGCGTTTACGAATATAATATTTTAAACTCTTTTCTATATTTTTTTATACTTACTTACGCAATTTTTTTAAGTTAGTTAGCAAGATGGTTAATAAAGTTAGTAAAGTTTTATTGATTTGGTCGCAAGCACATTCTATTTTGTCAGTAAATTGTTAGTTCACCACTTCAAACTTTTACCGTCGAAAATAAAAACTAAATGTTTTTTTCACCCACTAAACATGAATTGCTAAGTTTTATACTTAATGCAAGCAAGGAACGGTTTATACGTACGCAACGCTCACACACACGTCGTATATAAACATGCGGACATTACCGTGCGGATATGTGCGGATAAAACCGTCACGACGACGCATCGAGCGAGTTTACGCCATAATAAAAATACTATGAAATAAATTGAAAAATTATTATACCAAGTTATGACGTCGTAGAAGGTGAACGATTTGGCGAATGAGTAGGTGAATTGTTGCAGAGATTTAGTGGCTAACACTGTTATGGATTAAGGTTCCAGATGATTTCACTATGTGTAGGCAGTGTAGGTAAACTTAATTTTTTTACAAGCTTTTATTTAGCTTGCACTGTTCGTATGATGGTAAGTATGTATGTAAGTATCAAAGCAAACCATTTTCCGACCATTTGTTGTATCCGATTGAGCTAAAATTTTCATACACCTTTAGTTCTGATGACAATACAATGTCCAATACTCAATATTGTAATAATTTTAAAATAAAGCTTGTTTTCATTAAAAATATTTTTTTTTTAATTTTACTATAAATAAGTCGATACTATAGTATAAAGAATTTAATGTTACAGTGTCTTTAGATAATCATAATTTAGAATTTATTTCTCAGTAACAACGTTTCCATTATTAGGGTTATCTGAAAGGGAAAAACAGGGTCATTATTTATTTTATTTAAACTTTATGCAACAAAAAAGTACAAACTACAAAGGCGGCCTTAATGACTTATGCATTCTCTACCAGTCAACCAAAAGTGGTTAAAGATAAGATAAGACCACTTTTTTGTCCGTCTGTCACAAACGCTTATTTTCGACATTGCGGTTTGACAATATCGCTAACTGCGGAGTGTGAAAGTTATATCATGCACGTTTTCAGCGAACTACGTAACTGGATGTAGGTAGGCTACTTTCTGCCTCACTGATACCTACGGAAATATGATTCAAATGAATACATTAAAAACTCAATAAAACGTACGTATCGTTGCGTAAAAGTGTGATCGTAAATAACTTTCGACATCGGAACCGTTTGCTTGCCTTGTAATGTATTCGTGGAGTGTGCGTCGGTCCTTAACAGCGCATTACTATGACTATTAGCTATTCATATTATATTTATGATTGCTAAAATGTTGTATTTTATTGCTTATAATGTGTCGGTACTTGAGGTGTTAATGTACCTACAACCTATATCATTTGTTATTGATTTACATTATGGTGTGGGGGCGTGAAATATGCAATTGATATCTTCATTTCGTCACTGAAACATAAGACACGGGTGTTTTTATTTATAATCCACGTGCTGTGTAGTAGGTATGTATGTTATATTCGAAACAAAACTAAAAATAAAACAAAAATCTGTAAAAAAAAATGTCTCGCAATTTATATAAATTTTCAAGAAAATGCAACTACTTACAATAAGATTTCAAGGTTTTATTAAGATAAGACATCTTCAACTAAGCATCTTGATTTACATCAGAAAGCAGACCATGCACTATTTAAATTGAAAAAAAATCTCTACAATATGAAAAAAATAACCATTTACTCCCTAATCCAAGCAATCAGCATCGCGCAGAATCTCCAAATAGTTTGAAGAAGCTATTTGTACAAACGTCTCCACCTAGCTTATCCGGCTGCGAATACTTTTAAATCACGTATCCGTTTATTTATTTACTCGCACGCGACAATTTACATATAAGAACCAATTCAATTCCGAGGCTCACGGCATTCGCAAAGATTAAGGCTGTATATCCACCTCCCGAACGACCTATCCCCCCCTCCCCCCTGTCACCCACGACGACCATCCCCACATAATCCGTATAAATCCACTTTATATTCATCCACCTTAAAGGCCTCAATAAAAGTATCTTGTGTACTTTTTCGTTGGAGTTAAGTGTGTTGACGATTCATTTCGAATTGGAATTTCAGAATAATAATAATAGGATGCCTACCCTTAAAGCTATTGAAGAGATAACTACATACCTGAAGGTGCAATCAATCTGATACGAGCCGACAGCCTCCATTTTAGAATGCTCTGTACCACTCTGAATTCTTGTCTTGTTTTGGCCACTTCTAAAAATGGATTTGTTGTAAAGAAAGGAGTTCGCCTTTTTCTGGTTAACTTTTACCAAATTCCTAAACAAATAATAAATAGATATACATGTGAATCTTTAAAAGATTTAATCCGTTATTTTCAAAACAAGTTAACAACAGGTTTTAATTGTTTTTGAGTCTTCCAAACGTAACTATTCTCATTACAGACATAATATCCAACTAAAAGAACATTTGTTCACAATAAACGTTAGAGCATCTCTTCTCACAATAATGCGGCGGAAAGTAGACAGACGAAATGCTTATTGCAACTGAAGATGGTAATATATCTATATCGGCATCGATACAATAAATCATGGATAACAAGTAGTTGTTAAGTGGCGCGCCTCGCGTGTTGTGTATTCAAACGAATGGAGAATTGAGGTGCGCTCGAAATAATTACGGTGTAGATGTTTTGCAATAGCTTCATTCAACTTAGAAAGAGGCATAAATTATTAATATTATCACAATTGAGCAATTCGTTTGATAATTCAATTGGACTGAATTATCAAACAAACAAGCCCAAAAATTGGCCCAGAATATTTTCCTACTTCAGAACTTTTTATTCAGATTTCAATCAACGAAAGAGAAATATCGTAACTAGGGGACAAGTTAAAGACTAGGGAGCCAGTATGTCCAGCAACCCTCAAAATATGTCCTCATATTGTGCATATACAGGGTGTGTACAAGCTATAAACAAAAAGCGCCGTCCGTCTGGCCAGGGTTATCGCTCGGCCGCCTATTAACTTATGAAAATAAGCTACAATAACACTTTGTTTATTTTGCGTTATTCCTTGCTGGGGAAATTTGCGATGGACCAAGGAGTTAGGGTCAGCATGTCAAAGTTTGGAACTTGATTTTATAGTTATTTGCATCTATGAAGTAATTATTAATAAATGTTTAAATGTAATACCTACACCATAAACCGTTATAAATCTATGTTATGATACAAAAGATTTAAAAACAAAAAATATCAAGTCCAAAGGATAATTGATTTGGTAAGTGAATTCACGAGGCATGTAACCACTCATTCACAACAGCTCATACGCTACGCCAATGTTCTCACAAATGTAGTCAGGGGTCCTATTATCATACAACTAGGAACCGTTCCCTAGTGACAGTATTGTACTAAGTGTCATGTGTTTTGAGAGCTTGTTGATCCGTGTATGGTTCGATTATAAGTCAAGTTTAGATTTTTTGAACCTGCAAAAATACATTTTTAGAAACTTTTTTATTCAATATTCTTATTTATTCATGTTAAAAATGAAAAAGCTCCAACTTTGAGCATCCCATTCTAATAACATTTTGAAGGAACGATTTGCTTGTGTGTCCCATGTTGGGCGCCAGCAGCGCTCGTGTGTGTCCCACGTTGGGCGGCAGTAACCGGTCAGTTGGACACCGTCGTCTAATGGATGTTGTCAATGTAAACACGAGGAAAAAATACCATGTGATTACATAAAGTTGTCATAACTGTTTCAGGTTCGTAGGTAAACATTGGGATTGTCCTGCATTTTTTTCTGTTTTTATTCCAAAGTGTCTTTCTCAACCTTTTTGTGTGGGTAATGTTTGGCTATTTGCGTATTTTTCTTTTTCGAGAATTGATGATTTGTTTGTGTAAGCTTTTCATGTTTTGCCTTCTTTAATATTTATTTTGAAATCTAGTTCTTTATAAGTGTTGTTTTTTTCCCAGTTGAATTTAGACAACTAGTGACCTTATACCGAATGCCAAAAAATCTACTACCGAACCTCACTGCATAATCTCTATCTTTGAAAATACCTCTATTCGGTTATGTTGTATCTAAACAACAAAGCCAACCTGTTTCATTTGTAACAAACACTAGACATGAATTACACTCAATCGGACATAACTTCCCCTCACAAATAAACATGTACACAGCGCAAAGGGAACACTCAAAAATGCCCCTGACAAAAGCGCCGTGAAATCTTAGCCCACCTCATAAAACACGTGAAACAATATCTTGAACGCACCATGCAAAACCAACTTAACAACAACACTTTACAAACCCGTATTCTTCAACCCATAGAGTTGATAATTTCAAGGTTCGTCGATAAAGGTAAAGTAGCAAAGATTCGGCTTTTCCTGAACCATAAAAGTATATTGTGCGTTTGTAAACGCTCGGTTGTTTGTCACCATTTGCATATAGATGTTTGCGTACGAATCTAAAAGGATTTGAATAATCATAGATTGTAAGTGGGGATCGGCAGGTGGATATATATTGGAAGCGGTCCAAGATCCGGTGGAGGGGAATTAAAAGAGTGGCGAGTTAAGTGACAGGTTGCACTTTGGAACTTTTATAAATTGAATTGCAGTTTAACTTCAAAGATTTCCAAATTCGGAAACAAACCTGTGTTTTCTGATAAATATTTATATTAACTTTGCTGATCTTGAGAAGTTGTTCGGCATGTCGCCAAATTACCTGTAGAGTGAACTTTGTATTAGGTAGTCGAGTTCCTAGAAAGATTGAGCCTCAAATGTCTCAAAAAATATTTATAAATATACAGGTTAGGTAATATCAGCAAGATTGCATATTCATACAAAACTCAGAAAACATAGAAATGATAATTATCCTAAAATTCTGTTCAGAAATAAGGTAACTCGTGACTGAGTCGCACAGAGTTCCTTCAATTATATGTATTTTCATATTCGTGTCGCACTGTAGAGCCCCAGCTAAGACTCTGCCGAGGCTCCACAGCGTCGCAGTATTGTCATCAGATCCGATGATATTCATTACGTTTATCCTCCGGAATGAATGGAACGAAATGAAAAAGCCGAGGTGCTGAGGGCAGGCACGCACTTGGCTCAAACTTTCTATGAAATATCTGGTATAAAAACTACTTTGCGGAAAAGGGTGTTTTGACTATATCCAAAATAAAATGTAGATATTTTATTTAGATATCTGGAATAGGCACCACATTTTGTTCTTTATATGTCTGTCATTAAAAGTTGCCTAACTTATATTGAGAAACTACAGAATAATATGTTATTATTACGCTAAGCTGTCCCTTATAATGGGATGAGCTTAGTGTACAATCCAATTTAAATAAAGTATTTTATATCATAAGAAAAAAAAACAAAAAAAAATCCTTTAAATTCGGCCTACTCCCACCCTATTTTAATCAGTCAATACCATCCATATACAAGATTACCATACCAAAACAAACGAGCTAATAAATAAGCGTATTTTCTTATATTCACTGTAGCGCAGTCCGTCCCGCTAGTCCTTGACTGAAGTAAAGAGGTCTGTAGTAGGCCGCGCACGTCCCTCCGCACTCGCCGAGCCGGTGCCTCCTCCAAATTATATAAATACCCCATAAATACTCGCCACCATAACTGTGCAAGTGGTAATCACGTCGAGTGTCACCATCATACTCATCTGTACTTTGAATATATAACATGTATTTGTACTAAACATAAGGATTTGGGCGGCTGTAATCAGACAATGTCCTTGTTGAGAACTGTTTCTTTTGGATCTTACAGGCTGGGCACTTTACATATTTCCATTCGATCTCAGTAGTAAGTTTCTTAAATCAGTCTTGAATTAATAATTTCTAGCTACTTATTAATTGCACAAAAAAACAGAATTGCCAGCCAACATGAATTGTTATTATGATTCGTCAAGAAGACAAACATTGATTATTAAATTTCACCTTTACGAGAATACAAATCAAAGACACAAAGCACAGGTTGATTTTCCTTTGATCATTCAAAAGCTATATCTGTACTTCCATCTTTTCTTTCTCCCTTATACCAAACAAAACCCTCCAACTCCACTCAAATTCCAATTTTCATTTCAAAATCGTCGTCGTGTTAAATAAAATGATTGCGCGAGTCTGTAGCATTATCTCAATGGTTCGGAGCTACCTCAGATGTGAGAGTCTCTCTGAATAAAGTGGCAAATTAAGTAATTGTATGCAAGTGTCCCGAAGGGGAGCATGATTGGCCCCAACAGATGCTTGGAGCTACTCTTGTGGTGGTATTTTTTTCTGCGTCTGTTGGTTTTAAGGTGACAGAAAGAAATAATAGAATATATTTTAATAAAATATGGGATGCTTTTGGTAATGTGAATTGTATTTTAGGAAATATTATGGTATTGATTTCAATGCTAGGTTTAGTGACAAGCTGAATTATACTTAATTTTTATTCACTGTAGTGTTGAAAATACACACATCAAAAGTGTCTAGGGATCAAAGATGTATTATTACCAATACATCTTTGATCCCTAGACACTTTTGATGTGTATACTTTTGCACATAGTTATAAATCAGTTTTACCTTATGGATGTTTTTATCAGTTAAGCATTGTATTGAGAACATTTCTCATGATAAGAAAGTATGTTGTGTCTTTAACAAACCAAATAATGGGTCATATTACTATGAGTCTCACAAAGAATTAATCAAAACTTCTAAAATCAATAAGGAACATTTAAGAAACAAACATTGTAGGTACCTCCATTAATGGTAATACATTTGTATAACATTAGAATCTTAATCAAGTGTAGGAAGAATCATGTCTAGATGGTTGGGCTTCAGTTGTCGGGAGCAGTGCGACAGTTTCCAGTCGGAAAGTCGTGCGCTGTCGCTGACACGAGCCGTGTCCGGCCGCCGGTGGTCAGAGCCACGAGCTCGTAGAGCCGGCCCAAGTTTGTTACGTGTTCCATGTTCCAAGCTTGTTAAGTTGAGGTAGTTAAGTATTCATTGTGTTAGCTGAAGTTAGAATATTAAAATTGTGCATGGTAGCTTGATTACGTTTATTGAGGTGGTCTATATTTTGTACTGGACGAGGAAAATACTTGCACTGTAGTCTTGTGAACTTTAGATTGAATGTCTTAGGCCTTAGTATAGGAAGATTATTTTTGATTTGCGAAATGCTTGTTTGTAATGTCTCTCGTTAACTTAAACATGATAGTATATTAACCGATGCCCAAGATGTTGCCTTAATAGAAAACTATTTCAAACAATGTCTAGCATCACTTTCGGTGGGATGACAGCTCACCTGAAACTCACTTCGCCTTTATTCACCGAGAGAGATCTTTAGGGAATAGGCCAGCTGATATGTTTGACTAATTAAATTATTGAACTTTGCAGACATAAAAACAGTTTACGTGACACTGTCACCCGAATCTCTATGAGCCATGTCTATCAGTATCATCAAGCTATGTCAATGATTAGACATAGGTCGAGCAGTGGTGTGTGAATCAGTTGCGCGTGTCAACGCCACTGCATGCACTTCACTTGTTCACTCACTCTGCGGAGGACAGGTCGAAATATCACTGGACTTAGATCTATTGGAACAAGAGGTAAATAGTGTAACGGTAGCTAGGTAGCTATTGGGCATCAAGCTAGAAAGATGTAATCCCAATATACCTAAATTGATATCGGTCTTCATCTACATTATTGTTTCATGAAATCCAATTGGTTAGTTCAGTAGATATCAGTGGCAAGGAATCCAAATAACTCGATTTCAACCGGGTCACCTTCTGAAGTTCGGAACAACCACTAAGTACCTCTACCGCCATTGAAAAATGGCACAGGTGGCACAGTGAGTATAGCGGCTACTGTCTCTAATTGTCAAATAAAATAGACATACTGCGCGTATTTTAAATACATCATCAAATAAAATCATTCTAAAACTACAGACTTTGATTTTGTTTTCTTAGGTTCTGCGGTGAAATTCAGAAAAGTTGTATAACTACTTCCTTGTACCTCCTAGAGTAAAGCAATGTTTTGCTTCTTCTTTCCTTTTACTAAAATTGACTCTTTGCCACTGGTACCAATATTTCGGTTTTATTTTGAGTTATGTTCTGTGCTCATTGAAAGTAGCCTAAAGCTTTACGATTGAGGACACAGTTGGCGTCCCCCCACCGGCTACCGGTTGTATCAATTAAAAGCGACACTCAGTGACTCGGAAACGACACGCGATTATGTCCGACGCATGCATCCGCCTCCGCAGATCCATTGTGAATGACTTGACAGCACAAATGAAATGTCGTAATAAGTAATTTATTCTTTGAATGTCTCTTCCACTGATGCATTTCTAAAAGATGTTTCCTACATTTGAAAGCATTCCACTCACTTCTTCAACTAGCTGTGGTCGTTTTCTGCTATCCAATTTTCTTTATGTTGAATTTAAATTAATTCTACCATCTTTGCCTGACTTTACGTTCCATGTATATTTCGTACATGTTATTTTATTTAAGTGTTTTTGTTGTTTTAATTAGTTTAAATTAATATGTACTTCAACTGAAAATGATATTAATCGATCATTTGATATCTTTAGCTAAACTTTCTATTTTTGTGACAACTCTGAGTCAAAAGGCTACGTTTCACGGCTGTCATATCAAACTACCCGTGTGGAGCGTCCCCTGCACGTAGCCATCAATTAAACAGAACAGTCGGTGAGTCGGAAACGACACGCGTCTCGCTCCGTCCGACACACGCCACTGCTACCGGGCGCTGCGATGTTTTCTATTACGTGTGTTGATAGGAATTTTACAAAACACATTTATATTTCATCATAGATTTGATTCAAAATGGAAATTTCTAAAAGTCGGCATTCCTTTTTTTGTTAGAAAAGAAAACACGTAAATTATAATAATATCTTTACCACACACGTTTCAAAATCCGTTTTCCAATAATAATTTTGTAATACTTTGAGGTCTTATAAGAACTATTTTAATCAGCAATAGAGAGTTGAGAACGTAATTGCTATGCCATAACACGTAATGCGCCAAATCCTTCACGCATTTCGCATCAAAAAGCGCATAGAAAACCATCCTTTTAGGACGCAACAAGCCAACATCATCTTTATTAACATTGTAATAAGGGTTAACCATTTTTCCTAACGAATGCCTAGCGAAATGCACCGTCATTGTCACATAAGAGATGAAATCACACATGACTTTGTCGTGTGGGGTGCGGAAATATTATTTGAGCTCACTGGCTCCTTTTTATAGTAAATGTCATCACAATCGGCCTAACCTATAGTGCTGAAAGCAATTTTTTTTTAATGTGACACTTTTAGTGGAGAGAAGTGTTTATGAGTACATGAATAAACTTTTGTTTTGGTTTTGTCAACATACTATGTAATTACTTACTGATCTACTTCACTAAGTTATTTTGATAATACATTAGCCAAAGTATGCCAACAATTTGTAACACATCATTTGTATACCGAAAAAAATTTCACGTAAATCGCTTCATACATGAAAAATAAGGACAGCAGAACCATCCGACACCTGCTGAGACACACACAGCCTTCTTCCAGATAAAAAAGTAATGCCTAGACAAGATTTAGAAAAAACGCATGCGTAGTCGCGTGCGCAGCGGGTAGCCGGAAGGAAACACGCATAAGTCACCGAGAGCGCGTACTTCCGGTGTGAGATGTACGCCACGTGACCATGCCAATTAAACCCTGAGGGGTAAGCAGCAGTGAGGGATGGCTAATCGCTGAGAAGGTATGGGAAATGGTGAACATTTTATAAGTAGTTTATTAATTATTATAATTTAGTATAAAACAATTTATAAACTAAAATATCTAAAATTCGGGAGGAACATATAGATTCGTTATTCTCATACCACTGTAATTATATTTCTGTAAAACTTTTATTGCGTTACTTATGTAACGTTTTCTCTCTCGCGGAATCCCCATAGATCTTACCTTTCATTTGAGATAAGGTGAAATGGTTTGTGGTTGGAAATTCTAGAACCTAAAGTGAGGTATTTTCTAAATTGTATTAACAACTTTAAATGTGGTTTCTTCTGGAAGTCCCATTAGCATACTTCAATTAACCTAGGAAGCATATTGTATAATACAGTAACCTTCCCGGAAATTAATTATTGAAAAGCTATTAAAATTTTTGGCTGGCTTCTCAGGCATTTTATGATGACATTATTAGTTTATTTGCTATAAAAAGTAAGTAAATCTGGAAAACCACTCCTTGATCTGCGGTTACAAAAGAACGACATGAAAAGGTTCACATACTGACTGATTGCATAATTAAACTTTTTTTCAATCCCAACTTCAAAACATGATAATTGTCCTCCGTGTGATAGATATATTGCCATTCACTTCATACGTTAGACAATAGTGCAAGAGCGTAATGTACTCGATGAGTGTTTGATGTGTCTAATGCTCCATTAAGCAGTTTTGTTTCTCTAGTGTCAGTGAGTACTGAGATCGGACAGACAGACGACAGACGGAGTAGCTGTGAATATAGCTGAAACATGCAAGTACTTTGTTGTTTCAAAGAAAACGTTACCCTCGTTCTATCAGTGTGGGTCAAAATAGGTGAGAATAGGTGTTGATATGATCGGCAACATTATATCTGTGCAATAGGTGTTACACCGTGTTCCACGCTTGAAAGTTATAGCGTTAGGCTATCAACCATTGGATGTAGCTATCAATGGGCTTGTTAAAGTTTATTAGAGAATGTTTTTGACCACCTTATTTTTAAGCAAAGTAATTATGCGCTAATTTGACTACCTTATCTTGTATCTCTTTAGTGTTGGATTGGCGTAGACCTCCGAGTGATGAGCGCGTATATCTTAGCGTCAAAAACTAATCCCACTTTCGTGTATTTCCAAAACACGTTCATCATCGTCCGCACCTACATAATTTACAGCCGCATCTAGAATTAAAACTGCCACCTAATTGCCACGTACATATTTCTTGGTTCTCGTCCCGCCAGGAAGCGCTATGATTTATTCATCTTTCACCTCGGCGAGGCGCTAAGTGGCCGATTATTTGCTCTATCTATTATCATATATTACGTCCGTGACGTGCTATTAATATTTCAGTGGTGGCCAAAGGTTCGGCGATCAGAATAACTGGTAATTTGTGGGTTTACACCTGTTTACGTTTGTTCGTATCGGTGGCGGTGATTGGATAGAAGGGAAGCAGCGTGTGCACGCCAGCGAGTGGGACGACCATTTCCAGTGAGAAAATGTAGGTAAATGTTGTCCATACATGTGATGATTAGCCAAGCATAAGAGTTATCACATGAATCTCTGGCAAATTCTGATCATCAAAACACACAAACAGATTGATACAGCTTATTTTTTTATCCCTAATGACTTTTTTAGTTCTAGTAGTATTATAATTATCTATTGTAAGACCTACGTAAATACACAAGCAACATACCTCGCCTGGTACTGCGTAGAACACCGGATAGAATTCCTTCACACTACATTCAAAGCACGGAAGAAATATGGCGTCCATTCGGACCTGACTGAAGATTGACTACAGTGCTAAACGCACAAATACTCTCTCATACTACTAGCTCATCGGTGCACATCCGTGATTAGCTTTTGGTTATCGTAAACGGCGCGCGCGCAGCCGTAAATCAACCGTGTCCTCTCCGCGAATAGATCTTAGTTGTGTACCTTTGTTTTTAAGGAATTAGTTTTGACGCGTATGTTTGGTAGGGAAATTTATCGGTTTGGAAGTGTTTAGGAGTTTGAACTTTGTTGGATGGCTATGACATTCAAAAACCTTTGTAGGCATTTCTAAAAATGACATTATGATTGATCGATGTCCTTAGTTGCTTTTAACATAGGATAACTATTCCGACAAGTGCAGACATGTCAGTTTCCCAATTAAATTACCTTTCGTGCTAAAGAGCTATTTATTATCAATGAAGATTCATATTTCACTCAGGCTTCCTGTTGAAACTGACAAGTTGACAACAGTATTAAAGAGAAGCGATTGATAGTTACTTCTTCTTTTTGGTCACGATTGACTAACATGTAGGTAAGTATGGTTTAATTAACACTTTTCCCTTTTCTTCAAAAGCAGCAATCCATCAAACAAAGACCAAAGGCCCCATCGTATCACCGTCCATATCTCAGTACAGTCGCCAACGTTCGCTATCTGTTAACTGGATCAATTCGTTGGCGGCGCGACAAATCATTTAATTGTCCGGCTTGTTACTGGATTAGCTGATGACGTGGACAATTGGAACTAGTCACTACAGAGGACTTTAAAGAATGTTGCTATTTTAGCGCCACTGATTCTGAAGGCGATTGTTTTACTAGTTTAACAAGTACCTTGTAGAATAGTCATATATTATTAATACTAGCTTATTGTTATTCAACTGCGAGGCAAGTCCTTTTCTAATACAGAAAAGGCACGAGCATTGATCACTGTGCTTGCTAAAGGCGAATTGGTGATTCAGACTTAAGGTAACACCCCCAATAATCGACACTTTAACGTGCGCAAACAAGCATTTTTTTAAATATTTTCTTACTTTATGATATTATAAGGTATTTTGAAGCATTGGGTAACGCTTCAGACTTCGTTGCGTAATATTTGAAAGCAAACATAAGTTTCACATAAATAAATAAAGTAATAATATATCGAAATAAATTAACGTTTTTTGGTCTAGTGATCGACAGCAGAATTCTATTTTTCGACACCCGGTAATCGACATGTTCCAGTAATCGACATCCAATAATCGACATATTCCTAACACTTCTAAACAATAAATCCCAATAGAAAAGCCGAGATAATCTAGTATTATATGTGACGAAATAAAAACTTAGTCTTAATCAGTATTTTGATCATTTTAATCAACAAACAATCTTATAATAAACAAATAGTGGCTAGTAATTCGAAGGTTTCTAAAAAAATACACTTTTGCAATATAATACATCTCTTAAATGTTAAACAATAAATGTAGAAGATGTGTCATTTGGTGTCGGTTTAGTATCCGCCTTTTCTTGTTTTTTTATTGTTTTTATCTGTTAGTTTTTTCTGTTTTTTGTTTTTCTATCTTCCTCAATTTTAATCGTTTTCTTTTTTCTCTTTCCTTGGATTTAATTTCTAATTTTTTCACCTTTCTGACAACTTCTATTGCCTGTATTATTTGAAAAAGTGTGGAATTTTTTTTTGGTGCCATAAAAAACATTTATGTCGATTATAGGAACATGCGGAAAAAAAAACTCCAGTTATCGACAAGCGTGTTTTCATATTATATTATAAACTTACAATTGCAAAGACATAACTAATAACTAAAGAATTTGGTTTCTAACTTAATAAATAATTTACATGCTCGGTCAAGCAAAACAATTAAAAGTTATGGGCATTATATCTTGCTCACCTCCTTAGCGATTTCGCTAATGAAACGGGAATTTATTTAGAGATCTCTGCCGATTGGTATGTTCAGCTACGCCATTTTCTTTAAAACAGCCGAATCTATGAAATATCTTTCGCAATGATAGCTAGATAATCCTCAAGTATGTTTATGGTTCAAATACGTTCCGAAGCGAGACTCAACTCTTGTTTTTTTTCGTTAACTTTTTAAGTGTCGAACACTGGGGCTCTGTCGAACACTGGGTGTTTTACCTTATATTATAAGTCCAGGTTTCCTGACGATGTTTCTCTTCACCGATGTCAGTGATGTACAAGATAACTTTAGAAAGAAGATATGACTTGAAAAAGTCACATTGGTACTTGCCCGGTTTCGAACCCGCAATCTCAATCATGAGAGGCGGGCGCATTAAATTCTTCCTAAACATATATATCATAATAAATCGTCTTAACGCATTTTCGGCAATAAATAGTAACTGTGTATTATTCGAAATCTGTTTAAAACAGATATAAAGCTGCTGAAAGCTGAACTTAATGCATTGTTTAAAAATATCAATTAAGCCTTCGGTTTATCTACACATGATTCACACCCCACCTCATAATCGCTGCAGAAACGGATGGACCGCCATACTGTATGCGAAATCAGCCGTTTGTCGAGCCTTCCACACTGTTGCACCTGTCAGTGTCCACTTATTGTACACTCGTAGCGAAATAAACCTTAACTGGAACAGTTTATGGTTTTATTTCACTTGGCCGTAGGTCTTAGCTTTCAATCACCACTTCACAAACGTATATCAAAGCAAAACCGAACATAAGCAATCGAATTAAGCTTGTATTTCGAATGTATACCAATCGCAGGTGACAAGAATTGCTATTCCATTTTCAGAACGGTTGAGAGATCATCCTGATGCCCAGTGATTGTGCTACAGACTGATTTCAACTTTATCACTTAAGTGTTTATGTTGATTATACAATGAATTGCAGTAAATGCGATCAAGTTACGAACTCAGTGGGATTTCAGCTTTATTAACTTGATGTTAGAGTGGATTTTGAAGTGTTTACATGTTACTAGAGGTGTACATCCGCGTGTAAAATCCGTTGGTGAGACCGCGGACAGGTTTCCGCTGTCCGCATTGTTTTCGCGTCGGAATATGAATTAATGCGGATTTTCAGGTAAAGCGTCCGCCAGATTGTAGCCGCCGCGGATGTGCGGATACGGATATTCCGCCATTGTTTCGCACGTTATTGTCCGCGTTGTAAATTGTTCAGTGGAACATCGATTCATATAGGTAATGTATTGTGCTGATATTGAGATTCCGTTTTGAGTATTTGTTTATGAGATGAATATAACTCATTAAGTTTATTGCAAAATAAAATTAAAAAGCTATTGTTATAGTAACAGACCGATAACTGCATTGTAATATGTTAAAATTTTTGGCATGTGTAGAGGAAAATGTTAGGTAAAAGTCATAGTCAAATATTCATTGGACCATTAAAACACACTTTTGAATGTCAGATTACTTATATAAATGTAAATTATACAATAATTTGTTATTCCCTACTCTTTTAAAAATGCATATTGCTTGTCGATTTCGAAACTGACTTATCAAATTAATATACTTAGCTCTGAAGCTACACAGAAGGTGACATCACATCTAACTTCACCCACAAGCCCCCCAGCAACAAAACTTTCACTTCACTGCGTAATCGTATGACGCCAGCGCAGATAAAAAAAACCTGCCTCGTCACCTCCAGAGAGCAGTTCCAGTCATTGTGCACCTGCCAGAGTGACGTCATTAATTATCACCCCTACACCCCGGGTCACCCCCCTGTCCCCCACTGCTCCTGTTGTCTGAAGTAACCGTGTTGTGTCAAGGTGATTCTATTGTTTCAGATGGGCTGGTGGCACTTTGCTAACGGTAGATTAGATTTTCGACGATAATGTGCAGAAAGGTTTTTAGCAAAAGTCACTTGTAGAGATTTTAATGTGGTCTAGATTTAAATTATTTTTACTTAATAAGATTTGAGATAAAATTAAATAAACAAAAAGAAAATTCTTATACAACAGATTATGTTCATAAAGAAGCAGAACATAGTCGTTAAAGAAATGGTCACGACCTTTGTAACCTTTCTCCTGATCTCTTAAACATTACTTTAACTCACTAACTTCAATTTAATCCTTAACTACCGCTTAATCCGTAAACTAAACAACAATTAAGCCCAGTTCCGCCGTGCTGTTGCCTGGTGAGGTGAGCTGTCGTTGATTAACGATCTGGCGGACGTGTTTATTGTGTCACCCGGCGCTTGCTCCGTCACTGTGACGTTACGACAAGTCGCCAGCGAGAAGATATCATTAACTTTTCGAAGTCATTCTCTTAGCTTTGTGTAAGGGACTAGTATTTCAATATCATTATTATCTTAACTGATCATTGCATTTAGTTGAAGTTTTTGTTAAACTCTAAAGTCTATTTTTTTCAATCGTCAGATAGCTCTTAACGGAGGGATAAATGTGGCGGTTTGACAGCTTGTGTATAGAAAACATGTTAAACTGTCATATTTATTCTTTGGATAAAAGTTATCTGACTATTGAAAAATGAGTCCTTAGTAACTACTTACATAATAACTTTTAGTGCGACGACATAGCTTTTAAATTACTATTGCCTCTTATACTACTTTCTTGAAGGTGTTCTTACACGGTAATCGAAAACAAGGAATGCAATTGCTGGCAATTTCTTTTTGTACAATCTTGAAATTGTTGTGCTTGGTGTTTCCGAAATATCGAAGGTAACTAAAACAAGAATTGTGCAATTGAGCTGCTCGTGTAAGTACACCATTATGAAGTAGTTTTTACCGTAACCAGTTGTAATAATATTACGACGAGACAGTCAACCCCGCACATCTCGTAGCATCTAATTAATAACACCAAAACACACACGGCATTAGAAACTTCCAACCGTTCTAAAATGGTTCAGAAGCAGCGACTATCAATCGCGTCATACCTCAAACATGCGGCACGCGGCGGAGATTGAAAACGAAGTTACTTTAATGAGGTAGCTCCGTGTTGCGGTGGCGACACGCGACAGGGACGCGGCGGGTACATAGCGGGGACGCGGCAACATGTCAGCGCCACCTTCCGAGGTAGGCAGACGTGGCGGTAATTAATGAGGATAAGGTACAAGTTAGGGGGCTGTGACAAAGTTAGGGCTTTGATAGTAGTATAGATTTAAAGAAGATACACAACAATACACAAAACACACAATACATCAATATTTAGAATGATGATAATCAAGATTATAAACATAGATGTGGCAGTTTAGATGACGGTCCATTATTAATTAAGATGATAGTCCTATACAGAACGCAATCCGTGAGTGATATTACGCGAAGGATTAGTGTCTAAGTATAGCTCAAAACCAGATTGGTCGGTACAGAGTTCTTAAAAACGACCTCATTCCAGAAACCTTGATTGCCAAGACCTTCTTAAATAACTTGGGGCAGTAAACTAGTGTGGGACAGCAGAAGAAATAGGCCAAACGCGCGGGTGGCTCCGAAAATGTGAGCCGTCGCACCTACAGCTCATAAATCGAGGCCGGACCTTGAGCGAACAATTAAACGTTTTACAACTATGCGAAGATAAGTTTGGTAACGTTTGGCCATTAAATGAACTGGACCTGTTAGTTACGTTGGCACTATAAAATATTGAATTATTGTACCTGTAGGTACAAGCTACTGCAATTATTTTTAATGATTATGTATGGAGTTTCTTGCCCATTCTTCTCCACAATAACTACCTTTTAGAATGGGCAACTAGATTATAGGTATATATTTTAATTTGTAAATAACGTTCAAAAGAGCGTTTTAATGGTGTCATTGAAATAAATTATTGACTTTGACTTTGAAAGTCGTTGACTGCCTCAAATCCAATCCAATCTTCTTTCAACGTCATTCTGGATAATCAGGTAGGGTTATACTTGAAAAAGAGTAAGGAACGAGAAGTCATTACCTACTTGTTGTGTTTCTCGTGTGATGTGAATAAAATATTTCTACCACTGACAGGCAGGTTTGCTGTATTCAGAAAATAAATAAATGTAGTTCTTCGTAGCACTTAGTTCTATAGATTTCATATCAGTTCCTGCATAAGTAACCATTTGCTTATTTCCTGGCTCCACACACAGACCTCCATCTGATATTAAGTTTCGTCAAGGTATTCGCATAGCGCGGGAGGGTTCGACGCAATGAAACAAATAAAGACGCCTATGTTACTACTACCTCTTAGATACTGCTGTGTCCCTGGTACCATGTACCTACAGAATTTTGTTGAAATTACCTTTTACGTTTTTTTGTTAATTAATAAAAGAACTTATACCTTTCCTTAATTTTTGATGGACGGATTAGATTTACATTAATGCCTTTAAAAACATTGTATTATACAAAATATTTACACTGGTACCTACTGCTTATTCTTTTAGATACAAATTATCTTTAATTTTCCACATAGATGCGGAAAATATGAAAATACCTATAATTCACCCTTTCCCCCGCTAGCTAAGAACAACACGATGGCCGCGGTCTCTAATAATAGGATATGACGTAGATAACCCGATTAGTGCGGCGGTGAGTCGCACCGTTGTTTTCTATTATGGTGTGATTTTTCCCATCAATGCTGCTTCGCGTCAGATAATTGAATGCAGCGAAGGGCCCAACCCTTGCACGGTCCAGCGGCTGTATTCTGACGGGAGTTTTAGCTGCTGTGGAGTTGATAAAATGTAATGCTGAATGTCATTGCGGATTCGATACCAGGCAAGTACAATACAATATTTTTATATAATTCAAATAGACTTTGTAAGTTGATTTTGGATATCACTGACACCGGTTAAAAAAACATTATAGGAAAATAAGCCTTGAGCAATGCTCGTGCCTTCTCTCAGTAATAGACACTAAGTCATAACATGAAGCGTACTTTTAAGATGATGACTTCAGTCATCATAATATTATTATTCATTAAACATTGTTCAAAAGTAAAAGCCAGCATGATAATTTGTCGGAAAATGAACTAATAAGTCTTATATAATTTATAAAGTAAAACTTACAATAGGTATAATAAAGCTGCGTCCAGAATAGCGTCGCCACTCCGCCGCCGGTGTGACCGGAGTCCAGCGCGCCTCCCCGCGGTCTTCGGATTCAATCTACAGGATAGATAATATGTGACAGTTTAATATAATTATTATATACATACCTTTATGTTTGTAAGTTCAGTCGAGATATTATAGCAGGCAGAAATTGAGACCATCGTTCAAGTAAATGTGATTATTATAAAGAGAGGAGATGTTAATATTATAAAGAGATTAAGTTTGTTTGTTTATAAGAAGTGGATCGATTACAAAAAATATTTCACTGACAGCTACACTACTGCTGAATGTTATAGATAGTAGGTTTTATGGTATATTTGACTTTCATGCGGACAAAATCGCGGGCAGAAGATAGTTTATTATAATTTTAAGTCTTTATGGAAATTAAGCTCTTCGATTGGTTAATAGTTATTTATTTTTAAATAAACCTAATACGCTGCCGTCTCAATGATAGCGTTTTGCCAACAAATTAAAATGAAAATATAAGTTTTCCTAATTACTAAATCAGTTGGAATATGAAAGTTTATTGATTATGGAGTAGGCAGGTAGCTACCCGCTGTTTAATTGACGTGTCACAGACATCAATGCTTGCCACCTGAATTAATAACATCGTTCAAGTGTTCGCAGCCGGCGCTTGTTACGAGACCGTGTGCCCTCGCCTTACGAACAATATCCAGGTTCTAGGAAACTACGGTGCTCTCAGAAACAAGAGCGTTTACAGACGATAGATATATTTTTAAAGTTGATACTAGACAGGATAGGTTTTAATATGTGGCCCAGAAATTAAAGTTAGAAATCAGTTTTATATAACGTAGTAGGAAGGCAGTAATTGCAAAAGATAGGTACACGACGACGTATTTAATTAATTATAGATACCAACGTCATGTGTGGTGAACTAGTGTGAACTGGTGATAGGGATTGGCATAATACAGAATGGATTATTGCATCGAAAAAAAAATTAAGATTGCCTTGATTTTTTTTTCAATCAATTATTTCGGATCCATACTTTCCTATCGGAAAATGAACGTAAGGTAAATATGGCTCCCATAATCTGATCCCTAGTGATGATATTATGAAAGCTTTTGGAAAACATGCAACAACACGAGAGAAAACATCAAACACAGCCTTTTTTAATAAAGAGAGTACTCACGTGGCGAGATCACAAATACATTCCGATGAGGTAAACATAAGGAAGTAGACAATTCATAAGGGCATGCGCACACGTGTCGTTACTTACACACGCAATAACAGCGAGGTTACGCGGCTGCTCCCCCCCACACACGTATGTAATGAATAATTCTTTAGTACAACATGCTACTAACCTATCTCTGGAAGTATTACATTTTATTGTTATTAGGTAGGTGAATAAATGTTAGCACGATTTTACTGTAAGGAACGCAAACAACACATACACACTTGAGTAGATTTAAAAAAAAGTTGGTTACCTTAAACTCGTACGATAATAAATTAGCACCTGCCATGTTATTACTTTACCACCTTTAAATGACTGGGCAGGTATAGAATGCCTAAGGTATTCAGTCCGACTTTGTACCTTTTGTTGATTAAAGTTTAAATAAACAAATTAATAAGCAAAACGGATTTTATGTTTCATGCTGAAACCTTTACCTAGACTATACCAAATTGAGGCTGATCATTGATCACATATTATCATTGTGCTATTAAAATTTAATCATTCATGTATGTAAAGTGAAGCTTCTAAACTGCAACGCAATTGAAAGAAAAACCATAATTTCCCCTAACAGCCCGCAGCGCTATTCTGTAATAACCTAGGGCTATTTGAGTGAAGCGAGTTGAAGGTGCGCTGTCATCTCACCTGATGACCACTGTCTTCCTATCTAATACTTATTGACAACTCACCTCAAGATCACTTCACCTAAATTCAAATCAAAATATTTTTACAGAATAGAACTACTGGAGTCTTTTCTTTATTGTAGTTGTCAAATGTATTAGACTATTAAAGGTATTCTCGTATCGAGACCTCAAAGAAAGCCAAAAATGTAAAAACAAAATACTAGTCCTACAGTCAGCAAACAATTTTCCGAAAACATAATCATAGACAAGTATCCAATCAGTGTACCCAACACTACGAGTAGGTACACAAAATATGATCATAGTGTAACATGTTTGCACAGGGTGGTGTATTAGTTTCACCTGGGGGTAAGACGCATTCACTTTGTTTGCGCACCAAACAATGGATTGAGATTGCCATGAACCCTCTATCATGCTGTGTGTATAGGTACTGCTGTAATTAAAACCTTGTCTGTTATACGTTTGTATGGGTTTATATTTAATTTCAATGCTGATTTTAAAAGTAGACTTTACTTAAATTGAATTAAAGAATCATACATATAAAAGAACAGTTGATTATAATGTTGGAAATAGTTTACCTATATTCACTAGCCTAATGTCGAATCAAAAGTTGCAATAATAATACCACCCTATTATTGTCCTACTGCAAAGTAAAGGCTTCTACTCATACAGAGAAGGCACGAGCATTTATCATCACGCTTGCTCAAGACTTATTTTAATTAAAAGTCCAGTTTTCTTCGCGATGTTTTTCCATCACCGTTGTCAGTGATGTCCAAAATATACTTAACTTCAATTGTTGAAATACTTCCCTTAAAAGCCAAAAAGCATTTAAGTAAGGTCTAATTTAAATAACACAAACCAGCAAAGTTGTATAGAAACATTATTATAATAATAATATAACCTTTAAGAACTGTACGGCCATTTTAATAATGCATTTCCTCCTAGCTATTACAAATTATGGAATTTGATATTAGATACTCTTTGTTTTTCCTCCGTCCACGTATTATCATAGGAAAGAATTTCCATATAGAATATTTAAATACGTACCTTATGAGAATTCTTTCCTTATTGTAATATTATCCCGCTAAGGGAAGTGAGCACATAAGTCGTGATATTAAGTGACTACAAAATTGTTGCTATAGCTAGTATTTTTTCCCAGTAGGTAAGTAGGTAGGTGCTTGGAAATAAATAATTAAATAGTCCAACGTAGATAATTGACTATAAAATTAGAAATAGTTCAATCACAGGAAATCACGCAACTATGGTGTGTTTACCGTTTTGTATTTTGTGGAATTAACAACCATACTTAAAAAATCACATGTAAAGTTATTTTTTATGTTTTTATATTTATTATAATACGTTTCGGTTAATGTACAGAAAACTATTTTTGACTAACACTTAAACACTTTTTAAATAATTTTCTGCAAATGTCTTCTTTCGTGATTTTTGGTGAACAGCTGGATTTCTACATCAGACGCTGTTTTCTTTCGGGAAGCTGTAATTCTAAACTTGAAACCCGCTTTTCTAAAACCTGATAAATAAATAACTATCTAATATAAGCACCAAATGAGCGCAACACACACTAAACAATCGAGTGTCGATGGCAAGTTATGAGAGCGGGCTCCACAGGCCCACGGTAATTACTTAAGCGTAACCCTGCAATGTTTGCTCGGGTCTCGAAGACCCAGCGATTAATAAATTTTGTCTGTTTGACTTGTACTGGGTCAACGGATTATGTTTGTGGATTATGGTTGTGAACGATAATTAAACGGTTTCAGTATGTTGGGGTATACTGTACCCGGAGGTGAGCGGAAGTTGGAGGGAAATCTGTTAAGTACCTACAGTAGAACAATATTGCATGCGAAAATATGCGGCAGACGTTAGCTTTAGTAAATTAATTGCTGTTTATGTATTTCCTGTATCTTTTATAGGTTGGGATATTATAAATAGTATTTTTGACAAGTTAATAAAATTATGTTTCTTGCAGATTTTTTTTTACTATTATTGAATATGATGTAATTTATTGTCTAACGAATACATTCACAAATTGATTTCAAATTAAGTTCCACTACTTACCTATAAATTTTAAACATTACTTAAAGTTATTATTTTTCTAATGCTAGTCAGGATGTTATTAATTTTTTATTAATTTTTAGGCGATGTTATTTTTTTTTCCACGACAGTTAACTTAATACTCATCTAAAAATATTTCCCAAAATGAAGGAGGTATTTACATTGTTTACTATTTTGTGCCTATTTCTAGCCTGTCTCTTGAATCTTGCTGACAGTTTCTCTAAATTATGATTGAATGGCCTAGACGAGGGAACGAGGAACCCTGACGTAGCAGTAAACAAAATAAAAAAAAATGTTTTTTCCAAGAGGCAAATGGATTTGTTATTTGGCTAAAGGTGACGAGGTACTCTAATGTACATTTTAATAAATACGATGTGGATTTTATTTCATGTTCATTATTATTTTGCTATTAAGTAATCACATAATAGGTAGTACATTTATGCTGATTTTTGTTTACAAATTACAATGCTAAATAAAGTTTAAAAATGAATACAATAATAAACAACAAAACGTTAATATAATAAAATCAGTTTTATTTTTTTACCAGGTGAATCCAAAAAAACCCCCCTCGACTAAACGACAAAAACCAAAACCCACGATCAGTACAAAAAAAAACATGTTCACTTTTAAATTTTCGTCCTATAACAACATTAGCATTTCAATTTCGAGTCATCTTTACCCCTATATTATTACAAGAGAGAGGTTCGACCATCAGCGAGCTAGGGTTGAACACCTGGCGTGCTTTTGTTCGGTAACGAGTATCGAGTTACACCGCGATGAAGCGATCGATAGCAACCCTGGCGGACACATTAATATGTTATTACGCTTTTGTAAGGGGTAAATTAAAGTGAGTGTGTGCAGTCGACTGCGAGCCTAGGTAGATAGAATAGGTACATTTTGGTCTATTGTTTGGCACATTTTGCAGGCTGGCATGCTTTAAATTATGGTTAATATAGATTTTGTATTCACTGAAGCTATAGCAAAGTTCATAATCATTATTTTTTTTAGTCAATCAACAGCCAGCAGTACTTATCTATAACACTACGTTATCACAGTTATTATATACATTAAAACTAGGAAAACTATTTTTCATAGATACCAAAGAAATCGTTAATAACACTCCTTTTTTTGGGGCAGTCGTGTAAAAATGGTAGAAAAATGTTTGAATTTCAGGATAATTTACGTGCAATAATAAGGTACCTTTAATAGTGAATACATATAACAGAAACTATTGAGTTTTTCCGTGAACATAATATTATATAACAGCACCACATTAAAATACTTATAATGACTTTCAACACCATTAGCATTTGTAATTGGTGTAGCATTAAGTATCCACCGTCTGGTCCCTCATCGAGCTCAATTGCCGAACAGTCTGCCCGAGATGGCCGGCCCATGCGGGCTCCCAGATCGAATGATAAGGTGATGATGAGAGCTTTTAATTGCTTTGCAAATTATTGTTTTTTATTGGTCGTGGTCTTTATGATTTTAACCGCTAAGGTAGAGGGCAAATACATTGGTGGGTCAGTCAGGGATTGTTGTTAAACTCACTTTAATATGATAATTGTATGGTGTCAAAAGAAAATCAAGTACTGCACAGTCTATTTATTTATTGTGGATCTCCAACCAATTATGTACACGCAAACGATGGTAGACAAAAGGTGTTGTGTAGGTGAACTGTTACTTGTAGGATACTACAGCAATCACAGTTAAGAATCAGAGAGATGACGACCCTTTGAGTTTCACAAACTCTTCAAGACTAGCCTTCTCTATCACATACTTAGAAGTATTGGGTGAATTAACAATTATGCAGGTAAAACTGAGTAAGGCTTGACTTGATGACTCAATTCCAGATAAACTTTAAGCTCAAGTAATAGTGTTCGTCATTCCTGTACCTATTTCCAAAATATTTATTACGAGTCATACATTTACATCCATGTGATGCTGTCAAACTGCCCACTAAACTACATACGACATAACGTGCACAGATGATACAGATGATGACAGTCAATTGAGCGACATTTAAGGTGATCGCCCGCCAGGTGGCCGGTGACTCAAACAACAATTTAGTTAATAGGATACACGTGAGCACAAAACATACCGTGGAGTTGACTTTACGCACCATATTTTTTATTATGTTTTGTTGTAAATCAAATGAGTCTATGAGCACTGCCATAGTGCATTTTACAATGTAGTTGTTTGATTTTATGTATCTGTAGGTTCGTAAAGAGCTGCAACGACGACCCTCGTAACACACAAATCAGTCAGCTCCACATTTGTATGTTACTGTATAGTTTGTCCTGATGCGAGAAAAAGATCAGATTTACTTACTAACACTTTACGATTTTAGAGCGCAGTTTGGTAAAGTAATTCCAGTTGCTTTATACAAGTGAATAATTCTATCTGTAAGATATACAAGAAACACACAGACTGCTTCTCAAAACACCAAGTAAATGACGTTTTACTAATAGGCTATACTCTACCCCACGTGCTCTTCCACTGACCCACATGTAGTCCAATTGAGTCAGTTTAGGTGCTGTCAGGTACGGGCGACGGGCATCGGGTGTAGGGTGCCATTGCGCACGGGTACTACCAATCTAGAGGTTATTGTCTCAAGTACCTTGAACCAGTGTGAGCGCATTGTTTCTGGTTTGTACTGGACCGATGTCTACTGTAATGGTATTAGCTTAATATACATATACCATTTTAATATTTATGTATTTTATAGATATTCCTATTGGATCTTTAGACGTTTGTTATACTGGAACAGAAATTCCTTTTTTTTACGATTAGAAATGGAGGTTTAGTTTACAGTACAACTTCCTATTATATTTATTCTAATTTATATTTGAGTACTTAACAAATTAATCTCTGGATACATAAGCAATGTGGCTCACTCATTCCCTAGGACCAACCTGACTATAAAATAATGAAGCTTTAGAACACATTTTGCGCATACATTGGGGCACCCATCTTTGCTAAACCAATTGATCCAATTTCAGCAATTGTCTGAGGTGGTCCAGGTACGAGTAGGTGCCACTACTTGTAGTAAATCAGACGAGTTGATTGCAGGCACTGGCGGGACGAGGCCGCATCGCGTTGTTGAACTATTATTGAGAAATTGACCAATTGTTTCTGTACTGCATGATTTGATATTCGGAGATTCCGGGTTCATTATGACGATGACTTTCGAATGCTGACTCATTGTGTACTTCTTCATGTGGTTTACGAGAAACTGCAATTAGCTCACAGAATAAGTCAATCATGGCCGGCCGCTAGTATGGATTTATGTAATAACTCATTTGAATAATAAGTTACCATACCTAAACACTTCCCCTGTTTAGGATTGTTTCACAAAACTCTTGAACCTCTATATCTACCTTAGACCATTAGCAACAATTACCGCAGCTTTAAAATCCATTCTTCCACATGTTTTACATACGAGCAGCAACCCTAACTAAACTAGTTATCCCTTAAAATCCCTTTGTAGCATAAAATGTAGTGAGAAATTAAATAAAGGCCGCACTTTGTGAAGGTGTCGCCCGCACAGTCTAAGGGCGAGTCCGGCTAATAGAGCGCCCGCATACAGAACCCTCCGAGATAGTTTTAAGCGTTTTTAGTACACATCAAAAGGTAACAATTGAACCCTTATATTGTGAGTTTGAGGTGTTTTATTTTATGTGGCAGAGTTGAGGTGTAGGGTTTCAGAGGGAACATTTTGTTGAGTTTGTTTTGTACTGTGTTGTTTTAAAAAAGACGTTACGGAAATGCTTCGAGAAACGTTTTTAGTTTAGCATCCTATGGAGTTCACGAGTTTAACAAATAAAAGAAAAAATGCTAAGCCGAAACCACGTATCCTTACTTAAGCATTTGGTCAAACATAAAACAACGTGATGAAAAATCAAGAGACAAACAAATGTTTTCTTTTTCAGTGACTTTATTTGCACATATTTTCTTTCCTCGTTTACCTCCATCAATACTGAAACCCTCTGAAACTTCCTCACAGCCTCTGACCTCCCGAAACTCATCATTCATTGTCAAAGACATAACAGCTTACCATATCCCTTTATTAAAAAGGTATTCAAAGGTACGAGGGGACCTTTTTGTCCTCAATTGGTGTAGGTAACGTTAATAGGTCCAAATTAATAATTTCCTTACCCGCATGCTCTGATGGCGGCCACGATAGCCACCCCGAGCCCTTTTGTTTTCTAATTGAATGTTATTTCTTTGGACTGCAGGAATTTTTGATATTTAATGTGTGAATGGTGCAGTCCATTTTGGATATTTTTAATTGTCATGGAGTGAACGGTTTTGTAGTTGGACAATGAATGAGAATTTCAAATATTGTGCTAATAATAAGGAGTGTATTTTTTTTTTAAATTGAGTGTTGTTATATTTAATCTAATGTTATTTTATGTCTTAATTTTGGAAGTGTTTGGAAGTGCATTCATGTGTAATTCTGTATGATCCTTCCTGCATACAAAATATAGAAAAAAAAATATTTAGAAAGAGAGAGTTTATTTGTCAATTCTAAAACTAGCTTTTAGAAAGGGAAACTAAATTCTAATCTTTTTTCTGACTTCAAAAGTGCCTTTTAATGGTCTAATTGAAGTAAATGATTTGACTTTGACATAAGTGGTGTGATCATGAACAACATTAAGATATTTGAGTATCCTAATGAAAAACACTTCAAGCGTAAATTTTGCTCCAGTATGGTATGCTGTTACTCCGAAGACGATAGGTAGGTAGGTACTACTTCACATCTCCCCATAGATAACGTAAGAGGCGATTTGGTGGATTGGCAACATCCATCACGCTGTCACGCAGCATCCCTTAGGCGTTGAGGCAACAGATGGCAGTTTCTTAGAGTGATGCAACGCAAAATCATGGATCAAGGCAGGTTGCGGTCCAGACAGTATCATAGATAGTAGATAGCACATGCCTAAATTAATATGTAGATAGGTAATGTGTGCTGTTTTTAAATTGAAGTGGAAATAGTTGATTGTCATCACATCATGTTATTATTTGGATAAAAATAAGTACAATCATACATAACTATAATAAAAGCCACCAAAAATAATGAAAATAACAAGAAATCAAACCAAAATTGAACACAAAAAATTAACGAAAAAAGAAATCTGTGCCACTTACGATGCAATTTCCGTGGGATTAGCGAGTAGGGTGTCCAAGCCGCGAGCGGTGCAAGGGACGAAACAATGGACTCTCACGACACACGGCGCGTGCCGTGCGGGGAGCGGAGGGCGAGGGACGCAGGGTAATGCAATATTTGTTCGGTGACACACGGGTGACACGCGCGCGCTCTATTGTGCACCTATAGCCAGAAGTAACGCACTGATGTTCAGTTTTTTAGAACCCCTTTAGTAGGTATGGGGTTTATATTATGAAATAATAATAAAAAATAATAATAGAACTGGTTTTTATACAATTTGGTTGGGTATGAAAATGTTGAAAAGGTTACAAGTAAAAATCTTATGCTTTATGTACCTAATTTTGGTAACTCATGTTAAAAACTGAATTTCTGTAATGATTTGAGTAAAAATTAGTTATTAATTTATTAAATTAAAAAAAGAAATACTTTACTAGTAACGGTTTATTCTAACTTTAAGTTAATATAGAAAATATTCGCCAATGTTCCGAACCTCTGTCCCACACGTTAATCCCTGCACATGGGGTGCAACGATAAAAAGATAATGCGGGTCGGAGTCGCGTGCGCATCAAAAACTGGCTTTAATGACGCACCTATACAGGCGGGCTTATCGCGCCTGCGCGCCACAGCGTCCGCTGAATAGAGCAAAAATAACAAATGAGCTTAATTATAATACCTTGGCAAGGGGTGCGCGAGTAGGGAGCGGTGTGACAAAATAAACATGCTGGCAGGAGGTCCCGACGTGTCCCGACGTGTTTTTATTGGCGATGCGTGCTGAGCAGTCAATGTCGCGAGAGTAATGACGAGAATGGATTTCGGAATCCCCTGCCATTTGACGGTAATGATGATTTCTTATCTGTTGAGGAAAAAAATGTTCTTGTTTTCAATCGTGCCGTGCTTGTTTTTTATACAGTTTCGAATAACGGTGACGTAAATATCAATGTTTCTGTTTTCGAAGATATGCTTCAGGGTCGTATATCAGAATGTTTATGATTGAGAAAACGTAAATTAGGTACTATATGCTAAGATTTATTTGTGTACATGTTATTAAGTTTTTTATTGAACAACGTTGAGATGAAACTTTCTGAGTTAAGGTACTTGTTAGTTAGTTACCGACAAGAAATAGGCGCGTGTAGTATCTACTCAAAGTGCTGAGCTATTGAGGATATTCCTATCGTGGAAAAAATATAGCGTTGTGTTGCTTTGAAAGCTGAACTTTTGGATACAAACGACTTTAGTAAAATTGTCGTTACTTTCAAAGTTCAAACATACGTCATTTACTTTCAACAAAGACTTTAATTAAAAATAGAATACAAGTAGCCCATAATTATGTTCAACATTAATGACTATTCGTACATTGGAAACAACAAGCTTTTCAGTAACACCCCCATTGCTCACAGATTTATACCGTAACCGGTTAGTATTGTTCGCACGCGTTATAAATCATGCGAATGTGTCGCACGGACTAAAAATCATTGGGAGAGTAATTTATTGTAGGTGAGGGGTGCGGGAAGGTGAGGGCAACTTTTTGTGAACTATTGTGTGCCGGTTGGATTCCGGTTAAAATCGGTGGCTTTGTCACCCTTCGGCGTGCAGACGTCATTGCGCGTCATTCAATTGTTTCATCTGCGTGTGACGCCCGCGCCGGTGAGGGACGCTGTGATAGTATTAGATACTGAAATGTCGATTATTATTGGCGGTGGATATGAGAGATGTTTTGATCGATTGTGCACTATGCTGTGAGATTGGGATTATTACTTTTTAGGTGGCTTTGTTGTGATGTTATCACAATACATTGTGTATTGAGCTGACAGTATTAGTAATTGTACAGTTTATTTAATATTACAATACATTAGCTAGGACTATTCTTAAAATAGTTTGCTAAAAGTGCTACATTCAATAACTTGAAGTAAATATATTTTACACTATGCCTCTTGAATTAAAAGATATGCTATGACACATCCACGCATCCCAACGTTTGGCAACAAACTCACACGCGGATTCTGTTTTCCCATCGTCCGTTTCTTCTCATTCGCTGGCAGGTTGGGGCGACAATCTAATAAAGTGTCCCGCACCCCGCTGAGACCGTCCGATTACGTGCTCCAAATCTTGTTACCCTACTCTGATTAATATTATGGCCGTACTCGTGACACTTGACGCCCAGTTTTATAAAATTGAAAATGTAATCGAGTTACTTGGCGATATGTGTTCGGGTATCATCATTGTCGCTACATTACATGATCTGAGGACTTATTAGATGCAAGCATTCATGTTTTATGTTATAAGTACATTAGGTTAGAGCTTTAGTTGATAATGTGTTTTATAGTGTAGAACATAAGGTTGCAAGTTTGTATTCATGATCTTGTAAAGATTAGTTATGGGGACTTGAGAGACAGTTCAATCAATTAAACAAATCTCCTATATTGCGCCGTAAAAAGTATCAAGTAGGTAATATTCAAATACATAAACTATCTTCACCATTCAAAGATAAATAAAAATTCATTGCAACAGCAATAGACTATCGATAAAGCTCAATCGACAACGTTTACGAGGTGTAAAGGCCCCGTACGACGACACCTCCCCGTGCCTCGCGCGGTGACACCTCCCTGTGGCTATAGGAACGTATTGACGACTGTAATAGCCGCATCTGTACTTGTTTCAGTTCGCTGCATAGTCGCGTTATGGGATTTGCATTGGCGGAAATCTATGTAACAACGATATAAAATGAAATGACAAATAGTACTGTCCAACTATTGTCAATTTCTCGTATTTTCGTATACAATATATACACAATCAGATCAGAGTATTAGAATTGTAACCAATCGTGTCATATTAATAACACGTCATAATATAGTAAAAGTATATAAGACAACACTAACTTTCAAATTTAGGCTGCCGGGAAATTCCTAATGGAATAACCCAATAATACTTTTTACCCGACCTGGGATTTGAACTCAGGACCTCATGCTTATCTGTCGCGCTTACGACCACGAGTCCAACGAGGCAATATAGTGTACCTAGTGATGGTCATATAGTTTACTACCCATGCGTCAGTGAGTGAAGCGACTGCATTACCGGGGAGGCGGTTTTTACGACAGCTTACAGTGTAGCCGATCACTGAAACTGTCGCGAGTGAGCGCCGTAGAGTAGCTGAAGGCAGTGCGACAATAGAAGAACGAAAAAAATATTGCAAAATCATTCAGTTGTTGTTGAAAAACTTGCCACTGTTGATGCATTTTAAATTCCGCTTTGGTTCGAGATACATACAGACTAAAATGACGTACGGATATTTGCAAATGCTTTTGCTCGGAACTTGTTAGTTTGACAAGAAAGAAATTTCCATAAAATCTTTTGATTTTTTTTCTTAAAGTTTGTTTTACAGTGTATTTTTCTTGCAACCCCTTTTTAATTTCATTACTTACGCTATTATACTGGTTGGCACTGCTCTGTGGTTGAACGAATTATACGCAATGCTATTTACCTACTACGCCTAAACTACTCATTTGAATATTCACAGTGATGTGAAATCGTCATAATTTATCGATATTGCTTTGGAAGTCATACAATTTTCGATTTTTTGAATGAATGCAGAATATTTTTTCTTGATGTTTATTTTGTATAATATAAGAGATGAGGAAATTGGTATTTCTTTATGTTTACTAACTAATTTCTTGTTCCATGAAGAGCTTAAAATTACTCAATTTGAAATGTTTCAAAATGAGTAATTTTTGCGTAAGTACTTGCCTATGGGCAAGTAAGCAAGTAAGTTTAATTTTAATACCAAGAACCATTGTGAACTCAAACAAATCCTTTGTAATCCTGTACTGACCTTAACTGTACTGTACCTGTACTGACTGAACCTTATCAATATATTCATTAACTTGTGGCTAAGAAATTAGGCGAAGGTTGTACTGCCTACAAATTGTTACATACCTAACTACTTGGTAGTAGCAACCGCTAAGGTACTACTACACTACTACAGTCGATTTTCATTTGTCAATTAAACGTTATTTTTAACTTTGTAATCAAGGAGTTTCCAATTACATATTCCATTATTGTGCAATTGACTGGAACACAGTTTACGTTCGACTGTGCGATGACTTCCTCGGTTCACATTCGTAGATTACCTATTCTCATGCACAATGTTATAATGCAGACATGCATTTGACTGTTGTATGTTTGATTGTTATTCAGTGTATCTGTTTGTGTGAAGTCAACGCGGTAAGATATAAATAAATTAATAATGTTGTACTTAATTTTTCTGATAATGTATTAAGACTTACCATTTATAATACTTTTTATTTAAACAAATACCGTTTGTTTCAGGTTTACAACAAGGATGTTACTTGCATCATCGATGAAGTAAGGCATTATCTGCATTTATATTATTTGATTAGTATTTACTCACTCTATACTTATCAATTATTCTTTTGTAATACTGTAATGTGAAACCGTTGGTTTTCCCAAATAAATCAAATAAATTAAGTGCGTAGTAACTACTGTAAAAGAGAAAATATTATACATTTCAGGGCAAGGAACCAGTCTGCAAAACTTCCTCAAAAGTAAGACGTAGGAGCGCTTCCAACATTAGAGAACCGTCTCACGACCCCTACATACCCAGGAACAACACCTTACTGTATAACTGTTCCACAACATGTTCACCGGTCATATTCACATCTATGACAGAACTAACTGATCCAAGATTAGTGCTAAAATCATGTTTCATTGAAATAACAGAAGATGATTATACGTGCGAAACAATAAGATATAATCATTTTAAAAACATCGACAAATTATTGTTCTTATCTAAAACGATACCTGGAAAATCTTTTTACATGGTCGATTGTTTGATTTTCTCCGACGGTGGGAGAGTGTGCCACAGGAAAGACGATGCAGCTTCACATGCTCAACTAGTGGACGTGGGGAATCTGGTGAGACCCAACGAGACGCATGTGCTGGCGCAGGATGAGTTCATATGTGAAGAAGACGAAGCGAGAAACGTTCAGTGTGACCTTAACCCTTTTGTGCCCTTCGAGGACGGACTGAAGTTGAAAAAAACGATGGAATTTGATGACAACGTACTACTCAAGACAAACTCTTACGTCATCGAATTGAAACGTGGTTGCCTTGACGCATGGTGTGGGTACGTCGGACAGGTGTCTCCATCAAGAAGACAATATTCATATATTCCACCAGGTGGCCAGATATTCCGGTGTTTCTATGCTAAAAACCAGCAGGTATGCAAGCAATGGGGTAATCCACAACAGATATACAACGAACGAAATTGGCTAATGAGTTGAAGTCCGAAAACACTGTACTAACCTTTATTTTCTTATTTTTCTGTCGTATTAAAACATTTGTATAATGTTGGACTGTTATTTACTGGAATCTGTTTAGAATCAATTTTGTTGAACACTTGTGTATGTCTAGTGGTAGTGTAGAGTGCATACGCACTATCGACAGCGCGGTGTCCCCGCCCTCACCGGTAAAGGAGTGTGTCAGCGGCAGCGCGGAGTTTGCATAAAATCCTCGTTTGTCACGGGCCTAATGCGCTGCGTCCGAAGCAGGCCCGCTGGCCCCGAGTCCGTGTTGTGACGAGCCTATGTACTAATAGTGATGGGCGGTCGAGACGTCGCGTCGTCGGGCCTCTTCACTGTGTTTGTCTTCGAAAGGGTTACTTAGTACCTACTTACATTTATACCCCGGTTACATCTAGATTACCTGTGAAAACTTGTAATTGGCCTTTTTAATGTTATCCACAATCAAACTATTGTACAAGATCAGCTGTAAGTTTTCCTAAAATTATTAAAATAAAATAAAAAATAAAATTATAACGTTGTTGCTTAATCTGATACTAAAAAACAAACTGGAAGAACTGTTTCGATTTTCTAGGTTTTGATCTCTGCTTAAAGCACATGCCATCTTATGATAAATGGTTGCGAAGCACGCCTATGCTGGTTTGGCAGCTTGTTACAAAATAGTCGGTTTTGATGATAGAGACTATCTTCGTTACAAGTACCTAAGTAATACATAATTAGGAAGCTATAGTTAGCACGCATTGTTTCAAGTTTTTGAGTAGACAAAGCTAAAACTAGGCTTGCTACTATGCATAGAGTAGTGACATGTATAGAGGTCTCTTTGTTTTTGAGTCTTCTTCGATAATTATAACTTGAACATTTATTTTATTAGGTACATCGCGTCATTAACTACAGAAGCACCTATTCCAAACTACTTAAATCAATTAAATACAAATATCAAAAGTTACTTCAAAGAGCGTTTGAAGCAGCTCCATTCACCTCGTCATCAAACAATTACCTAAATATTAATACTGTAATACGTATTAGAAAGTTTTGAACCGCCACAGTGAGTAACTCTCGTTAGGACGTGAGACGAAATTCATCTCGTTGGTCCATTAAATAGAAGAGGCGCGACTTTGAAGACCTTCACATAAACACTTCAATAAACGCACATTAAAAGATATGTCTCCAATTTAACTTGAATTTATGGTCACCGTAACTCCTTTACTATGCATTGGTACAACCCTACTCCGATAAAATTTCAAACATGCTATACATTGCTGGTTATGTTCAAGAATCTACATCTGTATTTCTGTGAAATGTAGTGATGGATGTTGAAGATATCAGTATTTTCTTATAAGTTTCGGCACGTTCTATTGTGCGTTGACTTAGGTTTAGGTACTTAGTCCCCCACGAGTGTTCGGCCCATAAACTTTTAGAAATGTCCCGTTTATACTTCATAAAATTTATATGCACTTTTATTTCATCAATAAAGATCGATTTGACTATTTTGTTTGTTGCAGTGTCGTTGAGTGGTTAGGAAGGTACGAACATGTTTGATGCGAGGTGTACTAACGTGACTCATGTTGTGTTGATTGAAACAGTTTAGATTGAGTTTATTTTTTCCAGTTTACTATTTTATAGTTTGAAATTTTTGGACAACATTTTCAAAAGTCAAAAAAGTCCAATCATTTATTTCAATTAGATCACTTAATGGTACCTACTTTTGAACGCCATTAAACGTAATTGGCAACAAAAAAATTATAT
Source organism: Hoplodrina blanda (assembly GCA_949316365.1). Lineage (NCBI taxonomy): Eukaryota > Metazoa > Arthropoda > Insecta > Lepidoptera > Noctuidae > Hoplodrina > Hoplodrina blanda. The sequence goes on along the minus strand of OX438588.1, from coordinate 16,430,851 downwards.
TGAATCTGGTCGTATATCCTAAGAGATAGTTTCGTATGGGGAAGAAACTCCATCCATCCACCAAAAACCATTCTTCTCCATCTTAAAAAAAAAGGATCGCTTTTAACATTTCAAAAGACAACGGATCAGTGTGTGAGCCATATCAATGGTTTTAACATTTTTATTTAAACAGTTCAACAAGTAAATATTAAAATCAATAACAAATGTTACATGACTACATACTTAAGTACGAAATGTCTCGATGGTCAAATCAGTTCACCACTCAATAAGTTCAGCATCGATTGTCATTGATTTGCAATCGAACACTTACATTGTACTTCAGACCTCGTACATCACGTTTGTAAATACAGAACAACAATGATTGATTTGTTATTCCACGCTCAAATAGCCCATCAGAGGTCAGGAAACAAGGTAATGACAATGACATTCAATAAAAAAGACCCTGACTGCCTGACTCCCTGGATAGTACTTTATAAAGACCAATCAAAGGTTATGGTCATAGGGAACATAAACCACCTTGGAATCATTACCTCGTGCATAAAAGGGCAATATTCGTCACTCCATTATGTAGACAACAACCATTTAGATCGTTTTAAGAGTGTTTACGTTTGAGAGGAGATCATAAATATTAAGTTTTGATGGCTGTATGATTTTTTTATTAATGATAAAAGTGGGATTTATTTTGGGTTTGCGGTTATGGGGAATGAAGAGAGAAAATGAAACGAGAGTGAGAAATTGCAATAAGAGATGCGTCACAAGTTTCGATGCTACCAAGCAAAAACAATATAACAGTATAAACTTTAAGAGTGGGTAGTAAGCAAAATTATCAATCTTTTTATTTTATTTTACATGAACAATTCTAGATTTCTAGGCTTAAAACACAAATGTATGAAAACTACATGATATTTTCGAGGGTTCTCATTGATCAAAAACATAAAATAATAACATTTTCTCGATGAAAAATCACGAAGTAGCCTCAAATTTTTTGATTTTTTCGATTTATTCACGATATTATAATGACTAATATGACGAAAATTTGATAATTAGTTATATTTATACATGAGTGAGGGTTTTGTCTAGGCATTTTAGGTAATTCCTTTTATTTTTGGAGTTATTACGATAAAACACTTAACACGGGGCGCGCAAGTGAATTATGAAAGTTTACTGGCTTTTGGCGCCCCCTTAAATAAGCATAGTTAGTAATAAAGTATGTAGGTACCTAAAATTAAGTTTATCGCAAGGCCCACTCTCAATGCGAGGTGTCCAGTAACCATAGCAACAGATCTTAAGAAACAAAAGCTGTTAACACAGTTACTGCTATAGACGCTGTAACATCGTTACCTTCCCCTGGCCTGAAAGGGCTGCCAGACACAAATTAACGATATCCGTGATATTCTCGTTTTGATTCGCTGTCGTGCTCACGGCTTTATGTTAATTTAATATTATATTTTGGAGGGTAGACTTCTGAATGGGGTGAACATGTTAGTAATGGTTGATTTTATACAAAGTGAAAACGACTTCACGTGCTGTTTGGTTAATGTGAGTATACGATGTATTCATATATTTATTGAAAAGTTGAAACAGTCAGACGTAGAAATCTACGTAGAAGTCTAGTTATAATGAAAAGAAATTCAATATTGCATTACCTCATTATGACACGCTGGTCCCAATTTTAATTCAATAAATGATTATTTCGTGAAAAATGAACATAAAATAATGAAGAAAATTATTTCAGAAGCTGATTACACAAATTACTTTCAGATCTTGCGTTTATTCCATTACACGTTGTATATGTCGAAATAAAAATCAAAAGGTAAATCAAGTCCAGTAAGTAAACGCAACGTAAATTATTTGCTATGAAACATGCGAAGCGTCAGGTTTACAAGAAAAGCAGAACTAAGCTTAGGCAATATAAAAAACTAACGGAATTATACCTACCTATACATTAGTCTGGTAATGTAGATCGATTTTAGTAGAATTTACAATCAGTGCTGCAGTGGACTGCACCCTTCCCTCGCTCCCCTGCACCCTGCGCCCTGCACAGTGTCCCCTGCTCCCCTGGACATGTGAGTAACGGTGAGGAAGGGTAGCCCGCGAGAGTGCACCACCATACCTACTGATGAATGATTTAATTTTACTTTTAGTTTTGAATATTTGATTATGGTCCTGCTGCTTTTGACAAGCTCAATTTATTGACTAATGCCTTCCTTTTTATTAAAAAACGTTGCCTCAAATTAGTATCGTTGGTGGGTTTACAAATATATAAAAGTCACTTACAAATATTTATTCTGTACGGAAATCGAACTCACGACGCGCAGTGCTGCAGCCAGCCGCTCAGGCACTGCGGCAACTGTGTCGTTACTAAGACATTCATGCTAAATACGGTCGTATGTATGTCAGTCTTGATTATTTGTGAAAATTAGTGAAGACAAGTTACTCAGTAGGTACATAATACCTGTAAACGAATAGGTACTCATAGTTATGTAAAACACAAATAAATTCATTATTATATTGAAATAATGAGACAATACTTATCACATTGTCATGAGGATTGAGGAGTCAAACCATTTATCACAACCGCATCAGTCAGCCAAACTTTACATAAAGCCAACCCACGCGGTGCTCAGTAACAAAACTGTGACCGTTACTGATCAAATCCCGACTCAAACCGAGGGCCCACACCTCATCGCAACAATCCAGGGGGACTAGGACAAAGGCAAGGTGCACACGCGGCGATCGCCCGCGTCAAATCTCCGACTATTGTGTCGCGTCGAATGTCGCACGTCGCATTGTGTCCGTCGCCCTCGCTCGCGTCAACGACATTAAATATTATTATTATGAGATTTATCGCGTGGAAAATTGCACTTATTGTTAGTTACGACTGTAATATTTCATGTGATTATGAATTTATTTTTATGTTAATTATGTACTACGTGTGTATAGGTGGAGGGTTTGCTGTATTACTATTATCTAAACGTAACGACTAACGGTCTTCTTTTTATGTAAACATGTCGTGTATTTTGGGTTTTAAGTCCCTATAGTGCAAATTCATTTTATTTTTACAATTTAGTACCCATAATATGTGCGAAAGAAGTGTTATAAGTACAACCTAGTCTTGTATTTGTCCTAATTACTTGAATTTGGTACTTGCCCTATTTTCTAGGGAGTACTAGTAGAAAAAGTAAGAATTGTTAGAGGCGTTGTAGTAGTCTGCAACGTCAGAAATACTTTAATGTCCATCTCAAGTATGACAATAAATAATTTTAAAAAGTTGACTTGTCCAGCATTACTTGTAGTCTCATAACTAGTCATCATCATCAGTGAATAAAGAAGATTTCCAGAAGTAATGTTAATCTTTAAAAAAACAAACGACACCGTAACAATTTTACCTAATCAAATTAACAATATTCAAATCCATCCATCAGAGAAAACAAGCATTTTTAATAGCCCGCGATTCGACAGCGGCTTAGCTCCCCCGTGACGTCGGCGCATTAGTCGGCCGTCCACAATGTTGGCGGGTGATGGGAATTCGCACTCACGAGCGGCTCGCGACAGTGTGGCCTCGGCTTTAGAATCGATCTGACGACGTGCAGAGAGAAAGACGTAAGTGGATTTAGATGAGAATCGCCAGATTTTTTTCATCCAAATTGGGATTTTGCAATGTTTTAAGTAAATAAATCGTATTTTCTGAAAACGGGACATAAGGAAAATACTAAACTACGAAGTTTATTAATTATAATTATATTCTTGTACATTTAACTGTTTTTAAAGACTTCTTTGTTTCTTTTATTAAGTTATAAAACTCAGCACAAAAACTTTTCTACTACACCAACGAAAAATTATTTTATATAAATATATAAAAAAAATGCGTTTACTTGTTCACGTTCAATTGTGTTCAAGCCGTTTCCCTTCTACATCCATTCCAGCCAATCTATCGAGATTTAAATAAGTATAAATAGTGCGTAGGTAGCGGCCGCGGCAAACAATAGGTGAGGGTGTAGGGGACGCACCGCGACTAATCGCCTTTTCATCTGCGCACAATCGCAGCGCTGTGCACGGCTTTATTAATAATGCGCTGTTGCTTTTTCACATGGCTGACGATTAAAAGAGTCAGTCAGTTTTAAATATGTTTATGTAATGGAACAAAATGTTATTAAAAGTTTGGGAATTATTTTGCATAACGAAAGAACATGGCAAAGAAACTTTTTTTAAACATTTTGGCTAAAAAAAGGAATAGAATATTTATTTGCGTAAAACATGGTATACAAGGGTGTTAAATATACAAATTGAGGCACAAGCATGTTTAGCTAGGATAACATTTTTAAGACAAGTTATGGCATCAATAATCGTTTTTTTTTAAAACATCAACATTTTTTATCCATTAGTTCTTTTAAACTATAAAAACCACTTATGAAATTTTATAAATTAAATTAAATGCCGCTAGTGATTGCCGTGCCGTTGCCGTGTAGTTTTTTTGGATTTATTTTAGACTAAGCTGTGAAAATCTGGAATCTCGCTAGAATGTGCTTCTTTATGAATTTTTTATTTAATTTTTTTAAACTTACTTAATTATTCAATTCCTTAAAACGCTCATTACCCGAACAGTAACATAGTTTCGATCAATATCAAAATCTGACAGCTGTCTACAGCCTCACCTGTCAGGTGTATGCGACGAGCTACACGATAGAAGAAAATTCTCTCTAGTATTTATTTTTGTGGGTTTTGTTGCAAAAGCAACCTTTAATATTCCCAAAATGTTATACCCAATTTTTTGTCTTTATAATATTTTTTCCAATCCTACAGATTTTACACAAACAGTGGTAAGAATTGTAACTAAGATTTTATTTACAAACCCCAATTGCCCTTACGTCCTCTGTTTTCCAACATTTTTTTGTATTACGAACCGATTCTTCCGATGGATTAACGATCGTTAAAAATATAGTTTTATAAAAGAATGAATATAATCTTCATCAAATGCTACATTGTATCTAACAATACTATGTAGCTACTACTATCAACTTATCGTCCAGTGCGACTGCGCCATCCCACCGTCCGTCCACCGCGGCTGTTATCAGTCCGTAGGGATCTTTTCATTAAGGTTATCTGCCGGCAGATCTTAAAAACGCCACGTGGACAGCCTCCCGATGTGTGCCACACTTCAATGAGATTATGTATTATGTGGGAGATTGGTGAAGTACTTACTTTGGAGCTCGTTAGCTAGGTACGTATAAGTAACATCGAGGTGTAAAAAGCAATGTAAGTATGTTTGTATAATAATTTTGTTCATAATTGAAAAAAAGTTGAGCTTCAGCTTATATTCAGTCATTTGACAAATGAGCCCTAATTATGAGAAGCTCAGGATATTATTTATTTTAAATTGAACGAAACGTGATAAATATTTACCTTCAGCAAAGTCCGTTGCTGATAATCGCGGTTGCTAACTAAAAAGTGGCAACTTTTGTGGTTAACGCGCGATCAAATAAAATCACCTGCAGATTAAAGAATGATTATTAAATATGGTAGGTACCTACTACAAAATTTCACGTAACTAACATGTCCACATTACTATCGACGAAAATTATTTTTGAATTTAAAATCCGAAAGACCAAGATTCGTCTTCAACAATGCACGTTAATTGCACCTCTCTCACGGGGTAGGGTAAACGCACGACTTATCGGTAATTAATAATCGCACTCGCGGCAAAAACGTTTTTAATTTGCGCTACACGTGCGTGCCGAATGGCGGCGCGTGCGCTCGCTTGGAGGGGATGCTGTGTGGGAATTAAAATATGGTTTGTTGTGATACCTACATATATTATGTAGGTGATATACCTATATAGTTAGGTATAGGTGATTATCAGAGAAATAAATCGAATTGATACAATGTTCTATTTTTTGCAAATTCAAACAAAAAAGTTATAAAAAAAGTGCTGTTTCAAAACCGAAAAACGTCCGTAAATCCCTAACGTTTACACAAAAGTGCTACATTCAAACATGGACAGCACAACGAGTCGTCGAACACTTTTATCAATGTTCGCTTTTCAATAAACCTCTAACAAACTGGCCAGTTGACTCGCAGCTTTTTTACGCCAATAGAGTCGCTTCCGCCGCCGAACGGAAGTGGCCCGGTTCGGCGCGACCGACAACAGGAGCGCTTACCTTAGTTTTTTATTTGTGCCTTCCTGATTTATGGTTGTTTTGAATTTGTTTGGGCCACTGTGTCCGCGCCAAAATGCTTTCGACACTTTCAGGAAATCTGGACATGCTTTTTTTCAATCCAACTCGGGAACAAGTTGAAAATTCTAACTTGCAGATACATAGTATGTAAGACATGTTGTGTGCGAGGGTTTTCTATAATAAATAAGTTAACGCGACCATCAATATGTATAACTTTTGAACGTCACTTCCGGTTCACTATAATGTACGGTCTTTATAATGGATGAGAGCAGTGCAGTAGAATATAGCGAGGTCTTGCTTAAGGCAGATTGGCAATTTCTTACATAAATATATGTATTAATTATAATTTCAGGTTTCCTCACAATATTTTCTTTCACCGATATCAAGGATAAACCTAGAAAGTACTTAAAATAGAAAAAGCCACGTTGGTACCTATTTACTTATGTAGAATATGTAAGTACAATACAATGTCAAAAGTTTCACCCAACAAAGAGAAACCACTTGCCACAGCCACGTGTCTGATACTACAGCACCTAAAATACCTCACAATAGTCTGTCCGAAGGAAACTTTAAAGCAACACAAAACCTTTCTCGCAAAGAATAAACTGAAAGAGCGCAAAACACTTTCAAAAAAGTACAGCGAAATATTTTTCATTAGGGCCGAGCCAAACAATGACAATTGAATCTCGCGCACTGTACCTTCCGCGGATTACTGCGACTTATTGCGACTCGACAACCGTCCCGCGTTCAAAAGAATAATATGTCTTTATAACGGATCCCGTGGCTTTCCCTGCCTTACTTCTTACACATTTTTCAGTGAAATGTGAGAGCTCCTTTAGTTTTTCCACAGACGTTCCATTCGAAATTCAACTCAAATCCTAAAAGTCTACGTCTTCTTTTTCTTTGGACCGCTGCCTGGGAGAATAGATTGCATTGTCTTGTGACGTAAATCATTCTAGAATAAGACGCGTCAAGATGAGCACACGAAAATGTACTTTGAAATTGAAGTGTAAAGGTTAATTTACAATGGTTTTATGTAGCATATGTGATATTTTTGTATGTAATGGGCAGTCTCACGTGGTAAAAGGTCACTCTTCCCGTGACGGACGAATTAAATTTATAAAATGAAAGAAAGTGCCGCGAGTTGGATTGTCTCGCTACATTTTAGGAACAAATATACATACGATATGTTTTTAATAATTGTCGCAGAAGCAGTAACTGTCTGGTTTATTAATCATTCTGTAACTTTAGGTAGGTACAAGATTTATGTTGTGTTTCCTGAAGTATAATGGATGAATCCTCTCAGCCATTACCGAGGTACCTACATAGTTTCAGACTAAAAAAACCTAATAAATATTTTCTAATTTAGAATAGGTACCAGTAAAGTAAGCTTAACAACACCTAACAAAGAAAGAATTTTCATCACAAAATGTTTTCGAGATCGTAATGAAAACGGCAACAATATAAGAGAATCAGAACTTATCTCAGGCCGGGGAATAAAGACGTAATTTTATTAGACTATACACCTTAACTCTATAAACATAATCTTTCATTTGCACAATTGTTTACGATCTCTGGCCCACTTATTTCTCTATTCTTGTTACTCTCTAGTGTAGGGTATATTTTTGTCTCTGTCTAAATAAAGGTGCGTTCGGTGTTGTGTTTATTTTGATCGCGGTTGACCCTCGGGTAATGATGATTGGTTCGCGCCACTAAATTGGAGGTGGCATGGACACACGAATTCACTTAGTGGTCATAGTGGTGGTGCGACTGTTTTGCGGTAATGTTGCACATTAATAAGCGTCACATGCATTCGTGCATGCCATTTTGTGTCAAGACTTACTTCTATATTACCTTTTCCTTTTTTTTAGTGCAACATGAAATCATTTTCCATAATATGCGGATGTGTATGTCTTATGCTGCTTCTTTAAAGACCTATTTCCCTGATATTTCTAAAATCTAGGATGCAAGAACTAACATTGTCGTTACTTTGACTTACACTTTCACAGTTTCACAGTGAGATCCCCCTATTAAATTGACGCGATTCCATGCCTAGCTTTTCAAATTCAGTCATAATAAAGATTGGTATTTCTTCATTAAGCTCCACTAACCATTCACTAGCACCCCTCTTCCCCCACATATGTTTTTATAGTCACAAACAGAAGTCCTGATGAATATTTATTATTATGCCCATACACATTTCCTAATAGCCCGTGTACATATACTGCGTAATTTATAAGCATTATATTGTATAGCATAGATTCATATCGAGCTCGCGTCATTACCTTTTCTTAGATGTGTTCGTGAAAGAATATTTTTACATCCAATTGGTTCAGGATAGAGGCTTTGTATCGGGGTTTTTATGTTTTTGTTTTTATTGAAAGGCTTATTAGAGTAGAGTCGTCTGGTGTGTTATGTATTGGTTTCAAAGGAGATGTTGTGTTTACAGTTTCGGTAGTATCTGCGATCGAAAACAAGCCCATAGCTTACTGAATCAATGAGCAGCATCAAACGTCAGCTACATCTGAGAGCATCCACTCACCCATCTCTCTCACAATACTTAAACAATTAATTATTCTATTCATTGTCAGTGGAGCGGTAGTGTTGCGAATGTGGTTCAGTTCTCGCACGCGGCCATCTCGTCCCCGCACACGGCGCTTCCCTCACGTGACTATGTTAGAATGCCGTGGCTAATTATGACTATAAACCGCCACGTGACTTCGAGGGATTGAAGACCTCTCTAGCTTTGACAGCTAATTCTTTTGGAGAGATTTTCAATTGTGGACGAATAAGGGTAGGTGAAACAAAATTCGAGGCTGTGATGGAGAATTGAAAATTGAGGTTTCATAGTAACATTACAGTGCCTTTTACTGTGATCATTTTCAAACCATATTTAATTATTTTAATTCGTTTTTCTTTTTAAAATAATATTTTGACATCGATATTGCATTTGAAACCCTTTTGGTTAGACTAGAATATACCTTGAAGAAAAGGCTGGATGATAGATTAAGTTATCCATCATCTGTATGCAATGGACAACCTTCTTTACTCATGCAGGACTGTATGAGTAAATAGTAAGTACTATACACTACCTATTTAAAATACACAGATTTCCACACAGTTTCATCAAAAAACAAATATTCAGGGCCTAATGGATATTTCCAGTTCAGGTCAAGACGATATATGTACATAACCTTTATATTCGCTACGAAAATATTTACCTGTCCATAAATACGTCCGGACACGTCGATGCAATATCCACACATTAAAAAATATCCCCAGTGCCGGCCACCTATTCAGTTTTTGATATAGCACTCTACATGCAAACCATTTTCAACCCTCGCTTTGCGCAATACGTTGTATATTCCTCTGTATATTTTTTCCTTGTGAGGGAAAAGAAAATTCGTTGGAAAATGGACTAAATGTCGGTAGGATAAAGTAAGAATTTGTGTGGATAGAAAATATGTTAGCAAGAGTATGTCCAGCAAAATGAACTGCGGAAGATGTATGAGGCAGCGGATTAAAAATATTTGTACGCGCCATTATACATGGTGTAATGAAAACCCTAAACGTGCCTCTTTATTAAGTGCTAGCTTTTACCCGTGGATCCGTTCGCTTTATTCATATTTCAGTTGATTTACATGAGGAGATTGTTTTAGCTATCGCTGCAAGTAATTATGATAATCAGGAAAAGCGATATGAAAAATTGGGATAGTGAGTTAAAAATAAAAAGTATGAAATAAAAATGAAGAGACTTACTCAGACACTCGAATAATAATGACAATACTACGTAATGCTGTAAGGCCTTCAATCTTTTGTTATTGAAGATAATAATCATAGACTAAAATTAACTTAAACATTTTCAACAAACAGACATCACAAAATATGACATTAAACAGAGGGTGGTCAGTTAATTGAAGGCGTGGTTTCAATAAAGATCTTTTGAGGCCTGATGAAGGTCTGACGTCACGATCAAAAGATTTTAAATTTTGTACCTAATTAGAACGTTGCTTCATGTGTTATTGTATGGCCGTTATTTGTAACGTAATCCACTGTGATGTATGGAATATATTGAAAGGGGAAGGTTTAACCCTGTATGATATTAGATATTTTATCTACCTTGTATTATTAGTTAATCTCAGGTTTAAAACTTAGGATATTCGCAATGATCATGTTCATCCCGAGAAAGGGTTTAGAAGTAAAATAATCAGAATCAAAGATAATTATAGTATTTTAGTGGATTCATAAGAACTAGATATACATCTGTTTACGTATCAGAAATAAAGTTTATAGTGTTTTGTAACTCTCTGTGACTTAGGACTACTCAGTTTTATTAGGAGGAATCTTAACAGTATCTATAAAATTCTAACCGTACAAAAACCACCCAGTTCTTGGATTATAACTGTGGCACAAATATTGCTCGTATTATATTGCACAGCATGTCTTTGCACACAGGTTGCTGTTCACAAAGCTTCTGTGTCGTGCGCGAGCATTCATTAGCGCCGAGTAATGAGCCACACTCACCGACCACAGATCACCGACTTACAATGCAGGATTTATACTTATAGGCTTTTATTTATTTTTATTGTCCTCGAGTTCATGCAGCCCGTCTTCGGAAAAGACGGTTGCCCATTATCGCATCCATCCATTCAAGCACATGTCGGTGTCGCTGTCTCCACCTTACTTTATCCAATACTAATATTTTGTCTGCTTGTTTAAAGAGACATAGGTAATAACCAGCTAAATAATAATTATCATTTTGCCTTTTCATTCAGTTGGCTTTGTTACCTACTCGTAGGTAAGCGCTGTTCCTATTTTCCTTTTACTCTTTATTTACCTTCATCAGTGATGACTGGCCTCATACTGCCTTTACTTCTGTAATTAAAATCTACTTCTGAAATGTACACTTTTTGAGGGTTTCACTGCATCATCACCAAATTCAAAGGTGTCTGTGTATGTTGTGCACTTTCTAGATTTACTTTAGTCTTTGCCTTAGCGCCGTACATCGGCACCTTTTAAGGCTTTTAAAATGCAGTGCGAGGCCGAGCTAATCACACGGCAGCGGCGCATTGTGGGCGCTGCGCAGATTATTTCACTCCGCTCACATTATGCACTTCAATAACGTTATTATATACACTTCTGGACACATCTATTGGCCCACCTTAGAGTTTAGGTTTCGATGGCCCCTACCGAAATATGATTGCTAGATTGAACAAAAACTGTTGATGCAGTTTTAAACCTGATACATTTTACCATCTTTTTCGATCGTATTGTTTTAAATTTGAATTCAGAATACCATACGACATGGAGCTACGCCTAACAAGTCGGATATGCTCCTTGTTAAAGGCAATTGATTTTTGAATAAAAAACATGTTTTATCAAAATAAAGGTTTAATTTAATAACGCGTGTTGCCTCCATGGGCATCTACCACAGCTCTCATACGATTAGGCATAGAGTTTATCAACCGCTCTATGAAATTTTGAGGGATCATCTCCCATTCCTCTTCTATGGCAGTTTTCAACTCCTGCATCGTCTGGGCAACTGGCTGACGAGCCCTAACACGTCTTTTTAGCTCGTCCCACATGTCGTCGCCTTGGAGGGTAATGGAGCTATTCCACAGAACTACACTTTTGAGTTATGGATGTTTAAAAAATTAGGATGCAGGTAAAAACAATTATTTGGACATAAATCAGTGTCATATTGTAGTAGAGGATTCATATTTTTACCCTAGACTATTAAAACGTGTAACTATTGAATGCTATAATTAAAAATTATCAAAATATCATGGTTTTTAAGTTATGTGGTTTAGGCCTATTGGCTACTATTCTATGCACAATGTAATACTCGTAGTACGGGGTGTAAGTCACTTAACTCTCTTGTGAACTCTTGTCTCGTTGACTTTTTTATCTGATGACATATAAACTCACTAGATAAAAAGTCGTAAGCGGAGTAGAATATTTGAAAAGAAATACAAATTAATTACTTTTTCATTTATTTTTAATAAATCAAATCAAATCAAATGAACAGTTAAAAAGTAATATATAAAAATGAGGAAGTTAAAAGAAATTATTCACTTTCTGAGTTGTCACTAATTTATTTATTTTATTTATTTATTTATGGTCTGTGGAAGACTTACAGCTAAATAAAACATATTAAAAAAATAGTAAATATAACTGACAGCCAATTACAAGTCTCCACTTATAAAAAACAGACTGGCAAAGATGGTGTGAACAACACAGTACTGCTTACACAAGAAAAAGAAAAAAGAGAAAACAGGACAACATCAAAAGCTTATCAAACTGTCAGAAATTTGTCGACGGTTCGTCAGGGGTAAAATATGATACTTCTTACAAAGATTGAGGTAATCTTCAGATCGGTAATGCACTTTTTGATGGTAACCCAAGTACTTGATGAATCTTTTTTGAATGTTCTCTATACGATCAATGTACTTGTGATAAACATGGGTTCCAAACCTCCGATGCATACTCCAAGTGGCTTCTAACAAAAGTACAGTATAGAATTTTTAATGTTTTGGCTTGAGAGAAGCACTTGGATAGCCGCATCATGAAACCCAGGGACTTTGATGCTTTAGCGACTATGGCATCGACATGAAGCTCGAACGTGAGTTTGGGATCGTGATAAACTCCCAGATCTCGGACGGAATTCGATCTAGGTAGCACTTGATCACCTAGGGTATACGATGTAGCTATGAGTGAGCGCTTTCGAGAAAAAGTTAAGACCGAGCATTTAGTAGGGTTGAGATCTAGCTTACTTCTTCGACAGTAATCCTCCAGATGACGTAAGTAAATCCTCTTGAAGTGCCATCATGTCCAACTGTGACGATATTGTGGCATAGATTTTCATATCATCAGCGAAACACAACAATTTAGATGAAGTCAGGCAAGAGTCGATGTCGTTGATGTAGATTATGAAGAGCAAGGAACCCTGAGGGACCCCACTGGGAACAGGTATCTAACCGACATATAATTGCGTATGCTACGCTTGAGACCTGTTCTCAAGATAAGAAGAGAACTATCTGAGTAAGTCGCCTTGTATTCCCATACCATATAATTTCGATAGTAGGATGTCATGGTCTATCCGATCAAAGGCGTTACTATAATCAGTGTAAACGACATCCATGGCTTCGGTTATAAAATCGTTAAGGAGGATTAAGTTAGTAACGGTAGATCTACCCTTCAAAAAGCCATGTTGGAATGAGCTAAATGAGTTTTTGAGAGCACTATATACCTGGTTATAGATAATCCTTTCGAAAATCTTCGCTACACTACAGAGTTTAGAGATCGGCCTGTAATTAACAATTTCTGTTTTGACTCCTTTTTTATGTATAGGCGTTATAAACGCCGATTTCCAAAGTTCGGGGACAACATAAGTATTCAAGGATTTTCTGAACAGAATCGAGATAGGTTGGGCAACGGAAGTTGCACACCGTACAAGAAATTTCGATGAGATATTGTCCAGGCCAGTTACTTTTGACGTCTCCAACTTGCGTAGCAAGTTAAAAACCTCTTCAGCATTCACTGCGATGCAAATATCAGATAGGCTGGAAGATTTAGTAAAATGAGGGGGTGGAGAATCTAAGTGAATAGGGCTGGAGTCGAGAAATGTAGAGTGAAATTTACTGATTCATTAATTGATCGTGCCGCAAACTCGAGTTCCCAGTTAGTCATACAAATATCTTTGTTTATAGATTCATAGTCACCCTTGTCAAACAGAAATTGCGTCCGTGGCGCACCTTCAGGCAGCGGAGCTAGAACGAAATCTATAGTAATTAATAGTGCTGGATGGTAGGCGTGATTGGGAACCAGCGGGCTTGAACATACTGTACATTAACCAATTGATTTGAAAGTACATAATTCGTCGCTAAGTAAAACTTCGTCGTGACTAATTTATCCTTCTTCCAGATTGTTATAAAAATCATGATACACTGAAGGTATAGTACCTTTTGCGCAGAGATAAAGTCTAGAATACAGTATTACGATGTCATAATTTTGGAGGTCAAGAGTTCTATGAGCTCTTACAACTGTTGACCACTCATGACCACTCAATAATTATTTTCTATGACTTCTAATCACAATGAATCTAAGCTGCATACACTTTTTGACTCTTATTAAAACTACACTTACATTTATTGGCAAATTTAAAAATAACCTGCTTACAGTTATAATATCTATTAGATGTATTGACTAATATAAAGTATGGCTCTTTGTGAGTACGTTAATGCACTTAACTCCATTTCGCAAAATTTGTGGCTTAGCTCCATTGACCTCCAAGGCGACGATGTGCTCAATGGGGTTCATGTCTGGGCTTCTGGTTGGCCAGTCCATAACTGTGATGTTCACATCCCGAAGATATTCCCTGACGATGCCGGCCGCATGGGCTTTTGCATTATCATGCATAAAAAGGAAATTTGGGCCCACATAGTCCGCGTATGGTATCACGTGAGGTTCTAAGCACTCACGAATGTACCTTTCAGCATTTAATGTTGGCAGCCGTGGTCCTGTAACAACCTCAAGTTGAGTTTTGCCGCTCGCGGATATACCGCCCCAGACAGTCCATGAGCCACCGCCATAAGCAACCCTCTCTTCAAAGCAGCATTGTGCGAAACGCTCTCCCTTACGTCGGTAGACCTTCTTCCTTCCATCATTGCCATGTAACACAATTTTAGACTCATCAGAAAAGAGTACACGGCTCCAATCTTGCTGTGTCCAATTTAAATGACTGCGTGCGAAATGAAGGCGCGCTGTTCGGTGGGCTCGCGTTAGTTTGGGCCCATTAGCTGGCTTGTGTGGTACCATATCGCGTTCTTTTAACCTTCTCCGAACAGTTCGAGCGCTCACAGATACTCCGTGGAAGTCGCGAAGTTGGTTTTGTATCTCAATGGAGGTAAGGTGACGATTTCTCAAGCTGGTCGTCACGATGAATCGATCCTGCCTTTCAGTTGTGACCCGAGATCGTGGCCTTCCTTGGCGACGAACAAAGCCGCCAGTCTCTAGGTACCTCCGATAAACATTTCGGACCGCAGATCGACTTAAATTAAGTTGAGCACTCACGTTTCTTTGGCTGTGTCCGGCCTGAATAAGTGCCACAGCTTGGGCGGCGACTCCAGGTGAAGTATCCATAGATTATTGATAGAACCTCACCTTAATGTTAAGAATAAGTAATGTTTGTTGCAAAACCAAAGACATCAATCACTTTTTCAAGAATTAAATCCAAGTAAACCAATAAAACCAAGTTTTCTTAGTATTCGATTGTTTGATATCAACAAACAGGCTCCAAATTGTCTTTTGTTTCTTTAAATTCTGTGTTCGAAATTCAAAAAAAGACTATTGAATGAAATTGTGAATGTGCCAGGTTCAAAACTGTATAAAAACTTTTTGCTCGACCTAATATAAAATTTTAGCTAGGACCAAACGAAACTGAAAATACAAGGTGGGCCAATAGATGTGTCCAGAAGTGTATTACTCAGTTACTTATATTATACTCTAAGAAGAGAAATCTTAAAACCATAGTAATATATAAAACTTATTTACTCATTTGTACTATAAATGCGAAAGTAACTTTGTCTGTCTATCCGTGTCTATTACGTTTTCACAAACGATGGCTTAAATTCGAACCCCAAGAAATGATATTCTTTTTATAAGGGCGTCTTTTTATGCCTCGACTTCGTCTGTGCCTGCGATAACCGACATTTAGGTATGCGAGCAGAGTCACGGGCAAAGGCTAGTGGTTTTATAATTCTATAATTGTGATTTCACTATACTCCAGGACGCGAGTTTGTCATTTTCCCTTGATTTTTAACTAAGTAGGTAGTTTTTTTTTCAAATGTGAGTTTTTTGCATAACTATTCTTTCATCACATACCCTGACTAGTATGACAAATGCATTCCTAGGAAAATGAACTAGATCCATAATTACACTCATTTTAGATCAAAAATGTAATTCAATACGTTGGTGATTCAGCTTCTTAGATATCTACTTGACACTTTATTCGATCACTGTCAAATGAAAATAACATGAAATGTATCAAGTACCACTTCCGATCAATTTGTAATAGTCAACGAAGGGAATTGGACACTATTGGTGAGTAGAACTAATAATTAAACAAGGTTCAAAGAAATTGCGTTGTGTTGAACAGTGCGCCTACCGCCATCTCATATAACAATATTATTTTAATATTACTTTGTAATTTCTGTTGTTGCATTTTCAACTCTCGGCGCTGATCCGAGCGTTGAAAATCCAACAGAGCGGATGGCAAAGTAATATTAAAATAATACTGTTTTAAGAGGTTGTTTTAGGCCCCCTGATTAATAATAAGAAAATTAAATCCTACAACCAAATCCAGCCTTTCGCAAAATATCTACTGGATTATTAAGTGTAACCAACCAAACGATATTGAAGTCATACAAATTTATCTTTAACACGATGGTAAGCACTTATACCCCGATGGTAAGTACGCATACCCTTATGGTAAGTACTTACACCCCGATGGTAAGTACTTATACCCTTATGGTACACCCCGATGGTAAGTACTTACACCCCGATGGTAAGTACTTATACCCCGATGGTAAGTACCTATACCCTTATGGTAAGTACTTACACCCCGATGGTAAGTACTTACACCTCGATGGTAAGTACTTACACCCCGATGGTAAGTACTTATACCCCGATGGTAAGTACTTACACCCCGATGGTAAGTACTTACACCCCGATGGTAAGTACTTATACCCTTATGGTAAGTACTTACACCCTGATGGTAAGTACTTATACCCTTATGGTAAGTACTTACACCCCGATGGTAAGTACTTACACCCCAATGGTAAGTACTTATACCCCGATGGTAAGTACTTACACCCCGATGGTAAGTACTTATACCCCGATGGTAAGTACTTATACCCCGATGGTAAGTACTTACACCCCGATGGTAAGTACTTATACCCTTATGGTAAGTACTTACACCCCGATGGTAAGTACTTATACCCTTATGGTTAGTACTTACACCCCGATGGTAAATACTTACACCCCGATGGTAAGTACTTATACCCCGATGGTAAGTACTTACACCCCGATGGTAAGTACTTACACCCCGATGGTAAGTACTTATACCCCGATGGTAAGTACTTACACCCCGATGGTAAGTACTTATACCCCGATGGTAAGTACTTACACCCCGATGGTAAGTACTTACACCCCGATGGTAAGTACTTACACCCCGATGGTAAGTACTTACACCCCGATGGTAAGTACTTATACCCTTATGGTAAGTACTTACACCCCGATGGTAAGTACTTACACCCCGATGGTAAGTACTTATACCCCGATGGTAAGTACTTACACCCCGATGGTAAGTACTTACACCCCGATGGTAAGTACTTATACCCCGATGGTAAGTACTTACACCCCGATGGTAAGTACTTATACCCTTATGGTAAGTACTTACACCCCGATGGTAAGTACTTACACCCCGATGGTAAGTACTTATACCCCGATGGTAAGTACTTACACCCCGATGGTAAGTACTTATACCCCGATGGTAAGTACTTATACCCCGATGGTAAGTACTTATACCCCGATGGTAAGTACTTACACCCCGATGGTAAGTACTTACACCCCGATGGTTAGTACTTACACCCCGATGGTAAGTACTTACACCCCGATGGTAAGTACTTACACCCCGATGGTAAGTACTTACACCCCGATGGTAAGTACTTACACCCCGATGGTAAGTACTTACACCCCGATGGTAAGTACTTATACCCTTATGGTAAGTACTTACACCCCGATGGTAAGTACTTACACCCCGATGGTAAGTACTTATACCCCGATGGTAAGTACTTATACCCCGATGGTAAGTACTTACACCCCGATGGTAAGTACTTATACCCTTATGGTAAGTACTTACACCCCGATGGTAAGTACTTATACCCCGATGGTAAGTACTTATACCCCGATGGTAAGTACTTACACCCCGGTGGTAAGTACTTATACCCCGATGGTAAGTACTTACACCCCGATGGTAAGTACTTACACCCCGATGGTAAGTACTTATACCCCGATGGTAAGTACTTACACACCGATGGTAAGTACAGTGGAGTCCATAAGTGGATAGACATTCTCAAAAAACATTCGCTTCAAGTTAAGTTTGACTTACGACCTTCTATTTTCGAGAACAGTCACATGTATCATCATTGCCGTCGACAAATGCTTGTAGTTCATAATTTCAACATTATAAAATAAGTCAAGTTGGCCTATCGGCTAAACGCCTGCAGATAGGTGCTTGAATCGAGGAGTCGTGAGATCGAATCTCATCCAGACTATGACTTTTTGTAAGTTTTTACTTGATTGGAAGAAATGAGACAGAAGCATATTATAATATTCTTTATCTTGTTCGCTTTGTTCACACATTTCGTAAAGTTAAAAAGGTAGATCATAGAAAATTAAACAAATAATTTAGATTTCTGTGAGGTAGACAGAAATAAGTAATGTAATAATGAGTTTTATGAATACTCGATTAGAATAAACGTTGTCGTTTGGTTGTAGTTGTTGGTTAGTGACGTGTGGATTATTATATAGCGGTAATTATTCACAAAAAAAAATGCAAGCAAATATTAACATTGAGACGAAGGCGACTATTATTGCGTTGCATAAAAGTGGTCATAAAATGGAACGCAAATAACTAATGAAACCGGACTGAATGTGAGTATTATATTATTGTGTTATTATAATTGTAACTTGAACCTAATATTATTTGGTGACATAATTATAAATTAGATCTTTTTATTATTTTTGAAATCCATCTTAAGGCTGTAAAGATAAATAAATTCTGTTTATTATTGTTATAAATGTAGACTTAATATCATATTGTTTTGTTAAATGAATATTATTTTATTAAATAAATATTACTATATTATACATATAACAATTAAGTCACTTTAGTATTTTGTTATACCTGCCTAATATAACTTTTGTTTTGTTTTAGAGGAATACTGTTAGTCTCTGGATCAGGAGATACGAGGAAGAGGTTAGCCTAGTTAGTCGACAGCAAAGTGGAAGGACGTCGCTTATTAGCGAGGCGCAGCGAAGACATAATATGGTGGGCGAATATGAATCGAATGGTATCACACCAACGAGGCACTTTGCCGAACTATTCGACACTTCATTGCAAACTGTTCGCCGGGCCCTCCACGCTGAAGGCTTGTATCACAGAAGACCAGCTAAAAAGCCCTTCTTCACAAAAAGGCATAAACAAGAACCACTACGTTTCTCACGGGATTATTAAGATTTTGACTGGAAGACTGCTATATTAAAAACCTAGATGTTTTGTTATTATTAATTAGACAGTGTAACTAAATATTTAGTATTAATATTATTATGTCCGTCATTATTCAATGATCTTAAATTGAGGTTTAGTTTCAATCATCTTTTCGTCAAGAAAATGAACACTTAAGCTATTACATCAATACATTTATTGTGACGTTACATATAAAAAAACATATTCATAAAGTCTAAATCAATATTTAAGAAATAATTAAGAAATAAATATTAGTTTTCAATAAAGTCTGCTAAATATCGATACCTTTAAGTGGATATTAACAATCATATTTGTGTTATTAGAATATTCTTTTCTTGTTATATTTTTATGACGTGGGTAAACACAAAAAATCTTATGAACGGTTACAAGTGAATTTCTTTTATCTAAGTAGGAATGTAACGTCACAATTCTCGTAAGTTAGTTAATTTTGTAAATAAGCAAATCGAATAAACATTTTTGTTATCATTTAGCACGATTTTTTTATTTCCACCTTCAAATACTGAAAAGATAAATTAAAATTCACATTAGTATAAGATAATAATACAATAACTAATATTTGCTTCTTATAATAAACAATTATAAGCATGAATTAGAAATAAACATAAAACTAACAAGTTTTTACGTAATATTATTGTTGTTTCAAAAACAAAAAACACAGTAATCAAGATTTGAACTCAGACCTCATTGTTTGTGAACCCGTCGCTAAGCCCAAACCTAGCTACCGGCACAAATAGTAGTTTCGAGTTTTAGCAATGAATTGGTAAAACAGCGCCAGTGACTAAAGTCGGAAACACACTTACGTGTCGTGGCGTGTCGTGACGCGCCAGAAGCATATCATTTCATACATTTAACAGAACGTGTTGTGACACGACACGACACGCAAATATGTCCCTAACCATATTAAATGTATGAAACCGATATGCTTCTGGCGCGTCACGACACGCCACGACACGTAAGTGTGTTTCCGACTTAAGACGCGTATTTTAATGCAACAGAAATATCATGCTATTTCGCTTATTGCGACGACAGTTCATTAGTGTGTGTTATCTGTAGAATGTTGACACATCACTCGCACACGCACTGACTGACCCGCTCGTTAAGCTCAGACGAAAGTCGACCATCTCGTGTATATGCATTAAAGTTGCCGATAGTACTTACACCCCGATGGTAAGTACTTACACCCCGATGGTTAGTACTTATACCCCGATGGTAAGTACTTACACCCCGATGGTAAGTACTTACACCCCGATGGTAAGTACTTACACCCCGATGGTAAGTACTTACACCCCGATGGTAAGTACTTATACCCCGATGGTAAGTACTACCACCCCGATGGTAAGTACTTACACCCCGATGGTAAGTACTTATACCCCGATGGTAAGTACTTATACCCCGATGGTAAGTACTTACACCCCGATGGTAAGTACTTACACCCCGATGGTAAGTACTTATACCCCGATGGTAAGTACTTATACCCCGATGGTAAGTACTTACACCCCGATGGTAAGTACTTATACCCCGATGGTAAGTACTTACACCCCGATGGTAAGTACTTACACCCCGATGGTAAGTACTTACACCCCGATGGTAAGTACTTATACCCTTATGGTAAGTACTCATACCCCGATGGTAAGTACTTATACCCCGATGGTAAGTACTTATACCCCGATGGTAAGTACTTACACCCCGATGGTAAGTACTTATACCCCGATGGTAAGTACTTACACCCCGATGGTAAGTACTTACACCCCGATGGTAAGTACTTACACCCCGATGGTAAGTACTTATACCCCGATGGTAAGTACTAACACCCCGATGGTAAGTACTTACACCCCGATGGTAAGTACTTATACCCCGATGGTAAGTACTTATACCCCGATGGTAAGTACTTACACCCCGATGGTAAGTACTTACACCCCGATGGTAAGTACTTACACCCCGATGGTAAGTACTTACACCCCGATGGTAAGTACTTATACCCCGATGGTAAGTACTTACACCCCGATGGTAAGTACTTATACCCCGATGGTAAGTACTTTCACCCCGATGGTAAGTACTTACACCCCGATGGTAAGTACTTACACCCCGATGGTAAGTACTTACACCCCGATGGTTAGTACTTACACCCCGATGGTTAGTACTTACACCCCGATGGTAAGTACTTACACCCCGATGGTAAGTACTTATACCCCGATGGTAAGTACTTACACCCCGATGGTAAGTACTTACACCCCGATGGTAAGTACTTACACCCCGATGGTAAGTACTTACACCCCGATGGTAAGTACTTATACCCTTATGGTAAGTACTTATACCCTTATGGTAAGTACTTACACCCCGATGGTAAGTACTTACACCCCTATGGTAAGTACTTATACCCTTATGGTAAGTACTTATACCCCGATGGTAAGTACTTATACCCCGATGGTAAGTACTTATACCCCGATGGTAAGTACTTATACCCCGATGGTAAGTACTTACACCCCGATGGTAAGTACTTACACCCCGATGGTAAGTACTTACACCCCGATGGTAAGTACTTATACCCTTATGGTAAGTACTCATACCCCGATGGTAAGTACTTATACCCCGATGGTAAGTACTTACACCCCGATGGTAAGTACTTACACCCCGATGGTAAGTACTTATACCCTTATGGTAAGTACTTATACCCTTATGGTAAGTACTTACACCCCGATGGTAAGTACTTATACCCCGATGGTAAGTACTTATACCCCGATGGTAAGTACTTACACCCCGATGGTAAGTACTTATACCCCGATGGTAAGTACTTACACCCCGATGGTAAGTACTTACACCCCGATGGTAAGTACTTACACCCCGATGGTAAGTACTTACACCCCGATGGTAAGTACTTATACCCCGATGGTAAGTACTTACACCCCGATGGTAAGTACTTACACCCCGATGGTAAGTACTTACACCCCGATGGTAAGTACTTACACCCCGATGGTAAGTACTTACACCCCGATGGTAAGTACTTACACCCCGATGGTAAGTACTTACACCCCGATGGTAAGTACTTACACCCCGATGGTAAGTACTTACACCCCGATGGTAAGTACTTATACCCCGATGGTAAGTACTTACACCCCGATGGTAAGTACTTATACCCTTATGGTAAGTACTTACACCCCGATGGTAAGTACTTATACCCCGATGGTAAGTACTTACACCCCGATGGTAAGTACTTACACCCCGATGGTAAGTACTTATACCCCGATGGTAAGTACTAACACCCCGATGGTAAGTACTTACACCCCGATGGTAAGTACTTACACCCCGATGGTAAGTACTTACACCCCGATGGTAAGTACTTACACCCCGATGGTAAGTACTTACACCCCGATGGTAAGTACTTACACCCCGATGGTAAGTACTTACACCCCGATGGTAAGTACTTATACCCCGATGGTAAGTACTTACACCCCGATGGTAAGTACTTACACCCCGATGGTTAGTACTTACACCCCGATGGTAAGTACTTACACCCCGATGGTAAGTACTTATACCCCGATGGTAAGTACTTACACCCCGATGGTAAGTACTTATACCCCGATGGTAAGTACTTACACCCCGATGGTAAGTACTTACACCCCGATGGTAAGTACTTACACCCCGATGGTAAGTACTTATACCCTTATGGTAAGTACTTATACCCTTATGGTAAGTACTTATACCCCGATGGTAAGTACTTACACCCCGATGGTAAGTACTTACACCCCGATGGTAAGTACTTATACCCTTATGGTAAGTACTTATACCCTTATGGTAAGTACTTACACCCCGATGGTAAGTACTTATACCCCGATGGTAAGTACTTATACCCCGATGGTAAGTACTTACACCCCGATGGTAAGTACTTATACCCCGATGGTAAGTACTTACACCCCGATGGTAAGTACTTACACCCCGATGGTAAGTACTTACACCCCGATGGTAAGTACTTACACCCCGATGGTAAGTACTTATACCCCGATGGTAAGTACTTACACCCCGATGGTAAGTACTTACACCCCGATGGTAAGTACTTACACCCCGATGGTAAGTACTTACACCCCGATGGTAAGTACTTACACCCCGATGGTAAGTACTTACACCCCGATGGTAAGTACTTATACCCCGATGGTAAGTACTTACACCCCGATGGTAAGTACTTACACCCCGATGGTAAGTACTTACACCCCGATGGTAAGTACTTACACCCCGATGGTAAGTACTTATACCCTTATGGTAAGTACTTACACCCCGATGGTAAGTACTTATACCCCGATGGTAAGTACTTACACCCCGATGGTAAGTACTTACACCCCGATGGTAAGTACTTATACCCCGATGGTAAGTACTAACACCCCGATGGTAAGTACTTACACCCCGATGGTAAGTACTTATACCCCGATGGTAAGTACTTATACCCCGATGGTAAGTACTTACACCCCGATGGTAAGTACTTACACCCCGATGGTAAGTACTTACACCCCGATGGTAAGTACTTACACCCCGATGGTAAGTACTTACACCCCGATGGTAAGTACTTACACCCCGATGGTAAGTACTTATACCCCGATGGTAAGTACTTACACCCCGATGGTAAGTACTTACACCCCGATGGTTAGTACTTACACCCCGATGGTAAGTACTTACACCCCGATGGTAAGTACTTATACCCCGATGGTAAGTACTTACACCCCGATGGTAAGTACTTACACCCCGATGGTAAGTACTTACACCCCGATGGTAAGTACTTATACCCCGATGGTAAGTACTTACACCCCGATGGTAAGTACTTACACCCCGATGGTTAGTACTTACACCCCGATGGTAAGTACTTACACCCCGATGGTAAGTACTTATACCCCGATGGTAAGTACTTACACCCCGATGGTAAGTACTTACACCCCGATGGTAAGTACTTACACCCCGATGGTAAGTACTTATACCCTTATGGTAAGTACTTATACCCTTATGGTAAGTACTTACACCCCGATGGTAAGTACTTATACCCCGATGGTAAGTACTTACACCCCGATGGTAAGTACTTACACCCCGATGGTAAGTACTTATACCCCGATGGTAAGTACATACACCCCGATGGTAAGTACTTACACCCCGATGGTAAGTACTTACACCCCTATGGTAAGTACTTATACCCTTATGGTAAGTACTTATACCCCGATGGTAAGTACTTATACCCCGATGGTAAGTACTTATACCCCGATGGTAAGTACTTATACCCCGATGGTAAGTACTTATACCCCGATGGTAAGTACTTATACCCTTATGGTAAGTACTTATACCCCGATGGTAAGTACTTACACCCCGATGGTAAGTACTTATACCCTTATGGTAAGTACTTACACCCCGATGGTAAGTACTTATACCCCGATGGTTAGTACTTACACCCCGATGGTAAGTACTTACACCCCGATGGTAAGTACTTATACCCTTATGGTAAGTACTTACACCCCGATGGTAAGTACTTATACCCCGATGGTTAGTACTTACACCCCGATGGTAAGTACTTACACCCCGATGGTAAGTACTTATACCCCGATGGTTAGTACTTACACCCC
This sequence comes from Hoplodrina blanda, assembly GCA_949316365.1. NCBI lineage: Eukaryota > Metazoa > Arthropoda > Insecta > Lepidoptera > Noctuidae > Hoplodrina > Hoplodrina blanda. The sequence continues at coordinate 16,405,751 of OX438588.1, read as the reverse complement.
GATGCTAAGTACTTACACCCCGATGGTAAGTACTTATACCCTTACGTTACGTTCGGTAACACGTTTCTAGTTCACGTTTAAGATGGATATACTTACTTACATATTTACTCGTATAAATAAAAATATATATATCTAGTTCCTGCAGCTTACGTTATTGAAACTGCATCTATATGACACGAGTATAACGTCAGTTTCCTGATCACTCCATAGACTTCCTCAGAAATCTTCACCCACAGAAATAGATTAGCATATTTTCTATTAAACTTGATATATTTAACCTAAATATGTTTTGATGAATTTTAACGACTTCTGTAATAATAAAAAGCGGTCATAACTCACAGTAACTCGTTTAATTTGACAAAAATGTACATTTGTGTGTGGCTGTGACATCCTGTAGCGTTGTGTGAGCAGATTAGCGATGATGTCCGATCGTAAATATTATTAGGTGTGTTAGTTATGTATTTACCGCGGCGTTACTTATGGGAGAGGTGAGGTCTTTGATGCTAATTGAGTGATAGAATACATTATTTACATTATTTAATGTCCAGGTGTTAAGTGTACATAGACAGATACCAACACACTTCATTGACGGCTAATTTACACTTAGATAATTCGTCAGTGCACAGGTGCTGATAACATTTAAGATTAAAATTAAGTACCATTTACATAGTTTTCGTTATTAATATAGCCTGGTAAATGATCAAGAATTACACGCTACATTATATAAAACTGCTGTATCGTTTAGACTCTCTTTAGAGCCTCCAACAATCTTTAAATATCTCTGCATGGTTCCCAAAGAAATCGTACAAATTCTATCCCTATTCCAAATGGCTGTGCCCTAACATTTCTATTACACGCAAACACTTAACGACGTTAAAAGATTCTGACAGTTCCTTTAATACTTTCACGAATACGTAAACTAGTAAATAATTCTGTTCCACCTACATGTGAAAATCTTCACAATTAGCAGCATCTGATCAAAGGAACGGATATGATATTTTACGTATGTCGCGACAGACAGACGGACTCGCCTTGTTTAATATATACTAGTGTGTATATATATGAAGAAGATTCGACGGAAACATGTTATGATTGCAAACATCTAACCTTGCGGAATTTGGATTCTGTGAGTTTGTTGCTTTCTAGAACGATCGTTGCTGACGTGTTACAACTAGGCTTGCTTGAGTGTTAACAATAGAGCGAAATGGTACCTTTTGTGGTGTAAATTACAAAATAATGAGAATATATAGGGCTTAAAAAAATATTTATTGGTTTTACTATTCTTATTTTCAACATATAATTTTGCTTCCTTTGTCTATCGCACAAGAAAAAGCATTTTATCACAATATTCAAAACTGATAGGGCTCCCGAATACTTTTCCTAATCAGTCCAGTCTACCTTACGATGTCCTTCTGAACCCAATCAGTTCACAAATAACATGGGGCAAGCTGTTAGCACGATCATGGGCGGTGGACCAGACAGTTACTTCGCCCTAAAACGAGTTATTGCTCTGGACATTACGGGCTTGGCAAAAACGGGCCGACATATTGAGAGCTCGGAATGTAATAAAGAGGGTAATGTCGCCGGGAGGGCAGGTTTTTTATAACCACCTTGGAGAGTTAGGTTATGAAGGTTCGCATTTGTGGTTTGAAACCTGGCGTTGGATGATGCTCGTTTGTCAAGAAAAAAAATGATTGCAATGATGGGAAAAACATGTAAGTTTCGACTTTGTTAAGCTCTTTATGCTCGATTTATTTTGTACCTAAATAAAATTGAAGAACATTTATCCACTGTCACACCTCACGGCAAGTAATGATTACGACAGCGCACGCTTGCCGAGAAGTAACCAACTCAGTAGAGAGTTTAGGACCGATTCGTGCAAGACTCGTAATTTACCTATATTTTGCCCAGTAGTACCTGCTGTAAAAAACCATCTGCCATCATGAATGTTAGGATCTACTTTATAATGAACATAAACAGAAAACTTTAATATAAATAATAATAAAATTACAAAGAATTTAGAATTTATAAAAAAGAAAGAGGAAGCTTATAGGGAATCGAAAAACTCGTGCATCGGAACCCATGGCCCTTGTGTTTTAACCCCAAACGGCTCAAAGAAGTAAGTACACTTTCTCCCAGTATACCATCGATCTTAGCATCTCAACTCGCAGCTAATCTGTCAGTGTAGCGAACAGTGACGATTACACTAATTGTAGTGTATAATAAAGCTATAATCGCTGGATTTTTCCGAGCTGAGTGAGCGCTAATCTGCCGTCCATTAACAAGAAAGGCGTTAACCCTCAGAGGGTCGATTTTGAGGTTTCAGCGCCATCATATGTAGAAAAAAAAACTCTATCGATCTGTCTAAGACCATATTTCTAATATTTATACTTTTTGAAATATTTTTAACGAAAAGGTCGTTAAACACTAAAAAAGTAATAGTTTACACTACTTAAAGTACGTTAACCATCCATACTTAACTAAAAGGTTACATGTAGCCCTTAACGCCCTAATTTTTTATATTTTTCCTAAGTTTTGCTTGGCAAAAAAGACGTCTAATAAAAATACTACACTAGAAAGACGTTAAAATCTGCTAACGACTTTTTAGCGTAGGACTCATACAAAAATAATCAAGAAGTACTTTTCTCAAATCTCTAAACGCCTTTAGTTACTCATTTTATGGTATAAATCCTCCGCTTGAAAGACACTAAGCCACAATAATTGGCTAAAAAGACACTATCTGCTCTCGCCTCTCACCCCCGCGCAGTTGTGTCCCTAACTGTCTAAGTCATCGTCGTGGATACATTATCAGAATATCGAAAATCAAAATGTCGAAAATCAAAATATCGAAAATCAAATTGTCGATAGTCAAAATATCAAAAATAAAATATCGAATGCTTATATGATCGAATGATCATAATAACCGAAGTTCAATATATCGAAAATCATATTATCGAAGTACAACTCCGTAGACCGGGGTTCCGTCGACTACGCCAAAACTAGATTGTCCAGGTATTGTCTACCTGCCTGCACGTCATCTCCTCTGCTTGCGTCTTTTACACACATTACGGGCTGTAAAATTACCACGAATGGGATGGCGGGGTCTGGTAGACCCCGCCATCCCCTTCTAACCTAACCTGTCTGAGTCGGAGTGCCCCAAGTCCCGAGCTCCAGCTTACAAAAGGTAGTGTCGTATGGAGAAGAATGGGAAAGAAACTCCATACAGTAAGTAAGTAGTCTTGGACGTACTGACGCAAGTTGCAAAAGGCGCCCCAAAGCAAATATGTTATCACGAAAAACAATATTTTGAACATTCGATATTTTGTGTCGCTCGCGGAGCGGAAGGATTAATAAACGAATTTGATATACACGGTTACTTCCAGGTCGTTCTGCAATCGAAAGCCATAAACTCGATCATCAAACTCGAAACGATTGGGACCATTTTTTTTTCAAAAAGTAACAATTAAAATAACGGGTACACTACATAAATATGAAAAACTTTATTCCGACAGTCACAAATACGAATTTCAAAATACCGATTTTCGTAATTCCGAATGGTTCAAAATTCCGAATATAATAACTCATCATTACTCCTATTTTTATAATTCCTAAATTTCACTATTCCTAACGTTTACAATTACTAGGTATTCTCAAAATACCGAGTTTCAATAGATCGAATAACAAACAGTCCGACTTAATGATAATTCGAAACATCAAAAATACGAATTCCGATTATTCAAATACCGACTAATACAATTTTCGAAAGGCGTAGTTGACGGAACCCTGGTCTACGGAGCCCCGCTGAGAGGGGCTCCTATTTCTGGGTGGTTTAAAAAAAAATAACCACGAAGGTAACCACTTTCTAACCTAACCTTTCCGAGTCGGGGTGCCCCAAGTCCCAAGCTCGCTTCGCTCGCTTCCAAAAGGTGGTTTCGTGTGGATAAGAATGGGCAAGAAACTCCATACAGCAAGTAGTCTTTGGTACTGACGCAAGGTTGCTTTGCCGGCCAGCTCAGCCGCGGCGGCGGGTCTTCAAGCCACCTACTCCTCAGCTCGCGGGCCACCCCACCCCTCCGCGCCTACGCCGGCTTAAATTACATCTGGGGTAGGGCAGACAAGACTGCGTGAATTCGATTTTGTAGCGATTCAATGATTGACTTTTAGTTTATTCGAAATATTGAAAATCGGAATGTCGTTTTTCGGACCGAGAACCCTTCGAGCATTTGATTCTTCGAACGTATGAAAATCGGAAAACTAACAAATCGCATTTACGACTTTCAATAAAATAAATTTCGTGATTTTTAATAATAGACATTATAATTCTTAGGTATTATGAAATTCGGACTTTTGAAAATCGGAACATCGAAATTCGGAATAAAATATTACGGAGTATTTGGGTGTTCCAAAAAAAAACAGCTGTTCAGTGCACTTAGACGAGTTAGACGAACATAAATGTACTGAAAAGCTGATATTTTTTATTGTTACTTTTTGAAAAAAAATGGTCCCAATCGTTTCGAGTTTGATGATCGAGTTTATGGCTTTCGGTTCCAGAACGACCTAAAAGTAACCGTGTATATTGTTTTTCTTTTCGAATATTCAGTCCAGAATCCATAACTAAAAAGCAGTTAAGATAAAAGTTTTAACATTTAACGGCCTTTAAGTGTAGTAAGTATGAAATAAAATATTCCTAAAAAGACACTAACTTCAAAAAACTTACCTATAAAGACACTAAAACACTATTGTGTTATTATAGCTAAGAATTAATGCTAAATGGAAATCGGCAATACATAAGTTTAAAGCCGCTAAGTAACTAAATGCCTTTTTAGCTAAGTAATTTGGAATAGTTTTTGTACACAAAAATAAAACACTTCATTTATGTCGAAATCATAAGCTATAAAGTCGCTAAGGTGGACTTAGTGACTTTTTAGGTAAGTTTTTATTTTAAAATCACCAAATTATGCACTGCTAAAAGGAAAAAGGTGTTTTTTTTCTACTTAAAATAAATTGTATTTAAACAAGGTTATCGCTATTAGTTTGTAAATTTAACAAGCTATCTTTGAACGTTTAATTTTATGTTGTACGACCTATGGTTTTTAAGTGGCATATTTTTCAAATATTTCCCGCGTTTTTCGCTCATAACTCAAAATTTGATTTTGTGGCTTTGCGCCCTTTTAGTTAACGGACGGCAGTAATGTGGGCTGTATTAACATTAGGGTGTGGTGCCAGTGATAGAGGGTATTTCGAAGTGATCATTTGGATTTTTTACTTTTTCGTAATTTTTTCCATGAAAGCACCTGCGTAATGAATTGTACAAACTACTAATTTTATTGGTTAATAGACAGTTTTGAGTACACTTTTTTCAGGATATAATTTTTTAGAAATGCTACTTTACACCCACTTTACTTTCTATGTATGTAAGGATCGTAGCAGATGGCGTTCTGTGGTTTCTGCCTACCCCCATGGGCAAAAGGCGTGAGTTTATGTATCCATGTTTACCAATCATCTACCATTCAACCTCTCCTAATCTATTATAATACTAGAAAGATAAAAAAAAAACTATTTTTGTTTGTTAAAAAAAAACCGTCACTAAAGTCGTTTAGCCCGTTTATCGAGGAAGGTTAACTTCACTTACATCACGCTACGATCCAGCGGAGCAGAGCAGTAACCAAAGATGCAACAAACCGCGAAGTATTAGGTATAGCTAGAGTCATAAAAATGCAAAGATGATACGAGATCTATAATCGCTATTAGTGAAGCCCTATACTTAAGCACCACTTGTATAGAACTACAGCAAATTAGCCAATTATTTCCTTGAGATTTTTGTGTTCATGTCATAAAATAATCACTAATCACATTCCTCTGTGTTGGTCAGCTTGATAATAATCAGGATCATAATAATGACTCACTATTACGGAGTGAATTTCACAGGAGATTTGAAGATTGTCCTAGATTCAAAGATAAACAGGGTCAAAAAGTTTCTTAGTTCCTAATATAAAAGAAGTGCTCATTTAATTTAAAAAAACCTCAAATCACTGCCCTTCTCTGTATGAGAAGAGGTCATTGCCTTGCAGTGGGACAGTATTACTAGGTAGGTATTATTATGATGCAGTATTTAGAAGGCTGACATTATGTTATTTTTATGGCCGCAGATATCAGATTAGAAATCAATTATTAAAATATTTGTATTTGTTATAAACTGAAAGCTGATCTCAACAAACAATTACTGATTGATGACGTCACCATAAATCAAACAATCAATAAAGACACTTATAAAACCCCATCAACTCAGGTACAGCATACACCATATTTCTAGGTCATGGAGTGCACTCGACGCGGCAAACATTTTAGCAGAACAAACAAGGGGGAGCCGCAAACAGAGACACACCGGAACGTTTGGGTTTTTAAACTGGACTGTAATTTAGTTAAAGTATTTGTTGGATGTTGTAGGTGTTAAATTGAAATAAACTGTCGCAGTTTTCATATAGGATTACTTGATCAAGATCGTGTCGTGTATGCATCGTATAGGTATTACTATCTTTGACTCTTGGAGACATTTGCAGTTGACGGCGATGCAGACGATATTTTTGATGCCATTTTGTTTTAGTTTTCCTTTTGTTATTATTTTAATTTAATAAAACTTTATGCACTTGAAAAAAAAATACACAGTACAAAGACGGACATAATGCCATGGTTATCTTATTCAGAACTGTGTAAATATTGTACATTTACCATGTACGAATTATAATAAAAATGTCAGTCATAAAATCTTTGAGACACCTTAGGTAAATTCAACAATGTGACTAGCCTGTTTACCGATCTATTTAATAGATCATTTCAAAGGCAAAAATGTTCTTAAAACAGTCACGTACGAGTAATTGGGACAATAATACTTACATCATAGACAAGGAAGCTCAAAGCTGTAGTCAGTAATGTCCTGTCCAAAAAATAAAATAAGGTCCGAAATGAGCTCTACACACCAAACATAATTAAAAATGTCGACATACACACTATGTAGGCCACCTATTCATTTTATTCTAGTTAGTTTGTGGTGAGTGTAGTGCAGATAAAATCACATTATATTTTCCGTATGTGCGTGTTCCAAATTGGACAGTATTCACTGTATAAAATGAGTTAGAGAGTTGGAGCCGCTGACGTGACTGGGCTGCTGACTTGTTAATAAGAGATGGCGGGAAGCGGAGAGAAATAGGAGGAAAACAAAATGATGTACCTATATATTTTCCACAAATTCGATTTAGAGGCATATCAATTTGTAAAGGTTGCCAAATTAAATGCAGCTTAAGGAGACGAAAAGCATTTAAACTTTAAGCATACTTAGAATAATTTACTAGTGTTATAATAATCAGAGACAGGGTGTTGTCACCACTTTGTGTTATACCTAATGTCCAATAGGACACAGTCGAGACAACCGTTATAATAAGAATTCAATTTTCTGTATTTAAAACAAGAGCTTATACCAGTTCTAATGGACAGAATAATCTAGATTCGTAGAAAAACTAACATTTCCGCTCCTCGCGTCGCTTCCTACTATGTCCGCTGCCCGCGGCGGTTTTACGACCCGCTAGTGATAGTACGGACGATGCACATGAGTTATCGTTACTGCTTAGGTGACTTCGTATGGCCTCTGTCAACATTAAGTTCTCGAAACGTTTCTTTTACTTTGGCTGCCAAACGAACATTTTATTAGTCTGAGCTGTTCTTTATGAGGCACGGTTTCATACGTAAGCAAGGAGTCATATTTAAGTGATCAGACCTATTGCGAGATGGAGAAAAGGTATATGAAGAAACCCTATGGGTGGGTTTCTAAAACCTTTTCTTCTGACATTTCGATCCGACTGCATCAAAAATAACTGAAAAGGTTTCCAAAGGCTTTTGTGATTGGGTCTATATTGTAATAGCTAGGTATATACATATTTATCATACAGTGATATGTGTTTACACACTTCGCTTTGGACCTATATATAATAGGAAGAGCAGTTTATCACATTGTAAAAAGTAAAAATACGAAATAAATGGACAATTAGAGTAAATATTTATACGATCTATCGCAATCCAATCTCAGTACTTATCAATTTGTCAAAAATACTTAAATTTTCTCGACAATGATAGCCGCGAGTAGATTTTGTTTTTTTTGCCCTTCCGATATGGAATTCAGCTACTTAATTAAAGACATTTCATTGATAACCAGGTGCACATCTTCATTGGATTACATTTTTTTGCTCACCATCCTTGCCTACCCAAGTACCCAAGTACTACAATGTTTCATCTGTAATAAGGGCGCAACCAGTCTCTAGTTTCAATACAACTGAGGTAACTTTACTGTAGAGTTGTCGTCGAGAGTTTATTGTGTACTACAACTACAATGTTACCATTTAACTTCAGACGTGAGGTTTATTCTTAACTGGATTTGAATCGGCTCTTTGATTTCACGAGTTAACCTGTCTTTATTTGCTGTTTTTATAACTGTTGTTTATATTATCTGCTGTAGGTATAACATGCCTTTCTATTAACTTTTAGGAACGATCGCAATCTAATCTCAGTCGTAGTAAAAAATAAGTCTTCTTAATTAATCTACACCACCTTACCTTTTAGCATTGGTTGTCATTGAAATGAGATTGCGAATAGATTTTGAACGTTTATAATTAATACAAAATTGGTTTGCAGTTTTTTTGTTTCCATACTTGCCAGCTCCTTTGTTTAGAATAAAAATCACGAACAATTCGCATGTATAAAGAATATAATAATCACAGAACAAGAAACGCTGACATCCCTGGCCAACAAGATCAAACAGAATCTATTTTGCAAGCATTCACTTTGGTATTTCAAAAGTTACTTAAACCTAAATACTCGAAGCTTCATTACCAAACCAAACAAAGCGTTGTAAATGAAGTACACTATTAAAACATGGCGTCTTCCTAATACCTAGCTACCTAGGTCTTATACCCCTCCCCCCACTGCCCGTCTCCCGGCATCATATTACCTACCGCTCAATCTTCTTTCATAATTAAAGTGGCTTTTACCTCAGTACCCTACCTCATCCCTCGGAGACCCCACCACCCGTGCCTTATTGTCACGAACTGGAGATGCAGAAGGTCCAGCGACTTCAAGCTATGACCAAACAACCACATATACTATGTAACAAAAACCCTGTCAGATCAGTGTTGCCGTTGATCAGTTTTTATGTTTTATTTTAATTTAATTACTTCTTCTTTCTTTTTTTTTTTTTCACTGGGGAAAAATATTAATCTCAAATCCATTAAATGGTTACGTATATGTGTACGCAGTACGATGCCGAATAATACCCTTAAGGATCGGACAGGGTTTTTGTTACATGCTGTATATGTTAGGAGAATGGGTTTCGACGTCATGCGTCATCTTGGTAAAGTGAATGAACATTTTCTGCTATTAACAATCAGTGCGCCAAAATATCGGTTTTTATATAAAAACATGATTAGACTGGTGCATAGCTAGCTAGGAACCTGGGGTTATCCGTAACTCAAGAACAATTAAGTTTGATTATTGGTTTGCAATAATGACAAATTGACTACGCGTTAGACTTTCAATTTCCTTTTACACACTAACTCACCCACAATTTTGAATCTTAGTTCAAGAAATGTAATAACAGTAATGTGATCGTTCCTCAGGGCAACTTTATCAAAGACATCATCGATCCGTGAACAATCAGATATTTGTAGACTGGCTTTTAAATACAATGCATGGAGTATGAGCAATACCGTTACAGCATTACCTACCTAGGTACTACGATAACCGAAAGCTTTAATGGTAGTTATCATTCATTTGTCAAATGTATATAGGTACTGTTCCGCAGGTTTATGTAGTTAAGTTATGTGAAGGACATGAAGACCCACATAAATTAGTTTTTATTATTAAGTTTTCTTAGTCATGCTGTGTACACATATTTAGAAATACAGTCTGGACCTGAACTATAATACATACTCTGTGTTATAAGTGCAATGTATTGTTGTATTCTGTTTTGTGTTCCTTAAATGAATATATTCCAAAAGAAGCGTGCCTACGACATCGATGCTCCGTAGTTTTTTTAAATGTGGCTCTTCTGAAAATCTTACGTCGTGTCGTTACCTAGGACCTGCGCATAGGTTTACTAGAGTCGTTATGTACCCCACCTTGAAGGGGGGGAGGTAGGTAATTGGTAGTTTTTGTTCGCTCTCAAGGAGAGATGTGTTGGGAATTGCCTCTTGAGATATAATGTTTAAAATTTCTTGATTAACTCTGTGCTGTATATTGTGGGTAAATAATAACTATGGGTACTTAAGTATGTTGAAATATTAATGATTAAGGTAGTAAGCATCATTATTATGATCTATTGCGATGTGATGATAACACTATTTTTATGTAGTTTATGCAATAACAATGAGCCCCTAGGTACAAGGATAGAAATGCAGGCATATGAAAAACAAAACTACCTACCTGTTTCATAAATTTTGATAGTGTTACAGTATACATTCGTTGTTTTTTGTTCATATTCATGAGAACTTCCTAGAAAACAAGAATTTTTGTGGCAACAAAAGATTCGAAAATTGTGTCTCAAAATTTTACATAAGTAGGAAAAGGAAAATGTTGACGTGTCTAGTCTATATTGAGTTATTTATAGTCAAATATTCTTATTATTTTGTAGGACATTCAACTAGAAAATTTTCTTACAGCAATATGATTTTTAGCCGAGAATCACATTGACAATATTCAAATTACTATTCTCTATAATCTTCGTTAATGTTAATGACACAAAGTTCAATAAACTAAGCAAAAAGGTCTGGAATATCGACTATACCGTAATACGTACCGGCCGCCACCCCGCCTGACCTTTCCAAGGACGCGCCGCGCCCACCTAAGTACTAAATTTAGCACACCTCAAGGAAACATCAATCGCACCAACACATGCGCACAATTTTTCATTGACCACCTCATCAGAACCACACAAAAAACGTCACATCGCACCGGTAACAGACGCGGAACTGAGAACCGCATTCATAACACGAAATACACCTGTATTGACAGGTGTACCTGTCCGCACCTTGCGTCGACCAATCAGCGCGCAGGTTACCTGCGCAGCTCGATAAAAAGGGGCGTGGTTTGTGCAGAGGCGGTGGGAATTGTACCTGTGCGCACCTGCAGTGTTATGAGGCAGGTGTGGGTGTTTGCGGGTTGGTCGTGAGCCTTCCAATGGGACGGCAGTGGCGGGTTACCTGTGAGGTGCGATTGCGTAGGTAACGCGGCAGGTATTGGTCGGGCGAAGTGGGTCGCGGAACTAGGTCACCGGCTATGTGCGCTCTCTTTATGTACTGTACCGAGGACGCCGTATGCTTCCTACTGTTTTAAACTTAAATTATAGTCTTTGTTTGGCTTCCGTTTACGGAGATTTAGGGGAAAAATAAGACACCTAAGCGCGCAGGATGTGAATGTGGTTTCTCGAGACTGCTTAAACAGAGGATTCTAGTTGATAATATATGTTTATGGTGCAAATGCTTTTTTCTTCCTTATCGATAAAGTAATAAAACAAAATGGGTAGGTACTTCCTTCCCCGGTGCTGTCTTTACAATCTCATATTTTCGAATCAAATGAAGAGGTTTAAAGGGTATGGAAGCTGGTGTAATTGCAGGCACATGCTTTTCAACTTTGGGATGGCAAAGCCTCTAGTATTACAGATGTCACAAACAGGCAGACAATGGTGACTACTTAACATAAGTTTGAAGTTTATTGCATTGTTCTGGTGTGAGCTAACCATATGCATGTTTACAAGTAAGTACTGGTTTCTTTTTGTGACGAGTTTCTGTTAAGCTTTTAGAGAACCGTAGGGATTGAAAATAAAAAGAAAGTTTCTACATTATTTACCTCCCCACTCGTTACAGCAAATCATGAAATAAATATATTCTTAGGGAAGTCTATATACCTATCTACCTACACCTTAAAGTGTACCTAAGGCGGTACATTGGGGGTGGGGGGGAGCGACTGATTACGCGGGGGGGGTTTCTCCCAGGTCGTGCAAGTTTGAAGACAAATTGTGTAGCGGGAGGAGAGGGGGGGTGGAAAAATTGTGCCCCACCACCCGCCACAGCCTTTAAATATAAATAATGGAGATTTTTTTTAATGGAACTGCGACCTTTGGGCTGAGACTTGCGAAGTGTATGTAGGTATACGAGGTCGTGGGCTGTGTGCAAAGCTGTATTCTAAAGATGCCAGCTGGCATTAGGTTTTACATAATAAACCGATACACTACATGTATCGGTTTATTATGGAATTGTGGGTACGCACCCAGGTCTTTATTTGACATCAGTGCACTTTATCAACACCAAATTGGTCAAACATTCCAGAGGTCACAAAAAAAAAACATTTAGCATGGCGTCTTTAGGATCTGATTTCATTGGTGCAAAACGGTTTTGAAACGATGCATGCAGTACCCTGATGTTGACACAGCGTAGGAACCTATTCTTTTGTTACCAAATTCGAAAATTGTAAAAACAAAACACAAATATTTCCAGCCGGTGCCGCACCTAGAGCCAAGTCGGTAGAATCACTGGCATAGGTGAAGTTGTACAACTTGCTCCGACTACCCGCAACTTTTGCAAGCCTCTACTCGTTATAAGTTCTCGCTTCCGACTGTACCGTGCTGTGATTTGTATACCTTTATATATTTTGTATACCTACCTAATGTTTACTGTCAGGAATAGCTTTATTTATTAATATAATATTTATTTGGCAATAGGCTCGCCCCCTATTACATTGAACCTAAACATAACTGGTGAAATGTGGGTGTATTAATGGGTACACCTCTGCCTAACCCATCGGGGATTACAGGCGTGATGTTATGTGTATGTTATCAATATGAATAGGTAGGTACGTTAATTATCTTCGTTTACACTAAAGCAGTATCTGGAGACAGCATAATCATCTTGCATTGATTCTTTAGCTCGTCGAGATAAGGTGCAAAATGATTTCCTATATCGTCTTCAGAGTACAGAGTGATTTAAATAAACCTCGGTAAGTAATCCAATGCAACGAAAACTTATGTCCATATACTTAATCTATGTAGTTCTTTTGAACCAGTCATAGTTTTATGTCCATATCTTCTACGTGTTTTTATTAACCATTTAGTTTAGGATCGTCCAAAAAGAGAAAACCCTACACTGCCCTACAGAATGTTGTCAAAACTGTGTCCTATACACCTATTTACATACAAGTGTGCGGAACCTTGTATTTTTCCATAACTTTCTCGTGTTCGGATTTCATATTCAGTTGGGGCATGGGGAAAAAAGCGCCAGTTTTTAGACCAACTTGAAATGAATTCACGCACGCGGCGCCAAACGAAAAAAGTGGAGTTTGTGAGGTGACCGCCATCACTGCAGATAGCTTACGTGGAGTGGACGGATAGTTGGATGATGATGTTCACGACTGAAAGAAATGTGACCTAGCTACCTGTATACATTTTCGAAGGAAAACTCAAGAACTATGTCCCTACATTGTTTTGATATAAGCACTTTAAGTATACCTTATTTTAAGTGAATTGTTATTAAAAAGTTCTCATGAAGAATAAAATTATTTAAACCCAAATAACATTGATTTTGAAAACAGACCACGGGTAGAGTTATTGTTAGTGATGGTGAAAATGGTAAGTTGAAACTAGAGCAATTACCAAGTTTGTATGCTGGTCATCATTCTACAGAATGTAAAGGCATGATATCGCTAGTTGTGGTATTCAAAGAGAAGGAAATAAAGGTGCACCATTATCGTGAGACGTGAGAAAAATTCTTACAAACTGTGAGTTTTCTTGAGACGGCGAGCTGTAAAAGATATGAATTGTTAAAATGCTTTTCACGTCGGCCACATGGTTTGTTTGCACTAACAATGTAAAGGTTGAATGTATGACCTTGATTAGCAATAAAATAAATAAAACGTTTCATTTCGGACAAATGAATCTATAGTTTTGTTAGTAATAGTTTTGAACTTAAAATACTAATGTTAGTAATATTATTAATGTGGCAGTAATAAATCTGAAAATCTTAACACGATCCGACTCATCATCACCATCATCATATTATTATCAGCCTATGGCCGTTCATCATGGCTGAACGTAGACCAAAGAGCGCCAACCATCCCGGTCTTGGGCAGCCCGGATCCATCCGCTGTCCGCCACCTTCTTTAAATCGTCGGTCCACCGTGCAGCAGGGCGTCCCACACTACGTTTGCCTAAACGTGGTCTCCCCGACTGCTAGATACAAAATTAGCTCTGGATCAATCTTCGCAAGAATTGCCTTAATAGGTATAGCCGAAGATATCTGCCACTAACGTTTCTAGAATACTGTTGTGACTGCCTTTTAGAAAAGTACTTACTTTACCATAAACCAGTCATTATTTTGTTAATGACTACACCCCTTAGAGGAACAAAAATCCTTACCCAGAATATCCTTTGAATGAATTCAGAAACAGAACTCCATGTAGTTAATTGCACCAGTGCTATAGGTATAATCCACCTACAAAAGGCGGTGGTACGCGATGCACCGAGCTTATTAAAACATGTCCGTGTCGCTATGTCTAATTTTCCGGTTTTGCCCGCGTAGATTGTTCGCCACCCGTGGGACGCCCGCTATGTTATGTAGGTAACTGTGGATGGATTTATGTGTACGATATTGTGTGCTGGAATTTGTTTTCATAGAGGTTTTTCTTGTGAACCGTATGTTGAATTAAAAGTAAATACACAAAAAATTAAGGTCAAATCGTTCAATGGAATATTGATTATAACGGATCTGTAAGATTTAGTTAGGTTTTTATTTATAAGTTATTGCTACAAGCAGGATTTTGAAATTGTTACAATTAACCTAATAACATCATGCCTGTTATTCTCGAAGGATTAAGCAGAGGTGGACTCATTAGTACATTTCGTTAGATATGTTTTTTTAAGTCCCATGTAATAGGGAGCAAGCCTATTCCCCTCAACCGGGCACAAATCTAATGCTGCTACTGAGAAATTACCCAATAACACTTTGCCCGACCTGGGGATCGAACCCAAGACCTCATACTCAGCAGTCGAGCTTTATAACCACTAGACCAACAAGGCAGTCGAATTAATTTCGAATAATTTTTGAGGATAATACGATTCGTTAAGTAAAATAGGAACTGTGTTTAGGCACGACGAATACTTACTAATGGAGTGTGATACGTAATGATTTGCTTAATATGAGCATTTTTGCATTAAACCTCTATTTCCATAATCCACTATAAATACCAACTAGAATACCGGTTCTTGACCCACTCACGTTCGTCTAAATAAAGCCTAAAGTGGGCCGTGCTTTGTGCTGGGCTAACGCGGCGTGACGTCATCAAAGCTGGGCTAATGACGTGTCCTGTGACGTAATAGGCCGTGACGTGTCTCGTGCCGCCAGATGGCGCTGCATTATTTAGTGGTTTTGGACGGTAAAGTGATGTAGTTCATACCTACGCAGATATTCTGTTTGGTGAATTGTTAATGTGCCTTGTGTAGGTTTGTGCTTTTAGTTTGATACCTAAGTATATTATTATGTTCGCAGCAGCTAACAAGTCAAGGCCCCTATACTAGAACTTATGACGTATTGTTATATTTTTAAATTTCTTTAATTTTTTAATTATTTCAGTATGTGGAACGACGATACTCATTTACCTACGTCTTGAATTTTATGTTTGAACCAAAGACACAATCCATACAAATATATAAAATTGAAGTGTCTGTGTGTGATGTCAAAATAATAGTTTATTTTTATTAAATGCATATGAATATTCACACGGTTACATACCAAAAACCATTTTTAATTTTTATTGTCGGTCTGTCTGTTTGTTCCGAAAAATCTCTTAAACGGCTGGACAGATTGTTACGTTGTTTTTTTGTACCTGCCATTTGCCTGTGCGCATACGCTGTTATTGGGAGTCATTCCTTCACTCACTCACTTTTCAAAACCCCATTACACTTGCTTACACAATAATTAAATAATCAACATAGTTTAAGATATTTAGATTAATAATTAAAGATAATCATAGTTTTGTTTACACTCAATAATGAATAATTGTCAAAACGTCAAACGTCAAACGTCAGTTTCTGACAGTAGGCGACATCTGGTGTAGATTCGCCGTAGTAGTTTTAAAAAATCTTTAATCGATTTATTATTATTTAGTTTATTTTGGCGTATTGATTGTAAACAATGGAATAAATATTTTATTGCCCAATCCGTAATAATTTTCAGCTTTTGGTTGTAACGCTTCAAGGCCTTCGTTTCCGAACGGCCGGAAGTTATTTTTTTACTATGAAGTTTTTACTAGAAGTTTCGTTGACACAACAATCAATATTTAATCTGTGACTTGGTGTTGTCGGAGTTACGTTTGAGATTACCACATAAAGTTTTATGAGTAAATACTTTACCTAAATTGATTTACCGTGTTAGAAATGGGAAATAGTGAGTTTGTTAGTTTGAATCCTGTAAATTGTGGATGTTCCAGGGTGTATAAGTCATGTTGGACCCTAGTTAGCGAATTTCATGAATTGAATGTCTTGGAGAAGTGAATCTGTCTTCCGCGTTCCCGTCTGGCTTTGCCATGAACTTGGGAAGGCTTCTTAGGTGCTCTGTCTGTTTCCGGAATATCGCGGTTGACATTGAAACGCGAAAGGACGCCAGTGATTTGGCGAAAGATTCCGTGAGAGGCACGTCGTGCGTCCCTTCAAACCTTAATTAATGCCTTAAAAGGTAAGTACTTGTGGTGTTGAAAAGTGTGATCCGCGCCCTTTCGTTAAAAGAGGCGAGTGAGTGATATTTGGGGATATTAATTACAGGGCGAATCTTCCACGTGAACCAAGGGAATTCGCGAAATGCTGACGCGTGTACAGCCGCACTAAGGAGTACACCCAGCTGTCTTCACACTGGATTAGTGTCACCTTGATCCGTGTCTTAGAGGTAAGAATGTTCAATATTTGAAAGTGTTCTCCGAGCCCCACGTTGGGCGCCACTGTTACATTCGAGATTTTGTCACTCTAAGACAGAGGTACAAAATCCCAGATGCAAGGTGGGTTGGTATTAAGCAATAATAAAACCACAAACTAACAAACAATAACAGTTTATTATAAAATTAATTACTTAATTTATTAAAAGTAGACGGGGTTTAAAACCCAAACAAATATTTAAAATTATAATCAAATTAATGTAGTATAGTAGTAGTAGGAGACACGCTGAGTTTGAGGTAGGCGACACTGTTTGGAAGAGAACATATCCTCAGAGTGACGCCTCAAAATTCTTTATGGCAAAATTAGCTCCTAAATATGAGAGATGTATTATTAGGAAAAAACTTTCACCCTTAGTGTACGAATTAGAAGGCTGTAGTTCCGGCAAAAACCTTGGCACATGGCATATTAAGGATTTTAAATCACCTTGTGGCGAGGATTAACCTTTCTTATATTTTATTTTAATTTAAACTTAAATTTTAATTACCTAGTAGTAGATGGTCTCAGTGACCTTTAAGGGCTGTATATGCCTTAGGACTACTAGTTTACTTGTAGCATTGGTGGCTGTATATGCCACGGTGTTATAATTAATTTAATATATTTTACACTGTTTTTGAGGTTCGTAGTGTTACACAGGTTACTACTGTGTACACATTTGTGAACTAAAATTAATAAACCAATAGACAACTATTGAAAAATTGTTATTGGTTACTTGTTGTTGTAGGATTAACACTCTTACAGATTGTATATTTTGTATAACCTCCGGATTGCTGGTAAGGCAGCATTATGATAGTCCTGAGTTAGGCTTTAATAACAGGCGTGTAGGCTGCTTTGATGGAAAACGTTTTTTTTATTTCAGATGGAATTTTTTTTTTCATACAGGGGCGAATAACCGTCACATTCCAGTTAGGGAATACGGTTAGCCAATTCTAATTAGTTTGTAGCATTTAGTCTAATTTCATTTAGTGTAGTGTTTGTGAACCAGCGCGGCGTTATTTTCGGTGGTAATTACTTTTCGTTACAGGATGTGCAGAGTGGTGGTGGTGTACGATTGGGAGGTATGGTCTCTCCTATATAATTATAGTAGGTCAGACTAGGACATTGGAACTTCGGCAGATACTTACACATTTCTACTCTTATTGGAGTTTGTCTTTTACATGTTTGTAAATGGATTAGACTCGCTCCAGAGGAATTCAGATACTTACACATTTCTACTCTTATTGGAGTTTGTCTTTTACATGTTTGTAAATGGATTAGACTCGCTCCAGAGGAAGTAGGTAACATTTAATATATTTCACAGGTTCAGCCAGGGTTCTGTATTGTTGTCGTATAACTACCTAGTCGTGCACCGGTTTCTACGTTTATTTTTATTTTCATTCTTTTCTTTCTCAGTCCTGTTTTCAGGGATGAGAGTTGTGGATCGTTGTGAGTATGTTTAGTTCTTGTGAGTCTTTGACGCTGGAGGGCCAGCGTCGAGATTTGCCCAATCGGGTCAAATCTCTGGTGGTTGGGGAGGTACTGTTACGTTGTTTTTTTGTACCTGCCATTTGCCTGTGCGCATACGCTGTTATTGGGAGTCATTCCTTCACTCACTCACTTTTCAAAACCCCATTACACTTGCTTACACAATAATTAAATAATCAACATAGTTTAAGATATTTAGATTAATAATTAAAGATAATCATAGTTTTGTTTACACTCAATAATGAATAATTGTCAAAACGTCAAACGTCAAACGTCAGTTTCTGACAGTAGGCGACATCTGGTGTAGATTCGCCGTAGTAGTTTTAAAAAATCTTTAATCGATTTATTATTATTTAGTTTATTTTGGCG
Source organism: Hoplodrina blanda (assembly GCA_949316365.1). NCBI lineage: Eukaryota > Metazoa > Arthropoda > Insecta > Lepidoptera > Noctuidae > Hoplodrina > Hoplodrina blanda. The sequence goes on along the minus strand of OX438588.1, from coordinate 16,386,904 downwards.
TATTGATTGTAAACAATGGAATAAATATTTTATTGCCCAATCCGTAATAATTTTCAGCTTTTGGTTGTAACGCTTCAAGGCCTTCGTTTCCGAACGGCCGGAAGTTATTTTTTTACTATGAAGTTTTTACTAGAAGTTTCGTTGACACAACAATCAATATTTAATCTGTGACTTGGTGTTGTCGGAGTTACGTTTGAGATTACCACATAAAGTTTTATGAGTAAATACTTTACCTAAATTGATTTACCGTGTTAGAAATGGGAAATAGTGAGTTTGTTAGTTTGAATCCTGTAAATTGTGGATGTTCCAGGGTGTATAAGTCATGTTGGACCCTAGTTAGCGAATTTCATGAATTGAATGTCTTGGAGAAGTGAATCTGTCTTCCGCGTTCCCGTCTGGCTTTGCCATGAACTTGGGAAGGCTTCTTAGGTGCTCTGTCTGTTTCCGGAATATCGCGGTTGACATTGAAACGCGAAAGGACGCCAGTGATTTGGCGAAAGATTCCGTGAGAGGCACGTCGTGCGTCCCTTCAAACCTTAATTAATGCCTTAAAAGGTAAGTACTTGTGGTGTTGAAAAGTGTGATCCGCGCCCTTTCGTTAAAAGAGGCGAGTGAGTGATATTTGGGGATATTAATTACAGGGCGAATCTTCCACGTGAACCAAGGGAATTCGCGAAATGCTGACGCGTGTACAGCCGCACTAAGGAGTACACCCAGCTGTCTTCACACTGGATTAGTGTCACCTTGATCCGTGTCTTAGAGGTAAGAATGTTCAATATTTGAAAGTGTTCTCCGAGCCCCTTCGTTAATAGAGGAATGTGTAGTGATTTTTTGGTTATGGCTTACAGGACTCCTGCGGGGGGAGTTGGCCGAGAAAATCGTCTCGCCGCCAGCGCTTAGAGACACCTCTAGGAGCTGGACGCGAGACCCGTTCCTCGAGCCCCCTCCAAGCCTCCCGTGGAGGCGACCGTGCAGTGGCAGTGTCCGCCTAGCGTTTCAACGCGGGCGGGACGGTTTTTTTCTTATATTATAAATTACACTTATTACAAATTTAATACCGGTTCCAAGTTGGAACCCATTTGTTACCTGCCCGGGCTTCAAACCTGGTGGCTGGTTTTCGACCTGATTTAATTAGGACCCCGGGTTCGACACCTACGTTTCATAACTGGACCATACCTTAACACCTTGGTCGGCTCAGGGTTCGGGACCGCAGGTCCCTGGCGCCCATTAGATAATTTTAATTTAATGATAATACCTTTATTCTCAAATTCAATAATTTTAATTACACAAACTGGAAGGTTGTACCTTGGTTATATTTTACATCCCTTAGATTTACTATTATAAAGAAACAGTACTTGGGCTTATCTTTAGCTCCCCACACCCATAGTTCTACCGGTTTAAGTAACGCTGGCTGGCACAACATTAATTTGATTATAATTTTAAATATTTGTTTGGGTTTTAAACCCCGTCTACTTTTAATAAATTAAGTAATTAATTTTATAATAAACTGTTATTGTTTGTTAGTTTGTGGTTTTATTATTGCTTAATACCAACCCACCTTGCATCTGGGATTTTGTACCTCTGTCTTAGAGTGACAAAATCTCGAATGTAACAAGATTTTGACGGAACTTTCACTGGCAGACAGCTAATGTTTATCTTAAGACCTAGCTATACCTTCAACCTGCCTATGTTTATAGTCTATGATATTTTGTCCAATATGGATTACCGCCGCTGATTTTATTATATTTTCCACCTAACTCCAGAACATTCCTAACCTGACACACTTCACACGTCATTGTCACTTAACAAATTGTCTCATGCAAATATTACGTCCCGCCTTGCCCCCCACCTACCGTAACAAACAAACAACACTCCTATACTATCTCGCTATAACTCCTGGACTATAACTAGGTAACAATTTATATGCTAACACACTCGTAGCTCACACACGCAATCAAGTTAGAAGGATCGCGGTGTGTCGGCCTTTGTTCTAGACCTTTGGGAGTTTGTTTTTTAGGGTAAAAGAAGAAAATAGTATTTTGGCGCCCAACATAAAACACCTTGGTTTTGTTGGGCGCCAAAATACTCACGAGTTTTTTTATTGAGATACTCTTTGCTTTTAAGCTATGGCAACGTATATTATAGTAAACATTAAAGTTTTGCTTGTTTTGTTCAGTTTATAAGCAGCTTTTGTCTCTATAATTAATTGGTGTATATCATTAGAAAGAATACATTATTACAAGAACTTTTTACTATACTACCAATGCTTGATAGATATGCTGTTGGTGTACCTACTTTACTCAATACTATAGGCATAAAAATAAATCTCATCTTTCCATATTCTGCATTGATTAAAGGTCATTTTTGAAGATTTGCAATTGCAAACCATAAAAATTCAATGCCCAAAAAATCTATGTACCTATGCATAGACATTCACAATGCATAGAAGGAAATAAGTATTAAATAATACAACTGAAAGTATCATAAAGTTGCAATCAAAGTCTAAACAAACAAGAACACAGGTGTCCCCCGAGGTAGAATCCCCAACTATCGTCCATCCCAAAAATACATTTATCGAACACAAACGCCAATTTTTGCCAAACGTAACAAAAGTTGTCGGCAACATTATGATCATTACCCGCCATCACGGCTAGGTAAGGCGACAAATCCAACGTCTACACGAACTTCGCAAGCCATAAACGGATACTTGCTCGAAGTTTTCCAATCTCCCGCGGCCGACTCTGTCATATTATTTTCTAACTATTTTACTGCAGCCTGCAATCTTACACCGTAGAAAATAGAATAACTCAGTTAGACGACTATGTTGAAAGAGTTTCAGTTTTCTAGTGTCGTCGTAAACATTGTGAGGAATATTGAATAGTGGATTATTCTTTGGGGAATGTTTTATGTTTAGGTACGACTTGATTGTTGAGTGTCTTCTTCCCAGTTTGTTATAAGTTTATTTGATTTTTATTTAACTTATTGTGGAGACGGATTGTGTGTTTAAAATCAATATTAGAATACCTATGTAAGTATGTGTATATGTTGTCAAACGTAAAGTAAAATTTTGTAGATTTGGATACTACAACTCAATTGAGTATTTATTTATTTATTTAGGATCTCTAACAAAGAATACACAGATACGTGAAATTTGGTACAATATCTTTGTTTTGCGGGTGAGCACCCTCAATTGTAGGAGACCACCTCATGCATGCACATACTATAACTAGGCAGGTAAAAAGAAATAGTAAATAATTATTTAAACTAAATTAAATGAAGCCCACAATTATAATAATAATTAATGGATAAAGAAAAGAAAAAAAAAACTGACTTACTCCATACTCTTATAACCTACAGAGAATACCCTTGTTATTTTGAAGTTAATAAAGTGACATTACTTCAATTTTTTATTATTAACGTACTATAAGTACTCACTTTATAGCCGACCGCCTTTTATTCGTTTTGTTTTCCTATGACTATAATGATTTAGTGCCAAAAAGTATCTAAAAACTGAATTAGGTGTTATTATGGAGGTACTCAAACTGACTCAATTACTCTCAACTTAGTTCTACATTCACTCCAAATGTGTCCTCCGTATAACCTAAGTAGCAGCTCGTCACTCCTGTGGGCGGTGTCGTGACCTTTCTGGGTGAAAACTGATACGTTATGGGTACATTAAATATACACATCAAAAGTGTCTAGGGATCAAGATGTATTTGGTAATAATAGTATATATTGATCCCTAGACACTTTTGATGTGTGTACGTCATACACCTACTGATATGTCAAAGAGCAATGTATAGGCACTATGTATAGTAGACACACACAAACTATACATTATTACAATCTTAAACTTGTTGTGACATAATTATGCATGATTGCTAAGGCAATTATTGGAACATCTTACAAAGATAGATATGAGATTTTGCGCCACTTGCGAATGAAGAGGTTTTATCCTATTAAACCTAAGTCTTTATTTTGGTACTTCATTATGTCTCAATACTAAATCATTTATTGCATTTGTTAATGAACAATCGTGGACCCTGGTCGGGGGTACCAAAAAAAATAGGGGGAAAATAGGGGTCAAATAGGTACAATTAAAAGGATGAGAAGGACTTACTTAAACCTACAATCTAAGTTATTCTAAGTAAGAGTATCTACCTTGTTATAACATTTCTAAATTAAATATATTTTTTTGTTTGTTTAATGATTTTGTTGTTAAACATTCGTTAAAGCTATATATATTTTAAGATTTATTTGGATATATTATATGGACCTTTGTTTTTTTTTCTAAGTCTCACTTTATTACTCACAAAAACGATGTGTGCCTGAAATCCTCAATGCAGTTCGTTATTTTAAATGCAGCATACAAAGTTTTTGTACGTTTTACAACTTGGCACTAGTATAAAATAATAAGCAGTGTGTACATAGGTACAGTGGGTACAGCACACAATATCATGTTGGACAAGACTGCCGAGGTATGGGCCGCACGTGTGGCCGCACAAAAAACGCGCCTTAATAAAACGACGTGCCGCGGGGGTCGACAATAGGGACGTTCACCTTACTCGATAGTTTATGGTTTGTTTTAATGTGTTTTGTTTTAATGCAACCTAACATTTATTTTTCCTTATATACCTATATTTTTATAATTATTTTTCCTTTCCTAATTTATTTGCATTACAATAAATGAGTACTGTAGCTTTTGAGCCAGTATAGACAAAAAGCAGACTTTTTTTATTCGAGGAGACAGAAAAAAGTATCCAAAACTAACAGAGCAAAACAAAAAGGGTCGTATTAACGTAACTTCTACAACCATCAGGAAGTTTATTTATTGTTTTGTTATCCTTTTACATACTGCTGACGAAAGTTCATAGAAGTCAGGCAGGACTTGGCTTACCTAATCGAATATAGACAAGGCATTAGGGTAATTTTATTAAAATGAATCATTTATAATCTCACATGTTTCCGATTTGCCAAAACAGAATACAATATTGTTGTTTTGTTTTTTTTGCATGGAAAAACATATTTTACTTGAGAGTAGGTGAATTCTCGATGAGTTACTGTAATGAGGAATACGAGTTGAGAGGGGTAACAAATGAAGGAAGATATCTCATAAAATATTCTGTACTGTTTTTTCCCGAATAGATGCTCTACCAATGTCAACAACACTGATAAAGCAATTTGGCCATTTACTCATACTACTCTTGCAGATAACAATTGTTTAGCTATTTCAACTTCAATGACTTTAAAATCTTTGTAGTAAATATTGGGTACGTTACGTCTTAAGTGTCATTAATAATCGACAATAACCCAAATCGACAGTGTCCCCTCCCTACCACCCTTGGACGGGTTTAATTACACGGCGCGGGCGACAGGTTGTCGGATGACGTCATCACTACATATGTGTGCGTACATGTAAGTAGGTGTTATTATTTCGAACATTGTTTGATGTGTGTGTACGTGCAATATAATGGGTGTAGTGTGTAGGTATGTCGGTGTGCGTGATATGTTACAGTAGGTAGATTATTGTTGCTATAAGTAATGGGTACGGTTGAATGTTGTTTTTTGTCCTATTTGAAACATGTGTGAATGGTCTAGGAATTAAGGAAATATTAATTAGTTTCTAAGCTATGTGATATATGGGGTTTCATTTAACTACTCAGTTCATAGTTGATAGACAAAGAATTGCTTATTTGCATATCAAAAGCTGGGATATTTTTTTAAGTCTAATATTTTCAGAGACTTGGTAAAATGACACGGTCTGTTTCTAGTTTGCTGTCCTTTGGAAAAACCAGAATCACAAAATACGTATAGGTGCAGGCGCATAGTCACAGTCTATTAAATACATAGGTATCTATAAAATTTTGACTCATCTTATCATCAGTGAGACTGTGAGAGAATTTAATTGGTTTAACCCGAACAAAGAACATTCAAATAGCAATCATACGAGAACCAAATAAAATTTAAATTTCTTAAGAACAGTATGTTGATGAGGAGTAGATTTAACATTGTAGACATCTCACTAAGATCCTTTTTTTTTTTAAGTAAGTAAGTACTACTTCTCTAAGTTAACAGCCTAACATAATTTATTTCTACCATCGTAAAACCTGGTTTTAAAATCTCAATTCCTTGGCAATTAACTGTAGTATTTGACAACAAAGTAACGCTGTGTTCTAGCTGTTAATACGTCGTTAAACTGAAACGGTTCAAGATATGGTCTGATAAGAGCGTGCAGTAAAAGAGCGGCGGATGCTGCGTTTATCACTATTGGGTAATAATTAAGAAATGGCGGTTACGTTTGAAATAAGGCAGTTACACTTAAGGGGTTAGTTCAAAATATCGTAAAAAATCTTCCATTTCCAATTTTAAACCTGAGTAACTTAACTGAGTACCTATTTTAAGAAGATTAAACTGTTATTGTAGGGAATATTTTTTGTTCGTCTTTTGTTTCTACAATCAGTCTTCAGTACTTACGAGAAATTTCGCGGTGCGAGCATGTTACCTAGCGAGAGCAAATATTCACAGGTGTAGAATGTATACTACTCAAGAGGGTAGGTAGGTATAGTTATAATATCTTTATTTTTTTTTACTTTTTTTGTAAGACAGTGGGTGTTATCAAAATAACTAGATATTACTGTAACTCATTTAATTAATTAAACTGTTGAGAACTAATCTCACTTCGGTAGTAGACATGATTAACCAATAATTCCAAGACAAGACGTCTCTAAGAAATACTTTGTTTTAACCCTGAAAACCCGATCAATTTTTAATTAACTTAGATTTTTAGTGACTTAGAAATCAATAAATAGTGATTAAGTTGTATAAGTTTTTCAACACAAAATCTATGGAGCAATCGCGTTAGTCATTTGATGGGTAGTCTAATACTCAATTGTAACATACATTACTTACTCTGCTTTGCAAGGAACTATACTGAGTAAAGAGTTAAAATAAATGGTTACAAACGTGAAGCCGTACCGCAGTACGTTCAATGTAAGGTATCTTCCGAGCCAATCAGCTGATTGATAGAATCCTTACGATGTCCACCTCTCTGCTGCGTGTACGCGCCTCGAGAAGACTGTAAATACTAACAATATTAAGTGATCCACTAGATAGGTTGGCGAATTTGGAAAAAAAAAAACTATTCGGCGGAAGAAATAGAAAATAGGTTTAGGCAATTTTTAACATTTTACTGTCACTTATATCAGCACTAAAGTGATAGAAAAATGGAGAATAATGGCGCTACCTGGCATTGGTGATAGGATGGCAAAGTCAGTAGAAGAAGATTAAGAACGCATTTGTTTTAGGTAATCTTAAATAAAAACTCCGTAGAAGCCCGGAGTTTGGAAGATGGTGGTATGACTGATACCCCGGTGCCTCAGCAAGTACGTAAAGCCGTTGGTTTTGGGCTTGATTTCTTCCCGGTTGTATCGGATTACCGCCTCATCGGACTATGATAGTTAAAGTAGAGATGCACTCCGCACCTGTGTTTGTGCACATACTCTTGTGCACTTATCTTCTGCATATATACTTGGTTAGTCTCTATTGAGTTGTCGCCCTAACCGAATTTCGGTCCTGAGAATATTATTATTATCATAAAGCATACAGTTAAGACGTCTAGAACAAATAACTACAAAAAGATGATTTATAATTGACATTTAAGTTTGAAGATAATAATGTGAAATTGATAACAATTATTCCACATGTCAAAAAAATCTTCGAGAGTATTTCAGTAGGTAATCTCAAATGGGGTCACTCACCACCTTTATCAGTTATAATAAGTTTCCAAACAATATATCTACGTCACTGAGCTCTTTATCATCGCCACGGCGTACAATTTTAGTAACGGCCTGACCCCAGATAGTGCGGGGTGAGGACATGATAAAACACCTTTATTGTTTATACTTGTGTATACGTACCAATGAGATAGTAAGGCGTGTATTGAATGAAATAAGATATAGAACGGTTTGTAAAAAAGTAATAATATTGACTGGTTTTTCTACGAATAACAATTGACAAATATTATGAAATATTTTAAGCAATTACGTTTAATAAAAACCGTTAAATTAAACAACGGTGATGAATCATTAGGAATCGGGAGTCTGTCGGTTTTATAAGAGGCAGCATTTAGAGACCAGTCATCTCTCTGACACCAGTAACCAGTCATAAACATGTTGTATCTATACGTAGAAATTCACAATAAGTAGTTAGGTAGTTTAGCGCAGAACAGATAACCTATTTAATCGTCCCACTTCCATTCTCGCCCTATTTCTCTTGTAGGTTACAGTTCCAAGCACAGTTTGCTCAAAGGAACATATTGACAAGTTGTTAGCCACGTAAAGTTAGACTACTTTCTATCATTTATTAATGTTACTATTTTGAAAGAAATAGATACCTACTTACCTTTTGTGAAGTAGTACCTACTCTAGGAAAAAGAAACCGCGTGGTATAAGCAGAGACGTTTGCTTCTGTTACAAACATTTAACAAGGTGGCAATTATCTTTTCTTTATTTTTCGTTTCCCCACATTAGTAATTCCTCCTGTATTATTGGTGCATTTTTCTATACTTACTAATATTATAAAGAGGTAACATTTGTTTGTAAGTTTGTATGTTTGTAAGTTTGTAAGTTTGTATGTAGGGGGTAATCTCCGGATCTACTGAACCGATTTTGAAAATTCTTTCGGAAATTGGAAGCTACGTTATCACTGAGTGCTATAGGCTATATTTTATTTTAGAAAAAATAGGGGTCCGTAAGATATTTGGGTTTTTCGGACCCAAGGTGTAAAAAATCATCCAATAAAGTTCCTTAGTTGGCGTACGCCGCCTAAACTATAAAAGATAGAACCATAAAATGTTCTAATTAATTAAAGACTTTAAAAATATCTACAAAAAAGTCCGCGACACACTATACCTATCTATTTCGAGTTAAACACAACAACCATTTTTTTATTTAAAAATCTTGAATTTTTTTAGAACTTCATTTATTAAACGCATTTATTTTACACAGTCATGTCATTACTCCTTATCAAAATAAACTATTTTGTCACAAAGTACTGTTTATGTAGATAATATTAAGTCTTTAATTCATTAAAATTTGACGTTTGGTTTGAAAGTTATGGCGAAATCAATCTCTAAGTATCTCTTATCGCTAAAACTCGAGAACGGCTGGGCTGATTCGCTGATTTTGGTTTTGAAATGTTCGTGGAGGTCTAGGGAAGGTTTAAACGGTGAGAAAATGGGTAGGGGTATTTGTAGTGTAGGATACCACGCGAACGAAGTCGCGGCGGGTCAGCTAGTACAAACATATAAACGCTCATACACATTTGTGTCTGTCTTACTGGCTGTTTAGCCAGTCCCGGAACAATTATCTGTAGGCCATACAAATATTTGTTCCTTATGAGTATCGAACCAGCAATACGCAGCGCCAATCAAACAAGTGCTGTCACATGTATCAATCTAAAAGAGAAAGTGGACTTAAACTCGATAGTATCATAGTAGTGAATACTTGGTTCACTTGATTCTTGCAAGTTTCATGTTATTCCATGAGTATCGCCATATTCCATAAGTATATAGATACTTAAATAACATAAAATAACTCACAATGCATCATCGTCTAGTCAGTGCAAACGATATCTAAAACTAATCAGAAACTATGATGAATGTTCAAATCAGTGCTTTGTCACAGACGTAATAACAAGACATAGCCGCATCACTGTAAACAACGTGCGCATTTACTTAGATACCTCTGTATGGAGATGTGACCTTGTGTCACTAACATGTTAGTGTCGTCGGTAATTTCCATCTAGTCTCAGTATGGGAGATTGAAGGAAAATTGTGACCCACATTGCATCATATGAGTATAAAGAGTTGATTTGGAATTCCACTGCTGAACACCAACTTAGAGTTTGCCTCACTTCACCACCTCTCAATATAGCTATGCACTTTTCTTATATACACCAGGTTTATTAGAAAACTTGCTAAAAATGCCCGTGGCGTGAATTTCGTTATCACGGAGTTTTTAACCGACTTCTAAAAAAGGAGGAGGTTCTCAATTCGGATGTTTGTACTTTTTTTTTTTTTAGGTTTGTTCGCGCTTGACTCCTTCGCTTGCCAACCGATTTGAAAAATTCTTTTTTTGTTGGAAAGGTTATACTTCCCAAATGGTCCCATGAAAATTTTATCGAAATCGGACAAGCGAACCTAACCTAACCTAACCTACGATTAACCTAGACTAAAATTTAACAATTTTTTGGAGTCGGTGCCATACGGTTGGATATAATAATTATCCTCGGTCTTGGCACCGACTCCAAAAAATTGTAAAATTTTAGTCTAGGTTAATCGTAGGTTAGGTTAGGTTTATTAATATAGGTAGGTTATAGTATTATTTTTAACTTTTTAGTGCTTTTAGGGTTTTTTGAAGTCGGTTTTTTTTTGCAAAAAAAAATTTTTATTTTGCGAAATGTTTTATTTAAAAAAATGATAATTGGAAATCTGTTTCTATGGAAACCTTAAATTCCGTCTTTAGCTGTAACACAATTTTTTAAATTTTTTTATGAAAAGAGTTGAAAGAAAGAATTGAAAGTTTTTATGAAAACCGTAGGCGTAAACGCTCTAAGTTACTGTTCATCTTTGTACTTTTTTTTCCTAAAATTTAAATGAATAAATAGTTCAAATTACTATAAGGTCGGATGGGAATTACTGTAAGTAGGTAGGTAAGTATCTAAGTCTAAGTACCTACTGACAAATACAAAACACTAATGATGAAGATGAGAGCGGGAGAGAATAAGAGAGAGAAACAACATGGAACTGTAAGCCGATGGACTATTGTTTCTCATTCTATTTACACGGGTAATGGGTACTTACCTACTGATAACACTAGTTCCAAGGAAGTGGGGTCAGGAGTCAGGTGTTATCGGAGGTGTAGGTACATGCGTCTTCATCGCGCACGTCAGTGACGCAATGCCGTTGTATCAGTTAATTAGGTAATTACGATTGTACTGGAAGATTTGGGTACAGAGGTCCAGAATGACTGTTCCTTCTTAGAATATTATTGCACGTGTCACGTTATTGTCTTGTTATTCATCAATATTATATCGCATTTTATTCAAATTGTGGTAACCAGACTTTTGATTCATTGTAAAATCTACTAAGGTACGGTACCAAGTATCTGACCATTTAATCTCGCACCTTTTCTTACATATCTGCTTATTTAATTCCAAGATTTCCTGTTCCTATATTATTCTGAAATGTTTTTATAACTTCGGAGTTTGGAACATGTCTACCTTCCGACGGCTCGTAAGAACCCAAAATGTTATCAAATACGACCATTTTTTTCCAGTTCGGGTCAAAAGGACCGCCGTTATTTGTTACACAAACGCCCACACATGGCCCCACCTTGCTCAGGTAACAATATACTTACCTTTACTTACGCTCCTTAACAGAACGTGTTAAGATTGAAAATCGTGTGTCAAATTTTGTATGGTCTATAAGGGAGGTTGTTGAAAATTGTTCTGTATGTAGGAATGTTAAAGTTTAAAATTGAATGGTTGTGCATAGAGTAGGTGAACACAAAAAGCGTATAAAAAGCGACCTTTGTCCTGCACACATGTGGTGTTCCGAGAAGTGAATAATTAGCGATTGTGAGACAAGGTATGATGTGCTGGTTCCCAGAAATCGAGCCAATTTTTATTATCTACACATTTACCTTGTATTATGTGAGAATGTATGTATGTACCAAGTCTTGTATGTTTTTGGTAGTCGTACATATGCAGAGGCCCGAATTAGGTATGTATTTGTTAATTTAATTAGATTAGGTAAGATAATCTGCGAGGTAACTAAGTACAAACATTTATTTAATTAAGTATTTTATCCGAATTAAGAATGGATACAGTACCTTTTATGTTAATTCCTATATGCGTGGTGCATTATGGCAGAAGTTCATTATAATAGCTAGAAAAACTAATATTTTGAACTTTTATAATCATTAACTTTAATGTTCAGAAGTAAATTAAAATTATCAAAAATAAAAATCTACAGAAAAATATCAACATTCGGTCGACTCTCATGAAGGACTACTAACGCCATCTAGCGTCTAGTAGAATCACTAAATTCCGTCCGCGCGCCAATTCGAGAAACAACACTGTTTTTTAGTTGCAATGTTTATTTACGTTTTCAAATTAGTATTTTAAATTTTAAATACAGTAAATAATAAATGTAAGACATTGTTGAACTGTATTTTAAGTTTTCTTTTTATTCCAATACATATGATGTTAATTAAGTTTGTTAAGTATTATAGACAGGTAGACAGGTCAATGGAATTTTTTTCTACAGTATTTTTTTTTGTTTGCTATATGGTAAATAAATATGTTCGATGATCTATCATGTATAACGCCGTAATTATAACTACCTATCTAGCAAATTAGCATAATGCAAAATGATCAGATTACTAATACAATTATATTGATACCGTTAAATAAACGCTTCATCATAAACTGTCTGGGTACAAGACAATACACCTGTAACGTTGACTTAGTGCCAATAAACCAATGCAATAAACTACTTAATTAGAGCCGTTCTAATTAGAAATTAATATCTATATGAAACATTTATTCAATGTGAACTATTAAAACGTTTTCTAATTTGGTGATAGGTAAGTATGTGTTTTTGGAATTGAAATGGTTTTTAAAAGGAAATATTTATTTGGAAAAATCGATGAAAAACCAAATTATCCAGTAAAGAATCTACATATTACAACAAAAAATAATCAGTCAAGTTCGGTAGGGTATCTTCATTTTCTGGCTTTCGAAGTATTCCCGTTTGAGCACCTATTTTTTAAGCAACTATGCATTGAGCACCAAAGGTTGGTGCCCTTAGAGTACCACATTAAATTTTGATTGGTGCTCTAGGTGCTCAAACGGGAATACTCCCGGCTTCCTACTCCATTACGAGGAGCACACCTAGTTAATTGTAGTACCAAATTGGTTTTTCAAATGTTAGGTCATAGAAGTTGTGCGTCACCTAGGGGGAGTTAAATTCCAGTCTCACCTCAGCGGAAATACCTAGCTACACGCATTTATTTTCGTATACAATGTAACTGATTCTAGGAACGTTGACAATTGACGCTACCAAATTGATAATGAAATAGCTGCGAGTACCAGCGGAACGTGGTCCGCTACGTACATCGCGATCGCGTGCCAAGTGACCGCTACGCTGAATGACACGGTGCGACGCGTCTGTATTTATTTTGCCAAAGAATATGAGAGGAATGGCGCCTCTACCTGTTAATTGAACGGCTTGCCAACACCAGTATGTAGCTATCTACTTAGGCATCAATTGCAATTTGGTAATAGATTGATAGATGGTAACTGGTTTGGGTTGCTTAACGATTAGGGAAATATTAGGAACTAGCGACCTTCATCGGCTTCGCACGGGTGCAATGTAGATACTAATTTGGTGTCAGTGTGGAATGAGTAATAAAATATAAACAAAAAATATTGATGAAATACACTGCATTAAAATCCGTCGCGTAGTTTTAAAGTTCTAAGCGAATAGAAGAATAGACGGTGAGAAGCGACTTTGATTTGTACTATGTATCTACTTAGGGATTAGATTGAAAAAGTTCAAAGTTAACTTTGACACAAATGAATTATCAGTTTGTCATTTTGTTTCTCTCAAACCGAAATAGACCTTGAATGTCAGCCCCAATTTTTACTAGGTCTTAAATATTTCGCCTAGCCAGATTCTAACATGAATAAAATGTGCATTTAAAAATGAGTTGAATGTGAACTTTAAAATTGTAAAAAAAAACATTTTGATTTCCTCATCACTCTGCTCTGAGTCTCGTAGGTTCAGTAAATCATACATGTACCATTCAAAAAGGAAAACCTCGCAACATCAAAATATTCCCGTTTCTACGAAGCAGTTCCCGAGACACGTGTTAATCTCACCGGTGAGGTGTCCCCGGTTAATATTAGACGTGATCGGCTATTTGAGTCCGTATTGGGTTCGACATCCGACTGACTCAGTCATTCAAACGGATTTTAGGAGTAAACAGGATTCTAGTTTTTGATCGTGACAAGGTGTTTCATGTATCTCTAGGAGCGGTAACTTCCTGTGAGAGAGATGTTAAGAGCGATTTTATTTTATGTCCAACTATCTTATATTTGACTCTTTTATCATCGTTTTGACTTTGGTCCTGAAATTAACAGCAGGTGGGTAACTTATGGTTAAAATATATTTAGATAATAGGTAATAAGAAGCCCTGTCTGCAATAAAAAATGCAATCGACTCATTCATCTGCCAAGTATTATAATAATATAACAATAACCCCTGAAACTGTTCTCCTTTTTAACTCTTTTTTAGATCTCCGCCCTCACTGTCTCATTCTTTGGATACCCATACCTATCCGTCTATATCTATAGAGGCCCATTTGCTGTTCGATCTAAAACAAATGTTTCAGATATTACCCATATTTTTGTCCATCACATAAGATTATGGGCACGTAACCTGACCCGTGGTGTGGATGTCAGGATGCGCGCATCCGGCCGCCGGATGGACGCGCATGAAAGAGCCTCTGTCCAGCGTGATATTAATTCGCTTTTGAGGTGAGCGACGGGTTAACGCCTGTTTATTACGAGTTACATGCAACTAGTATCAAAATGGAACTTGTGTTCAATGTTTTATTGGCGGATATCGAAGTTGTAACTGTTATTGTGAAGCCTAACACATGGAATACTGTTCTAGATTGTCTTAGATAGAAAGAAAAGAAAGGAAAATTGTTTATAAAACAACTTTATTGCGCACAGGATAGAGATTAGTTGGCAGCTGCACCTGTGACAAGCAGGCTATCGCACAGCTTAGCGCTGTACTATGGGAACCAAGGTACTGCGTTGGTGAAGTGATTGACGCTGGCTAGATGATGGTGCAATTTTAAAAGGTTTGTGCGCAAGCAATGTACCTAAGTCCAAAATATTATACTTTCAGAAGGGCAGGGAAAATGACAAGATATTAAACGCTGTGTAATGAAACCAGAACTGTCGACTTTCCCGTAGAGAGGATCTTCCAGAGGATCTCATCTATTTGTGTTCAATTGTGCAAAGTAGTAAGTAGACACTTAGACCGAATAATATGTAGTTGACAGTTATTATGTACCTACGAGATCTCCACAGACCTACATAGCGCATAATGTTACTAGCGAGATTTTTAAAAATTCCCAAAGAATGTTTACACATAAGATAGGTAGGTGCATTAGTTAAAAAAAGTGCTCAAACAGAATCACGGCGTATATTTTTAATAGCGTGAGGATGTTGGATGATGGAGCGGGTGGTCACGTAACTAATGGGGATAGACGCCACGACTAATGCTCACACATTTATTCAGTGAGTGGATGGAACTCTTAGAGATGTTTGGATGCAAGTGTGAAGAGCAGAGAAGTGATTGATTGAAATAATTGGGTATAATATCTCTAATGTTTGAGATTTTCTAATGTCTCCATCGTTTAAGAAAAGAAAAATTGTGGATTTCACTGAATCAGAAGCAATCTATCTGTTTATATGTCTCTATCTTGAGAGTCAAGAAGTGGACTGTTGCGATTTCATTATCTGATTCTTGAGGATATCGATAAAAAAAATACAACTTTTAACATAAGATTAAGCTGCAAGGTTCATGAATTATAGGCGTTTTCAGTCAGCAAACAATATGGATTTAAATGTTTACTAGAATCTACTAAGCGGTTTGTAGACACAGTCATAATATGGAAAGTTTTAAAAATAATTTTATTTCTCTTGAAATAAAATCATAGCCGCCGTCTATCGGCAGACCCTCGCAGCCTGTAATATACGAGTAATATCATGTGACCTTTTCTATAAATACTTCGTCCTGAAAACTAAAAAGCCAAGTCAGAATAGTTCTTAATCGTATTCCCTACATATTGTTCTACCTAATACAAACTTACAATTGTGAAAGTTTTATTTATAAAATGGTGAACAAAGTGAGTGGTGCCGTGCTGGCATGCGGCACGCCAGAAATAGTGCGTCCCCTAAGGTAAACATCGGTGCTAATGTTATTTATTATACCTGGTGAACTATGCCAATTTTATTTTCTTTTCCAGTTTAATGTATGTTTTAAAATAATGAAGCATCCTGCGTATTGGTAGCACCCGAATAATACAGATGCAGACACTTCAATCGTCATCTATCGGTTTATTCAAATCGATCACCTTAAATTGAATGATATCCATAAAAAAACAGAAAATTTTCCAAGTAATCGACGTAACAAGCAGAAAGTAAGATGGCGATGATATTGTATTGATACAAATCAATGTAAGTACCTTTAATTGTATTGAATATTTTATGTGCGCATGATGTTATACAACCAATGCTACACAGGTCAAGTCCATCACCTATTAGGTATGAACTCAACGTGCTATTGTGATATCACCAAAAGACGAAGGCAAACTTTTGATAAGCCTCAGACCACTGGTCCTCATTGAAACCCAATTTAAGTACCAAAGAGACCCACTTTTTGCGATTTAATAAAACCATGATGAACCAGGAGACATTCCACATGTAAACGACACTGATGATAGATTAAGACATTATAATTAATGCCCACACATTACAAACAAGTAGGCAATGTTACGGTTAATTTGAAAAAATCTTATTCATTTGTAATCATTTATCACATTGTCTCCATAACTCAAAGGGATCATAACTTTCAGAAATGTGAATTGATTGGTCTAATTCAGAAAATAGGTGACGAATTATATCATATTTTTGTGGTGACGTGTTCATATACAGGGTGTCCCATAACTCAACGTCAAGCCGAAACGGGGTGACAGGATTGATCATAACCATCACGAGAAAAATCTGAAAAAAAATCTATCCCATGCAGTTTGAAAATTATGGGCATTTTAAGAAAAGCCTAGAAATTTGATCAAAATGTACCATTTTTCGGTTATTGTGGTTATTCTTTTTTAGTTTTGTTCATTTGAACTTTGGAAACGTAATCCTAAATAACATTTCTAGAATCCCAATAAAAAATAATGACACAATTGCCTCAAGTTTCCGAGAATTGAGACTATTTGTTAAACTACGAATTTAAAATTTTCAAGATTCGTCGAGTTTGACAAGTAGCATTAAAAGTTGGCGCATTTAATCAGAATTCTAAAATGGTACAATACTTGTTAGTTCCATACAATATTTTTTTTTTTTTTTTTTAGATTTTTTTTTTCATAAATTGTCTCGTGATGGTTTTGATCAATCCTGTCACCCCGTTTCGGCTTGACGTTGAGTTCTGGGACACCCTGTATAGGTGAGTATGTGTGCTCTCCGTCTGATCTTTGAATCATCTATCTGATTCAGTAGTAATCAGTTTTCAAAACGTATGTTGCGCAATTTTTGGTTTCGAGTGTTTATCAAGTTGACCTAACTTTACAGAGAAAAACAAATAGGCATCGGTGTACTAACTTGAAACATCGCAAGTAACTTAGGTATGTATCTAACCAAATCAATGTCATATGTTATGTTTAGGAATTTCCGCAAATCTATTACCTGTGGATCACGGTAACGTTTTACCACTCTTAATGTAAAAATATTTAAAATAAAAGAAAATAACTAAGGTCGATTACCATAGTTGCACCTCAAAGATTGGGCAGAGACATTCGAAAATTAAGAAAAATGTATTTTATTACGAAAGACTGATGACAATTGAAATAAGTAGTGAATTAATGTACCTATACAAATTATTGTAACTAATTAATAGTTTTTAAAGAGTAAGTATGGAGTTTCTTGCCCAATGTTCTCCGTACACTCCGAAATAAATGATTTGACTTTGACTGTATTAGCACTTTACGCACAAGCATTTAAAATAAAGGTTTTTTTATGATCGGATATTACAGATGCATCTTACAAACCGTACTACAATAGATTGGGCGGAGTCACACTCGGAAATTCAGAAAGATGTACCTATTTCTGTTATGAAAGTCTACTGTTTAGAACGAGCACCTCGGACACCGGTTCATGAACATTAATGATGATCACTTTAATATCAAAAACACGTCCCGCACTGTTTACTATTACGACATGAAACAGCTCTCTCATTAGGCCGACATTGCACTTGGCAGAAAAGCCACATTTTTTTCTATAATTTATTACTGATCGTGTACAGACGCACTTTCTGTAAGTCGCTGTAATTCTTTCCTACGTTTATAATGTTTTTTATTAAGTATTTTCATAATTTTTATGCGCATAATGTCAGCTCTATAAGATTGCCACAGACTTTGAGTTACGTTTGAAGATTATGTGCAATTAAAACATGGATTTATTTTATAAATTATTTTATTTTGTTTACGCTTTGATCAGACTTACCTACACGGGGATATTTGCAGTATGAAATATGATGGAAAATTATGAATATTTCAAGATGGCCGACTGTAATTTGTTTACTGTATTTTGGTTGTTTACGTTTTTTTTTTTCTGAAAAGTTTCATAGTCGCAATAGTTACTTTTTTGAATCATAGAATTATTATCGAAGTATCCATTCTTTTTTTTTAGTAAATTCAAAAACTGCTTCCAACGCACTTCCTCAAAAATTCAAACAAAAATTACACTTTGGTGGTTAAGATGCACTTACACGAGCAATTAGTTGCGTAATAATTCTTTGTTAAAGCTTTCCCGTGAGTGTACTAATAACCAACCGACACTTCGCTTAAAAAAAAACATGTAGCTATATACCTAATGCTACAATATTTTCATCCACTTATATCACTTCAATTTCGCAGAACTGTAAGCAATCAAGACAGACTGCACTGTATAATATTTATTGTTACTTTGTATTGTATATTTTCTCAGCTACATTTTTTCAGCCTATTAGCTAGATTGCGGCCTAGACACCTAGCGTATGATTTACGATATTTAGACGATTTTTTCTGCACACCATCCGAGAGGGTTAGCAGAGCAATATCTCTGAGTATTTGTGATAAATATATCAGCTAATAAACGCTAAGGAGATATAAATCTTTTTAGCGCGCGGTACAATATTGTGTAGTGTAGGAAAATGCAGTAGGCTAAGTTTGCGCAAAGTTACAAAAATCCAAAACATATTGACAATCTGGTAAATGACAAGACTTTATCTCTTCTAGTAGGAAAGTGGGAACGGTATTTTGCAGGAATAAATTTTGTTTAATTATTTACAGTAGTTTGCTAAGTGGCTTTCTACATATCTGTTATTATATGAATGCACAAAAGTAGGTTGAACAATTTTCTAGATTTTTCCAACAATCCTACGGATTAGTTTACACTGTGGCATTTGCGAGAGGCGTGTAAAAATACATATATCGTGTAGCTGGGGGCATACATTTATTATTGTAAAATATAGCTATGTTCTGAAGCGCTGGTTAATTCGCCATACTCGTTGGCGTATCGGATCACATCGTATATAATGTATTAGCGAGCAACATATTCATGGCAATATGGTAGTACGAATTCTTTTGTATTGAAAAATGGGTAAGTATGATCAACATCAACATCTTATCTTACGAATTTTGCCCAGAAATGACTATAGTGTATGATACTCAATACTTAATCATTTATTGCATTCCACAATTTACATGCTTAGGTGGTAAGTAGTCATTTGTGAATTCAAAAGTCATGGACCCTGTCGGGCATAGGCAAGAAAATTGGAGGGATGAAAAAGACTTACATAAACTTACATTCTAACTAATTCCAAGTAAAATATTAGCATTAACAGTAGGCTTAGAGGCTACTGAATGTGTTCATAATTATTATTTATTTATGTGTTACTTTCTGTTTGGACACCATTATTGTTGTTACTTATGACACACAGAGTCTCGAAAAACCAAATCTACAATTTGTTGTTTGATTTTACGCAGTAGGTATTGATATGGCAGCATTGATAAATGCAAAAAGTTTTGGCAATTCTTTAAGGCTGCACGCTACTTCAAATATTCTTACTCGCTCACACTTGCACGTACCACGCACTATTGCTTGCTTTTTCTTATAGTTGTCTACGCGCAAATCTATTTATTTTACGGCGAAAAAAAAGGAAATTCAGTAAAATAAATAACATAAGACCTGCTTTATAGTTAGTTCAGTTAGTATAAAAAGTGTCATGATCTAATTTTAAGTATTTTATGATTGCCAGCGGTTTATTGTTCAGTTTAGAGGTAACTTTGAGATTTTTACCTATCGAGAAAATTTTATGGAATCGTGTTTTCGCCAAACATAAGCCCTAACATGAATCCTCAACTTTACCATATATTTAATTCAAAATTAATGCTGCAGTATTTTCGGCGTATCAGAGGATTCTGCTAAGCCATTTGAGGTTGTATAGGCTCTTAAGCAATTAAGTTTAACTATATAAAACCGTTGAAAGTTGTTCAGCTGTTTCAAATATCGGAACTGTTTTGTAAAACAACTAACGGTTTTGTAAAACAGCTGATTCGGCAATCCATCTGCGACATGCACATCATATAATAAACACTATGTTTATTTACCCAATATTTAACAAATCTCACAGAACGGTCTATTTATCAAATAAAACGAGTGATCGTAACTTGTGCAAATTGCATTGTTTTCACAGTATCGTAGGTATAATTTGAATGTTTAAAATATGTTGGCGCCAGGAAGTTTACTTAATCCAAACGTATAATAACTGAAAACAATTGAATCAGTTTCGAGTAGCCGGACATTCAAGATATATTCCTGAAAAAAAAAACTTGGTTCAGTGTAGATAATACTATTATTATAATTTATAATACCTACTAGACTAAATTTAGAAGACTAGCCTCATTTAACAATCAGTAGTCATGTTTGCAACCATTAGTCCAGTTTGGAGAATTATGAAAACATGGTTTTCAATACCTACTTATTTCTGGAAGTTACACTTATGTTCATGTGGGCGAAATATTCTTACAAAGGAGAATTCAAGTCTTTAGCTTTATGTCATTCCCAAAAAGAATTATCGCATCTTTTGAAATGCTTTTTTGCACAGCTTCACCTAGGGCAATATTGTATGGCATGGAACTGTATGTTTCATAAAAAAATATTACACCCAAAAACCAACATAAATCCCTTCCAACAAAGCCGGGCCGATCACAAAGCAACATATCACCATCAGGGCCAATGGGGTGAACGTAGAACACAACGTTCTTCTTGCATCAGATTTTGTATACTTCTTATATGCATTGTGTCAACGTAAACTTTCCACCTAATCCCACAACATTGTCGGAGATTATTTACCGATACATTTATTTTTTTACCACTCGCCACAATGAGATCACACATCTATACTTCTGTTATGAGATCATAGACGGGCTGGTTAGCTGTTGATAAAGGCGGTTCACACGCGCGTTGACGGGCTAATGCGCGCCGCTGATGGCCAGTGTGAACGCTCCCTGTTTACCTTGGACACAGAGTAGTGTGAGAGCAGATACTTCTAGGGATAACGTGGCGCTAATAGGGGTAGTAATCGTCTTTTGATTCATTCTATCACTTGTTAACACTTATTTTATTGAGTTCTATGCGTTGATTCACGACTAATCTTTCTTTATTTGTCACTACTTGTTATTTAGTAGTTAAAACTCAACGTTTCTCCTAAATTTAAGAATATCAACGTTGCTTTGCCTAATAAATCAGTGTGGGATTTTCAAGCAAATCCTATTGCGTAGCTAGGAAAAGAAAACTTGTAAATTGTTCCCGGTTGTTGCACAAAAAACTACAACAAACAACACTAATCTCTCTATGCCTCACACTAATCTACACCCACGTCGAAAAAACGTTGCTGTTTACAAGATCGTCAAACTTATCGATACGTCTGTCGAGCGTACGAAGCGATTTTTGAGTGATCCTCTGCTCGTTTGATTAATGCCCGCAAGCTTTGGCTCCCCGCCAATACTCTGTTGCTTTGACCCATCCTACCCACTTTTAATAACTGACGTTACGAAAACAATCGAAAGTGAAATTATTTGATGTGTTTCTGGGACGAAGAATTGGGCAGCTTTATGATGAACTTCAGTGGATTGTAGCGCGCTTTGAACGTTGTTTTGGTAATTACGAATGAGACTAGCTTTTCTTTGGTTCGGGAGCCAAAAATATAGGAAAACTGAGGCGTTCTTCTTTTTTATGTTTGATGCACCTTGCGCGAGACACAAAGAAGGCGGACATATTTTCGCCACATCCGGTACAAGCTTCATAACTCACTCAGTATAAACCTACACAAATATTAAAATTGAAAACTAAATAAACATACAAAAAATGATTTATGATTTTTTATTAGACCGTGCAGTCTGCCGTCAAAACTATAAATTATTTGGTGTCAGAAGGTTAATGTCGCGAGATTTATGAGAGTCGCAGGTATTTGTTTGTACGCCTACGTGCGAGCGACGCGCGACGTGTAAACGTTAGGTTTGGTGGAAAAAGCGGCGACATTTCCAGCGTATGGCGCGACAATGACGAATGTCGCGCTCGACCGCGACACGGCGCCTGCGCCTTCGCCCAGGGCTGCCACCTCCGCGTAGGTAACATATCATTAAAATATATTTATAAGCGTACCTATATAAAATTGAATTGCAAGCGAGAATTTACGAAACTGACGAATTTATACCGTAAATAGGTACCTTTCTATTAATACTCATGTATTTATAAAAAATGATGACTAAACAAATTATAATTGACGTTTGAGACGACGTAACTAAATTAATAAAGTGACGACATGTGTGACATGTGTGACGCATGTAAGCTGCAAGGTCCTTCCAAGTTACATCAAATACTCACTAAGTTGAATTTATTTACTACTAAGTAGATATTATTATCATGTCTTAGAGTCATGACATTTTAAAACAAGAAAACAAGAATCATCTAATTTCGTGTTGCTGCCAACCCTAATGTCACGACACCTGTCGCGTCCGCCATCGAAATAGTCGTGTTTTCCCAAAATAAAGGTTGAACGCATTTTTGTGGACAAACGTATTTGGATTAGCTGAGCAGTAGTGTGGAGCATTGGAATCTTTATGTTCGGGAAATATTTTTGTAAGCCATCTCCTGAAACGAAAATAACCTAAGTATACTTAAGGTGTGTCGAATTGGTATTACAGGAATTGGTGGTAGTGCCGGGAAACTGGTTTTGGAATTAAATTTAAATTAGAGGTGGGCGTTGAATCAACAAACTGTTTTTTTTAACGACTTTTCATTCGTCAACGAGTTAACTGTTATTCATCAATGAAATAACAGGTTGAAAATATTAGCTGTTAATTTACGTCAACATGTCTTTACACATTACTTTATTCATTTCCGAAAAAACTTAAAACTAATTTCAGTTCAACTTAAAACAGTTCAAAATAGAAATTAAATAATCTTAATTCTTATCAAATCAATAATCTTCAATATTACTTGCAACAAAATTGTTATTGATCGAAAACGTTGACATTCTCTAAAGAACGTCAATCAACGTCAACGTCGTCAACTTTAAAAATCTTCTACCAATAAATTTTAATTTAATAGTCCTAATATTCTTCAATAAACTGTTTACAACAAAACGTTACGTTAACTCATGGAATGGCATAACATTAATAATATTGACGCAATACGTTAACGATTGAAATTTAAAAACCTGTTAATAATTTAACAGTTTTTTCAACCTGTTGACCATTGATGATTAACAGTTAAATTACGTTAACCTTAAAACCGTCAATGACACACGTCTAATTTAAATCATAGTTTCTTAACAAAAATGTTATTGTGATTTGTGCCAAGTAACAAAAATGTCATTAAACGCTTGTAAATAATCTCAATCCTCTCAAAACACTGACTACAGCTTAACACGTAACAAAAGCTCTCTATGCCAAAAGTAATTTAAAGAACTTAGAACAAGTCAATATAAAGATAATCACCTGGGTTTGTGGACCTTTTACCTACTTACCTACGTACCAAAATACATTAATTCACCTGGCTAATATCACTAGGTGAATTAATTCCGAGGTGAAATGAAGAAAGCGGAGTAGATATTTCAATATGTTCACCCGGGTGATGTCACTCAGGTGAACTTAGTGAAATAATCAAACAAGCAACAACCTTCGCTATCCTTTTTTGGAACTTCGTGGAGTTGCTTGAATCAAAAACAAGTCAATAATTTAACAAATGCGGAGTTAGCCGAAAAAACAACAATCAAATGTTTTAATAAGACACAGCCAGCGATTTCGTCTGTCAGTACGTAGTTCAGGCAATTAATCAGGAGTCGTCGCGATGACAACCGGCTAATGACGTTAACAGGCGCAGTCGGCTGAGAAAACATAGCTAGACATCATCTGTTTGTGTGTGTGAGTAATGTGGAGTGATGAGCTTGACAGCAGAGCGGTTTGCGAAGGTCATACAGGGTTCAATTGTTGAAGAGGTCTGTAATATCTGCTGACGGTGTGTCTCAACAAAATTATTTTCAGGAGAATATTGTCTTACTATATCCTTCATGGGGATTCTACTGAAATGTTTCGTATCATTTGCTCACCTCATTTAATACCAATGATTTACAATTCAAACCTGGAATTTCGTGAGATTCAGCCGAAACAAGTCATACGTTTTCTCACCACATTAATTATAAAATTAATAACAAAACACGATCTGAATGTGCCAAAACAAACGGTTGTTCCGAGAAATCGTATAAATATGTTACAAGAACCGTTCCAGGTGTTCCCAGCGTTCTACCATAAACGTGTCCACGCTTTACTTGTGTTCATTTAACGCTTACTAACTTACAAGCTTGCAAAACAATCCAAACCCAATCTTAACCTAATCAAAATAGAGTCTAAAATACCTGTAAAAGTTCGTTGACGTGGGAAGGGTAGAGGCGCCACATGTGGACCGCCTGCGAAATTGAAATGAAAATATAATTAAAAAAACGCGATACCCGACGACCGCGTCTCGGCGAGGTGAACGTACGTGGGGCGATGATGTACGGGCTCTTGTCGATTGATACGACTTAATGCTTCTTGTAGTGCGGCGACCTGACACGCGGGGAAGGATGTTTAAAAAAGGAGCTGAAAGACTGAAAAGTTTGTTTTAAATTGAAGATTCTGTTAAAACGAAGAATCTTTTGTTGTTACATAAATTAATCATGGTCTTGTACGCAAAGGCAATATGCAAAAGTAACATTTAATTGCACTGAAAAACAAAAAATCTCCATATGAACACAAAACTACATTTTTACATCTACAATAGGTTTTTTAACAAACAATATAATCAGGTATTTATATTACCTATATTTTAATCGTCTCAATATTCAATATTTATTACATACCTAATAAATAAATGTAAAGAAATTAATCTATTAACCGTACAATACTTTTAACGCTCGCAACGATCTCATCTCGATACACTCTGAAACTAACACATACGTAAATAGATTCAACACCGTGGGAGACACATTACTCGTTATAACACCTAGTATCCCACACCTTATTATTTAGTGCATAAGGTTGAAAGTTCACTGACATATTCAGATAAATGATTTCCCTATGTCACATTGAGGTGGTTTTGTTTTTAACGATACCGAGTGACTGACGTGAGAACTGTATGGTGGCACTTTCACAGGCCGCTGGCTTTTAATTCGGTAATTAAAGGGAGATCTGAAAATAAGCTGTTAAGTAGTTCCGAATGGACTGTAATGGAAGGGGAATTGATGAGAAGACCACTTGGGTGTGTGAGATGTGAGATACATTAGCTGATGCGTAGCTGATGTAACTTTTTTTGAGAATAAAATAAATAAGTTATTTACAATCTTGACCACAAAATTGGAAACGTGCTTCAAGTTTGTTTAATTAATAGTCATTACTGGGAATAGGATACTTGCATATTTAAACCATGTAGACCTTTTATAAAGAAGGGTATAGTCATTTAGCTACCACAAAGCTCAGCTCGATATTTACTTTTATATTCAAATAGGTACCCGAACTGTGGATTTTCGCGCACATAGACGCACGTTTATCTCGGATTATTTTCTAACTCTACCCGAATTCTGATCACCAAAAAACGTTTTTACCAAAACAGAATTCCGTTCCAATAAAACTTTACAGCGGAGCGTATAGCCAAAAACAATTTCATTAGACGATCCCCGAACTTACCGCAGTATAAACCGCTTTATAAACTCCTTAGCCTTCGTAATATTGTTTAAAAATGTCTCCTAGCCGACCATGAAAAGCGTGCGGGACCCTAAACGTATGCAAATTTTATTTTTAAAAAATGCAAGTGGCCAGCCACATGTCGCCCCGGACGGTCATCGCGGCGTCCGTCTGCTTTTTATTACTTTTATTTTTGTTGTCCAAACTTACCCACCTTCCTCTCCTCTGATTTGATTGCCTATTTATTCCAAGCTGTGTTTTGCTACTTCAAGTTGTACTGGAATTGAAGGTTTTCACAAAACATACACGTATACTTATGTTATTTTGCTGTGTACGAATGTTTACCGATTTTTGTCTTGATATAAATAAATACAGAAGTTTACTGCTCTTACTTTTCACTTCGCACAGTTACCTACCAATTTGCTTCAGATATATTAATTTCAAATAAACAAAATTGATACAAAACTATGTCAATAAGTTTGTTAAATGAAGTATGTAGCCTCCAAGAAGACGTATTTCTAGCAGTAACGTGGGGTGAGCCAAGGTGATTGAAAGACTAGCTATGAACAAAACATGGACTTTAAATATTGTGATCTTACTTCCAATAATAGCCTAATTTTTTATACCTTGAAGTGCTCATACCTACACTCACGTAAACGTCCAAACTCCCCACGGTCCACATCTATATAGCCAGTTCTCCTATCGCGTCAGAAGATTTTTACGATGAGTGTCCGCGTGACGTCTTTATTAAGGCGATATCAAGGTGGGTTCCGTGAGATTAGGGTTCCTCGTAAACGGGCACCCGCTGTATTGGACGACTCTTCGTTATTATAGCGAGATACGCCAAAGAATTCCTTGTCATCTGTAGGAACTTGAAATGATTATGTCCTTAATTTGAAGCACAAAAGCTAGTACCTAAAATGTTTTGAGTTCACTGCTTTCCTGGGCTGTTTTATGTATCAATGTTTCATAAATAATAATAACAAACCAGCCTATTATTGTTCCATTGCAGGGCACAGGCCCATTCTCATGAGAAGGCACGAGCATTGATCACCATGCTTGCTCAAGGCAGATTGGTCAGGTTTTCCTCACGATGGTTTTCTTCACCAATGTCAGTGAAGTCCAAGATAACTTTAGAAAGTATGTTTGAATTGAAAAAGTCACAATGGTTGCCCAGTTTCGAACCTACAACTTCATGAAGGAGATGCTCACTATAATTAACCTTAACCTAAGATCTTAGATTTCAAGTCAACATGTTACTTTTTCACAGTAATATTGTAATACATCACACGCATAAGATCCATTCTAAAGCTCATCTTATCTAGAAACAAGTGGCGTAATAAATGCGGGTGGTGCGGGGTGCGGGGTGCGGGGCGCGGTGCGCGGTGTGCCGAAACATAAAATATATAAAGTTTGACCGCCGGCGGACAGTGACACAACCACCTACGTTAAAGAGGAGGGTTACATGGCGACAGAGAAAAGAAAATATAATAGAAAAAAACAAAGAGAAAGATAGCAAGGTCGCCTAGAGAGAGCATAACGCTTTTTCCTTGCGTGACGATTTCTGCCAATTAACTTTTACCGCAAACCGCGTTAAAGAACTTCGTTCCAAG
This sequence comes from Hoplodrina blanda, assembly GCA_949316365.1. Taxonomy (NCBI): domain Eukaryota; kingdom Metazoa; phylum Arthropoda; class Insecta; order Lepidoptera; family Noctuidae; genus Hoplodrina; species Hoplodrina blanda. The sequence continues at coordinate 16,359,168 of OX438588.1, read as the reverse complement.
AAGGTACCTAAATATTTGACTGCCTCGTACGAGAGGGCCAAATCTACAAGCGACCGCGCAAGTTAAAAAATGTAGGTAAATTATAAGCATTTTTGACAGATTGAGTGTGAGATTATTAGAAATTAGGAGAATATTCGCTATGATTACAAAACCTCCAAAATTGTCACATGACAAAATGTTGACTGCTGGCAAAACCTGCACATAACGAGAAGACCAAAGAAAATAGACATAATTCACATTAGAAGACAAAGTTCATTCATGTTACGAGTATACTTACCTACAGTTAGTGTAGATCCTATAATTAAATTAAATAATTGCATGAATTATGGCTATTATTAATGGCGTTAGTGTGTTGGCAATGTACCTGGTACATAAACATTCAAATGTGCCAAATGAATGTCTTCAAAGATTTTCATTGGTATCTTTTACCTGCTAAGAATTTAGACGAACCGTCCTGTAGTGCACGCATAATTTGTTTTTAATGATCGAAATCTTATTTAATTAAAAAATAAACTTCGGATTAGTTTCGATAAGCCCCGACTAGTCTCGCCTACTATCAGGTTGATCATAACTAGTTTTGGGCTAGCTTCGACTAGCTTCGTACTAGCCTCGGATATTTCAAACTAGTTTAGACTAATTTCGTACAAGTTTCGAACTAACGAAAAAACCAAAGAACTGTCAAAAATAAGGATGACTGGAATTTTTCATTGGGCTCATTGTAATAACAAAAATAAGTGCTTGATCTTTTTTTATGAAAATAAAAATATAGTAATATTCTCCCATGTAAACCCATGTGATTCCTCAGCAATATTGTATCAAGTAGAAGTGTCCACGTAGAGTCGTGTTTGTATGAAAAATATTCCAATATTCCCCCGTCCACCCTGATCGAGCCGAAATAAGGTGATCGCGACAACATGGCCGGTTATTTGAAGGGCTTAAGGTCGGGTTTGTCAAATTATATGTGTTTTTCTTTCGTTATATTCAAAGATGGGACGTTTGAAATTCGAATTGGAATGTGTAATAGCATTTGGAGATATAAATTGAAGCATTATCTTGAATACTGAGATAGTTGGTATCAATACAAGTGAGTTATGATGAGTTACATAGCTAATCAGTTTACACGTAGACATATACAGTTTTCAGCTACATAAAATATTATAAGTTTATTGTATTTTTACCCGACTGCGGCGAAGCTCAAAATACGCGTTATGAGTTTTACTGTATTTCATTGGTGTACTTTAGTTCTAGATTGTAATTTATGTGTTTGTCTCAATTTTGTACACCATCTATTGTAAAAACATAGTGAATAACAAAAAAGAAATGTTTGATTGATTTATTGTGTATTACTGTCTACACTGACCATCTTTTCTTAGTTAGCTATACTTAATTTGAGTTGCAAAGTGATTTGTGAAGTAGGCAATAAAGTTTCAAGGTCAGAAAATATTTGTGTTAGTTTTTATTTCATCACTATCAAAATAAATCCAAATACCCACCTTCCTATATGTAACACAATATCTCCCTACTCTCCCCATTTCCACGAAAAATACGCTATCCAGCATCACCCGGGGATAAGAGTGGAGCATAATCGTAAGGAGATCTGTGATGCGATGTGACCGGAAATTAAGACACGGGGGCGGCCGCCCGCCCAGCGCCCTTCCGTTTCCGTTTGGACATCACCTTGCGCCGTGGGCGAAGGTTGCTCAGATGAATAATCATTATCATAAATCTTGTGATAACGTCGTGACCAAGCAGGTCGGGGGTGAGGGGGGGTGTTTAGTTTACTTTTTCGCTGAAATGTATTTTTTTAGATGTCGTGAAAGAGTGTGGTTTACTTTAGGTAGCTGTGTGTGAACAAATTGTTTATTTTTTTAGTTGATGGTCTGGTTCGATGATAGTTTTAGAATTAAAGATACAATTTTCCTTGTCATGCAAGTAGGTTTGTTAAATAATCATAAAAACCAATTTCAAAACGTTCAAAATCCAGTCGCAATCTCATCTCGGTGACAATCAATGTAAAAAAATGTACCTTAGAGGCATTTTTGACAGATTTAGATTGCGATTAAATTACAAACATTTTTTAAAGTTAGTAGAATGGCCCCCAATTTTCTTTTTTTTTTAAAGTTCGTTCAGTAATTTATTTAAAAAATAAATAATAAAAATAAATAACTGATTATTTTGTCGTTTAGCATTTCAATAGAACACCACTTGATAGATTAGTGAGTATCCCAATATTTTAATTCATGTTACTACCTTATTGTACCTCCTCAACGAATAGGTATATACCGTAGGTACTCTATGACGTTATAAAGTCGTTTAATCCCCTCTCAGCATACCACAGCAGCTGTCCCACGATAATAATTACAAAGAAACACAATGTCGTTTAACTTTCTTAATGTTCTCCATTCTGTTCCATCTGAATCATTAGCCATTAGTCTCTCACCGTATTCTCTTTTGATACTAATCATTACAGATATATCATTTGAAGAATGTGGCTTTAATCTTTTCAATATTTATCTCTTCAATCGTGTTGTGTCTTTATTAGTATATTTTAGTTTTGACTGCCCCGTTGGTCATGTCTACCGGATTCGATTTCCAGCTGTGCTATTCTCTAAGAACACAGAGCCGCGGCAGCGCTGCGGCAGCGCTGACACTATGGTTTGTGTTTAGTGGATTTTCAACTTTATAGTGTACATCACAACGTTGAAAATCCACTAAACACAAACCATAGTGTCAGCGCTGCCGCAGCGCTGTCGCGGCGCTGTGTTATTAGAGAATAGCATACCTGGTCGGGCAAAAAGATAGGTAAGAATTTCTTAGTAGCAGCAAGGAGTTGGGAAGTTGGTAGTGTGATATCCCCATGCCTCGGAAAGCATGTGAAGCCGTTGTTCATGCGCCTGATCTCTCACCGATCCTGTCAGATTGCCGCCCCATTCGACTATGACAGTGAGGGAATGGGGAAAGCATCTGTGTTTGCGCACACCCTTGTGTGTTTATTTGTCTTCCTCTTCAGTTTTACAAGATATTTTTATTTCGGAATTATAATCAGTACTTTAACAATCGGAATTCATTTTATTTTTTTATTTTTCGAATTAATTTCTCCTGTGTACTTGACTCTTCTCCATTGAGATAGGTCTGTAGAATATAATATTTAAGTCTACAAACAAAAACAAAAGAACTGTTAAGTATTTCTCTAAGTAGAAACAAGAATAATAGTTACTTTCTACTAAGTAACTAAGTAAGTTACTATTAGCTACTTAACAAAAACTTTTCTATTACAAAAATTTCATATAAACTGTAATATACGTAAATTCATGTGTAACGGTAATGTGGTCACTCTGTGGTCGTCCATCAAATGTGAACATTAGTGGGCCTATGAAAAACTAACTTTGACTATTACCGGACCCCTACCTTTTTACCCCAATCTCCCCAACAACGACCATTGCTTGATTTTGATCTACATTACTGTTTATGTTTGAAGCAGGATCCTTCATAAGATCTTTAACTCAGTAATGTATGAAGAACAAAGGGATGCTTTCATATTTTTTGTGAGCAGTTTAGGTGGTTAGAGTAAAGTTAGTGTATTACGTTAGAGTGGTCAAGTATTTGAGTTATTTGGCTGTTTGCAATGAAAATGAGTTTATTTTTTGCAGTTATAATCGTGTTATTGATTCGAAGTTTGTTCAAATAGGTAAGTTCATCATTTTACAGACATGGTGTGTGCTACAGAATTTGAAGTACTTGGGTAAATATTATATATTATTTATTATTTTATGGTCGTGATAACCCTGTGGTTAAGATGCCCGTCTCCCATACACGATGGTTCCCAACGAGGCACGGGCAAATTCCTGTGTCTTTCTCTATTTCATAATTATGTACTTTCTATGCTTATCTTGAATATCACTGACATTGGTTAATGAAAACATCGTGACTAAACGTGGACTTATAAGTAAATAAATAGACAGTAAATAAAAAACCATATATTTCTTACAAACTGTAAAGAATCCTAATAATACCTATTGTGTTTAGTAAAAATAATAACAGTTAAAGTTAGTAATAAACCTAAAATCACCAATCCGCCTTAAGCAAGCGTAGTAATCAATGCATGTGCCTTCTTTGCATGAGAAGAGGCCTTTGCCCTGCAGTGGGTATGGCATAATCAAATTATTATTATAACTCGTCCACAAACATGAAAAATATAAGCAATAACAAGAGGCATGAAACATTCCATACAATAAGTATAGACATTCATCAAATTTCATCACTACACGCCAACACAAAACAAAGGTACCTAACCACACATAAATTCCCTCGATTAGACCTTTTCTTCTCTGTCCAACTTAAACCCAACCATATTTTCTTTACCATAGAGTCAAATTTTCCTCGGCATCGTAAAAGTCTTTCTGTCTATCAGTCCAATTGTCCCGGATGGCAACCGGACACCGCGATATGAAAGCGACAATAAAAGGTGGAAGACCTGACTCATTGATCGGTACAGTTAACGACACAGAGCCTTCTATCTTATTTCATATGCACTTTTACGTTCTTATATGCTATGGAACAGTCGTGGAGCTAGAACTGAAATTTTGGTAACTTAACGAGTAGGTAAATAAATAAGTAAAACTTACTAGCGTAGGAACAAAAACAATGAAAAGCCTCGCTTTATCTGGGATCTTTCCGAAAGTGTGTTTTGACTAAGTCCCAATAAGAGAAAAGTCAATTGTTTTCAATGAAATGAAAAAGTTTTAAACATCATGTACAAGAAAAAAATCACAATCACTGTTAACATTTCAAGAAAGAATGAATGATCTTTCTATGTATGATATAGTGTTTATTTATGATCACATCACGCCAGGTGAGTAAATAAGAGTATCGCATAAGTCTGGACATGCTTTATATAAAGTGTTAGCGGTTTCATTCATTTCGGTAACCAAACATTACTGCAACAACGTAAGTGCGTTCCTCCAACATAAAACAAAAAATATGTATCTCTCCCTCACCCAATCAGCTCCGATCAAGGTACCATCGAAGTTCAAGGCGGGTCATGAGGCAACGCACCTTTATTGAGCAGCAATTGGCCATATCCGGCAAGGTTGACGACCCCTGTGCAGGAGTGCACATATTATGAAGGTATATGTCGAGGTCGGCTTATGTACCAGTGGTGCATTGGATGGAAAAAAGGGATATGCGAGTGATTTGAGTGGGATTCTTTGAAGTATTTATGAGATGGTAGGTTTATTACAACTTTGATCAAATGATTTCAGGAAGAATTAATGAGAAAAACAAATATTATAATAATAATAAACTTATATGATGACGAACAACTACCGCAGATATATTGTGAAGGATGGTACGGTTGATATTTGTCGGGCATGCCACCGTCCCGGGGAATCAATCCGACACATTATATCTGGGTGAGACTACTTGCATAGACATAACCTAGTAGCTAGGATTATCCATCAGCAGCTTGCTCTTAAATACAGTCTTGTGGAATCGGAAGTGCCCTACTACAGGTATGTGCCCGACCCAGTTCTTGAAAATGGCAATATCACATTGTATTGGGATCGATCTATCATCACTGACAGGACTATTGTTGCCAATAAGCCTGACATAGTGGTGATAGATCGATTAGAGCGTCGCGCAGTGATTGTGGATATAACAGTCCCGCATGACGAGAACCTCGTGAAGGCTGAAAAAGATAAACAAATGAAGTATCTTGACTTGGCTCGCGAGGTTGTCGACATGTGGGATTGAGTACAGCAATCACTGTGCCGATAGTCGTAACGGCCAATGGCATAATAGCCAAGAGCCTCGACCAACACCTTAGGAGGCTCTCGTTGGGTGGTTGGATCAAGGGCTTGATTCAGAAAGCGGTACTCCTGGACACGGCGCGTATTGTTAGGAGATTCCTTTTTCAGGAGCCCTGACCACCGCACCGGTAGCTTGGACCCTGTTCCCGATGCCGGTGGGATACTATTTTTTATATTTTGAAATGTTTTTATTGTTTTATATTAATATTTAAAAATGTAATTATATATGTATATAAAATAAATAAATGTGAATAAACTTAAACTAAGTGGCATCGAAAAATTCTTCCACTTCGCAATCAACTGGAAACGTGCCCAAAAGACGGGCGGCATTGCCACGTTGGATGGCAATGTTTACCCTCTGGCGAAGGTAATAATAACCAGCCCTTGGGTTACGGGAAGTGACAACAAACCGTTTGGATAATTCTTTAAAAAGGCTATGGGGACACAAACTCAGACACAAAAGGGTCATTGAAATAAATGATTTGACTTTGACTTTGCATGTCAAAATATATGTGTATCATTTGAAGGAAAAATAAAATCTTGACCCTCCGGCAAAGAATGAGATGGAAAATGGTGATGTAAATGAAAACGGACAGTGATCACATGACCTCATACTTACTCATACATCTTTACATTTAATCAGCAGTCGATGTTGAAGGCAATATGTATTCAAATTATAATATGAATAGGTACGACTTCAATACTCAGAAACAATTGTGAAATAACAGACCATTCAGTGAATCTATCGTTGTTTCACGGGTTTTTCCTAAATCTACTGTGAATCATAACAACACTACGCTTACGTCAGAATTAGTCCAATTTAAGGCATATTCTGTAGAAAGCCTTGAGGGTTTTCAGACATCTGACGAATTTTTGATCTCCATATTTTCCCTATACATATGTATACAGTCATACATAATGAGAATAAAAGTAAACAACAACACATCACTATCTACATTCAATAAGGCAGGTCATGGTGCGAAGCGTTACCTCCAGCGTGCGCCCGCGCTTATTGGTAGCAATTGAAGCAATCAGCGCAATTGGCGCGCCTCCCCCCACGAGTCCTGTCACCCCCGCTCTCGCCGTAATATACTTTCACTTCTCACCGGTACTGACGGGGAGAAAAGTGTTATGTTTTATTATTATTATATTTTTTTTATTGTCATGTAAAATCATTAAAGGATCTATTAGTTTTTATGTTCTAAAATTCCGAAGCTTACGGTTTTTAAGAAGTTGCAATAAAAAGCCTTAATTACTAAAGTTTTCGTAGCCAAAATACTGGAGGGTTACTAAACATATTGTTGATAACCTAAGGATTCGAGAGCGCTGCACGGGAGGTCGGAAAATGGATACTAGAGGGAAATCTAGAAGAGATCTATGTCCAGCAGAGGCTTTCAACACACTGTGTGTATTTTTGTCTCTGTCTGTTCTAAAGTAGTAATTAAAAATTTACTTTTCAAAAGTCATTTACTTACGTAATTTTCCTTCTCAAAATTCAAATAAAAGTTCACACCAAAATTGTTTAACAAATATTCGCGAAACCTAAACACCTAAACATCGGATGATGTCGGCTTACTTCCACACGTGTGCTAAATAAAAAAATGTTAAAGCAACAAATAATTCGGCGCCCGCGCACCACTGTTTGTTGATCTAGCGTCGAATTATGTGAGCCGTAATTACGTGTTCGACGTTTAAATGGGCGATGGTTCTGCATGAATATAGTGTTGAAAGAGAGATTGTTGGTAATAGAAAAATATTTGAGTGCTTGATGGATGAGGAAAAACAGTTTCGGAATCATTAGTTTTACTTTTGAAATGAATTTCCTGTAGAAGATTTTCTATATGTAAGACTTTACGCCGCTTAGTAAGACGGTGGTTGTCATGGATACCGCAATGAAACTTTAATTAGGTACCTAATACGCTGGACATTTACTAACAAACTACACACATCAAAAGTGTCTAGGGATCAACATCCCTAACATTTGTTAGGGATGTTGATCCCTAGACACTTTTGATGTGTATATTAGCAATTGGTCTAATGACTAATCTAGCCCTTCAATTCTCAACTATATAGTTTTGTATTGGAATTATCGAAATTTTGTTAAAGTCGGAATTGCGTCTTCTAAAAAGGAAAGGCAAAAACATAAAGAAAATATAAAGTATTTATTATATTATGACCTAATTTCGTCACAGAACCCTAACTTCGGCAGCACCTTGTCAATAAATCAAGTGAACGTTGCAATAAAAATATTTATGCTGTAATATCACATACCTCATATTTATTAGTTGTAAAGTCGATATTTTACGTAACTCACCTATGTAAACACATGGTTCCCTAGTACGTACAGCATGGAACACATCCGCAATGATATTAAAAAAAACTATATGAGGGTATCTCAGTCATCCCAATAAATTAACAAATAATTAGAAAAGGTGTATTTAGCAACCGAAACACTTTTCTTTCACCAAAAGAAAATACCTGTTTTCTCATTTTACTAGCTATATCATTCTCAAAGAAAAGCATATTATTATTTACTTTCAACACAAGAAAAATCCATCATCACTGACCACTCAAATTTAGACCTTATTGGTAACGAAATAGCACTCTGAATAATAGTGGTTGGTTAATTTAAGAATAACATTTAGCACAACAATAGGACGGAGGGCTAAGTCGTCGTATTAAACCGTTCGTATTGTATCTGTGAAGGTAGGTATTCCACCACCTTTCAACTATGCCCGTCTAAACATTAGGGATGAAGTATTGTTGTGGGTGCTCCGTATTGTGCCTACGACTGTGTTGCCTCCAAAAGGAACCTACAGAGCGATATAGATTAGATAATGTATTCACCTAGTTATTATTTTATTTAGTTATACCTTTATATTAATGTTAGCATCGGTAAACTAGAGTCTTGCTATTCTTCTACATTATCACATGATAATGTAGAAGATTAGCTGGTGATCAGAAAGTTATTCTAAAAGGTCAACTTTATTTGAATGCAATACGCAAAGAAGAAACATTACAAACATTTTATTGATTTGACATCACCACTACCGACATTACCTGACATATTTTCACCTCCACCAGAAATTAACTCAAAACAAGTACACATAAAAATATGCCTTGCATAAATACCACAAACAAATCCACAAGAAAACAATTTTCCGTCTCATCTGTCCACTAGTCTATGGCGGCCTCACCACAAAGAGTCCGGTTGTTTCGCCCACCGGCGCATTGTCCTGCTCTATTGTTATTCTGACAATCTGCGTCATATAGCGGCTGCGGCCGGGGGGTAGGCAGACACCCTGCCTGATTCGGAGCGTGAATACCTTCGGAGGTGTCGGGGTGAATGGTGGAAACATTGGTATAAGGATTTTGGTATTTACGGGAATATAATGTGGATTCAGAGATTGTCTGGAGAGATTTGTGCTTTAGAGTGAACGCAAAATTGTTAGTGGTATGATGCGTCTCGCATGAAGAAATATGGTTGATTTTAGATAGTCTTATACCTCTTGGAAACTAATACATTTTAAAAGTAAGTTGTAGTTGAGAACTTATGCAATGTATTCTCTGAATTGTGTTTTAGTAAAAAACCGAAGAAATAGACGTGAATTATGATAAGATAGGATGGGATGATTCTTTAACAATATTAGTTCGTACTTTCTGTAACTATATAATTTATTCTAGACCCCATACTAGGATAGTGTCGGGAGGTCCTGCCTCTTCCACCACATTAAAAGATGGTATGAAATATATAAGTATATATAGATATTTATTTCCTATTTAATCTTAAAAACAACTGCACACGAAACGACAGCGTCGTGTTGCGCTAAATAGTTACTATGCAAAGCAGCTGACCCGAAATCAGATCCAATTAACCTTTTTTGCTACAATGTAACCTCACTCCTACAACACCTCTCCTACAACTAAGTCTTACAATATTTCTCGAACTAACGCAAGCTTACATATTTCTTTTGTCAAAACATCTCAGTGTCCAAGACAAACATTTAACACTTCAAACGTATAATCCGTTTACGACCATTCGGATTCAGACACAATTTATTCCGGAAAGATTTACAGGCAGTAACATGATGGCCAGGTGCGAGACATTCCTAGGAACTGGGGAGTCATGGGACTGAGCGATCCGTCTTCGCAGTAAGTCTTGTTTAAGGCGGCAGGTGACTGAGATATTCTGTTTGCGAGGTTCGAGGATACGTGGAGTAGGAAACTTGGATGAGGTTAGTTCGAACTGTTTATAGTGTTCTAAGAAGTTTCTGTTTTGTAAAAGAGTAATGAATGGAGGAGAACTACATGATATCTCGCTGATTTTAGCTAGTGTCGATTTAATGCTATTCTGTTGCTATACTTTTATCAATTGGTTGATAGATTACTTATAAGTATTTTAAGTTTAGAGAAGTGACTTAATTGTAACAGATAACTTGTGGCTATGAAACGCCATGATGTATAAAGTTTGGGAGATATCTCATGACTTCTCCTATTGCCTAAGTAAAGAAAAATGAGCACAAATCTAACAACATAACTCATTTTTTCTCACACTTCTTTTCAACGTACCTTATAATACACAATTTTCAATAACACCTCATTTCAACTCCATTGCTCCGTCAACGCAACAAAGTATACAAAATAAACAATCATACGAGCAATGAACACTCGTCCTTTGATGTTGCTTGCTGAATGATGGCTCTGCAGCGCTTTCCTACGTCAAAACTACACTATTTCATATAGACTTAAAAGCAGACATGAGTTTACGAGCGCTGTAAATTATAAAGCGCTTAAAGCGTTTAGCAGAAAAGTATTGTCGGTCAGGTGATGGTGAGGGAGCAGTTTATGACATGTTAAGGATGATGTTGAGATGAAAGACGTGGATTCAAGAAGTACTCACTACAAGTTCTCATATTTTGTGGAATGGAAGAAAAACGACACGTTTTGAGAGTCAACTGTGAACTGATGAGAAAATTGGACTCCTACGTTTTATCAGACGAAATGTAAAACAATTAAGACTTGAAAAACGCTCCATTAAGATTTTCAAATGGCTCAAATTGCTCAGTGTCAATAAAGAAAGTGGTATATAAAACTAAAGCCTCATACAATATTAAATAGTAAATGGTAACTATTTCATTCATCCTTATTGAAACCAGTAGGTACTTACATGATTGGCCATGAACAAAGTATACCTTGACAATTATCTCGTAATGTGTTGGAATTAAGGAGTTTTGTGTGCCAGAAACCCGAGGTAAAGTGAATACAAAGTCAGTAAGTACTACATTGTTATTAAGCTCAACATAATTGGGAAAAGGCTAGGCAGATGATGATGATGACATTGCTATATTTTTTTAATTTTGGTTATATTTTTCTACAAAACAATAATGATTTAAATAGCAGTCAATGTGAGAAGCCTGAAAGCAAGGCTAAAAAAATAATAAAAAAAATAATAAAATCAAACTGGGCCTTTATTTTTACTCCTTTTTTATCACTAGATGTTCAATTTGAGTGTATGAATGTAAAATATTCTCCACGAGCAGGTATTTAAAATATAAGCCAGTTATCAGAATGGTTGCGCCACCTTCCGGTGCTGATTGATATATTTAGTGACAGGAAACAAAAGAAGGTATCAGGAGCAGGTCAGGTGAACAACCACCGATGACATCATTCACCCACAAAATCGAACGAACCAAATCGATTCAAATATAGAAACACTAATGTTTTTACTATGGCGCCAGTAAATCAAATGCTTTGTGGATGTGACGCGACAAAGCGACAAAGTTGCGCATGAGCACAAACCATGAAATAAGAAGTTGCAGAAGATCTATGGCGAAAGTGATTTAGTGTTTTAGTGATTTTGTGTTTTTTTTGTGTTTTTTTTTATTTATTTATTTATCAGATGGAAAACCAATTAACAGCTATACATAAGATGGATACAGAAATTGAGTAGATTACATTAAGCCAATTACAGAAAAAATACTTTGTTTGACTTTAAATCAAAAAACTATGACTCTTGTAAGTCTTTTAACAATAAATGAGTTTGTGTGTCTGATAGTGTAGGTGTATAATGGAACTGCCATCAACCCCTGCATGTGGTATTAGCACAAATCGTCTTTAACATTATATTGCAAAATAAACTGACCTATTGAGATGTACTTTAGCACTTGCTAACTAAACCTTTTGCATCTCCCCGTTTCGTCACCCAAACGGGAACGACCGAACACGAATGATTTACATTTCAAGCCCAGGTTAAATTGACGTGCCGTGAAATAAATTTAGTACAGTGCACTGTGTATTTAGCCGTAACGTCAAGCGGCGTTTAGAAAATAATTAGTCTTGCTTACGCACGCACCGCATGGTGAGGAACTGGGACTAATAGCTGAATGTGGGAATTGAGTGATTATAGCGCTCCTGCGATGTTTGTGACAGCTGCCTTTCAGCGAGATGGTCAGGGTATGAATGAAGATAGTTTTCTTATTGTGGAGTTGCAGATGATAAGTTTAGTTTGAAGCTGTATTTAATGACATTCATTTTATTATCACTCGAAAATTGGATATGAAAATACTAGGTACTGCAAAAAAGATGATGTAGATATGAACCGAGATGGCATACAAAACTCAAAACACTGTAAACAAAAGACAGCAACTTTTAAATAAAATGAAACAATTTTTTTTGTTTTAGGGAAAATCCTTATGAATACCCTTCGTCTGGGGATAATGGAGGGATATGTCGGACTCTTACCGACTAAAACCCCATCGTTCCCCCTGATGAGTGGGGAGCCTGGTATGCGCATGAAGCAAGATCCGCGCTTCGACTGATGCTGGCTGACCTAGAAATATACTAGTTTTTCAAATTAGGAGAATATTATGGTGATAGAATAACTATTATATAGGTATCGTGGTCATACTACACCCAATAAATCACAATAAAATCTTTCAATCTTTTTAAAAACAGCTCCTCTGTATAACAGATACAAAGTGTTACAACAAATGTTATTTCTGATGACAATCGAGTAGCCATCTCTGCTGTCACGCCGGCAGCCAATAGCCGGCATTTGTATCGCTCCATGATCGATGCCACTATTTGTTTCATTGCGCTTTTGTTTCTATAGGAGAATGTCAACCGCCTTTGTTTTGCGGTAATGGTGAGTGAACATTTAGATTGGTTATCTTGATTTGAGCTGATGTTTTTATTTCCAAGTTAAAAAACTAAGACTTTTGTTTAGCCGGGAAAACGTTTTACACTTTTTTCCAGTTTTTTATAAAAGTTTTTCGAAATTAAGGCTTTTGGCAGCTTGTTCCATTTTATATGACTTTATTTATTACTCTTCCTTACAGTCAGGTAAAAACTGACACAAGAACTGTTTGAATATACTTTATTCATTTTCCTAGTACTTAACTTGTTCTTTCCTAAAACAAAATGATACCAGAACACAGCATATTAATTCCCTAGAAGTTTAAAATACCTGTTAAACTGAGAAGTCCGTGAAATTGACTTCATATTTAGACGATACACCTGACAATTTTCCAAGATCTAAGTTCCTAGTTCCCAGTTCCAGTCCAAAAACCAAATTAATCTCGTGGACGTCACCTTCCAGCGGACGTCAATCCAAAAATGACAAGTATGACCAATTTCCACGTACTTTATATATAGCCCCGCGTTTAATCAAGGTGTCCGGGGGGTAGCGGCGAGGCGGGGTGGAAGGGAACCGTCCGTAATTAAAGTACAGGTTGACAGATGACAAATTGTCTGTGGCCGGTGTTCCGGTAGATATTGTATTTTGATCTTGTACAAGATTCTGGAGAGCAAGACTAGACGGAGTCTTTATAGTGACACAATTTTTGCTTTGAATTTGATATGGCTTTTGATGTGAGGACAAAGGGAACATTTCTTTTTGTCAAGTAGTCTGATTTCAAAGGCAACTTACTACACAGTTTTGTAACAATATCTATATCCAAATTGGATTCTAATAAGCCAACATTAATCAACAGTGAATAACCAGAAACAAGTACTTACTACTACTCTCTACTTACCAAACTAGTACAGCATAGAAAACATTAACGTCCTCACCTCAAATAACGTTCAAAATTAATATAAATAATTTGACTTTGAAAGCACATAAAAGTGATTAATTTGCAGAGCAGATAGCATCAACCAAAGCGTTCCCCAGTAACTCATAACGTTAAAATCCTTTTTAAACTTTTTTCGATTCCTGACATTTTACACATCAATGTTCAGCAGCTCCGGGTAGACTGAAGAGTTTTCTTCGAGGCACACAAGCCAGGATGAGGCACCTACGGTGAGACTAATATACCCGGGATTCAAAAGGGTCTATTGCTGGCCACTGTCTCTATGGATTTAGTCTCTATTTAGGAACCACATGCTATGAACGTCTCCTACTCAAAACGCCACAAATCACTCCTGTAAAATAGCTTATAAGCAAAAACACGAAATTATTAAAAAATCAAAAAGAATCACACAATGATTTAATGGCACAGTGCAGGCGTTAGTCAGTAAATCAACTGCCCCCGGTCACCGTATACGCTATGACATCTAGGAAGTAGTTTGTCAAAGTGACAAATAGGTTGACGCGGTCCACGTTCCGTATTTTTATAAACAAAATGTTATCAACATAGTAAATTCTTTTAGTGTATTTCTACGTTTTTTGTGGAGATAATATATGCTTATTATTGTTGTGATTAAGGGCTGGCGTATACATTTATGGGTATGGAAATAGTTTTGAACGATTGATATACTGAGTAGAATGTTTTACTGTGGTAATTATAGATTAAAAGGAAAACAATAATTTACTGTTTGTGGGAATGTCCTATTCTTAATGGTTTTGTCTTCAATTAATTATTCTTCTTTTATGTACATTTTTTATAAGTTCTTAAAGTTTTAGAATATTCACCGAACATCATGGTCAGACTTAATATATCTTCTTCTTCTGACTGCCCTTTGACATTAAGGGTTCAACGGACGTTTCTGTATTTCTTTCAATTTGACCTTAAACTAATGTGGTTTTAATCCCGAACTTGTAAACACTAAGTAATATTAGCTCTAAATAATTGATTTCCAGAACCAAAATAGGTATCAGGTCAAACGAAAATACCTAGATAATCTTTCATTAATTCCAGTACCTACCTATCTACCGCCACGTCCTCACATCTCCCGACACATACATCCTAACATTGGCAAACTATTCCATTCGGCGGAATCCAAAGCATCTAAATGAATGTACACATTACACTTACTATAAAATATTTATAATGGGTCACCTTGTGAGAACAGACGGATACACTATAAAACAGATGTCATAATCGGCCCTTTGAAGTTTCTGAGCATCCATATACAACTTTACATCTATTACATATCAAATCCCTATCTTTAACATCATAAAGTTGAATTTCAATTGGCTCAGGTGTAAGGAAAAGTTGGTAATTCAAAAGTGCGTCGTATGATTTACAATATGATAAACCTAGTTGGCTGAGTGATAGATGTCTCTTTGAGTAATGGTTCCCTTATGTAGACGACAGGATCCAGGACGAAAATAAAGAAAATTGAAATTATTTAGCTAGGTGTTATCAAAGAGGGATAAATTAAGAACACTATTAAAAAATCTTGAAACGTTAGAGCGGTTTTTATACTTTACAAAACTAACTAGTTTTGCTGTGTTACCTACCACATATGTTTAATCTGTACAGTCGACCAACTATTTGGTTAACAGGTGTACTAGCTACTTATAACTTGAAGCTACTTATAAAAGATAATGTCTTGAGTATGCTCAGACTTCATATCTTTTACATCAAAGACATATTAAATATGCCTTATGCTTAAAAAGTTATTAAAACAATAAGTTACATATTTAAAAGAAACCATACTCAATTTAGTTAGTAATACGAAAACTCGATCTTAAGTTTGTAGTTATCAATATAGGTACAAATTAAGTGACAAGACTAGAACTCTAAGTTAATATGCATAATCATTGCTGCATTATTCCATGAGAGATGGCACAGCAGCGATGCAAGTAAGTACGTGAGTAAGTATACGTACCTATTCGAACTCATAATTATCATTTACACAATTACATAAAGATGAATGTCTTGCTTGTTTACCAAATAGTTTATTCGATTGTACCTTTTATAAACTTTGTTGTCAAACCAACCTTACACATATTTTTGTATTAAATACAAACATAAAGCTCTTGAAATAGAATTACAATAATGAAGGAATAAAAAGAAAATTTCTCTGTCAAGCTGAAACTATCGCCTTGTTTACTAGAAGTGGAATCCACAAAGATTGCCTCTCCTCGTATTTACAAAATAATTATTGAAACAGTAAATCTCTAGGATAATAAAGGTAAATCGTTCACTTTGAACGAAATACATTCTTTACGTAATCTTACTAAATCCCCTGTTCCCCACTGACCTACTGAAGTAATCTACCAAAAACATAACTAATCTATTTCGAAGTCGGCTACCAATCTATAGTACAATCAATTTTTATGGCTGCCGTTTTCAAAATATAATAAAGCATGGGATTAGAAAACTAAGATCATGATGATGTTTATACATGGAGCGTGCTCGATGGCCCAGGTTCGCTTCCCGGGTCGTAACTTTTAGTTAGTGGCAGTTTGCGTTGCACGGATTTTGTGACCTACATTTTTTTAATAATATGATGGGTTAATTTTGGTTTAGTTTTGTAAACGTATGTTTTTTAGTTTTTAGTCTATCTTTATTACCTATACAACAAAACAAATGGTAGGATAGATTAAGAAAGAAATATTTCTATCAATTAATGCTCGCTTGTTTCTCAATTTCTATAATAAAGGACTTTCTGTTTACCTCAAACCTGTATAGAATTTATATTGCCCACATAAAAAAGATTCACCTCGGAATATTTTCAGAATGACCGGTCAAATATGTGCTAAAATAAAATGAAAACAAAACATTTTTCCCACACACTGGTAGTAAATTTTAAAGTAATCTCGGATCTATTGCGCATGTGTTGGGTTGCACGGGAGATTGTCACCTCGCGTCGCTTGGAATACATTACAGTCATTATATGAAGACGTTGAATACTTTATGGGATTAGGCACCTAGATTCAATTTTTTCCGTCTTGTTATTGACGTTCAAAAGTGCCTTTTAGGGCGCTTTCAATTTATGCGTTTCTTGGCGGCCTGCTGCGGTGCCAAAGCGGTGCGTTTGACGTACAGCGCACGGACGATCCTCTTTTTTCATACAAAACGCACGGTGCGGCAACAGTGCGGCGCCGGTACCGGCGAACGCTCGACAACCGGATATATAACGTCCGTTGCCGCACCGTGCGTTTTGTATGAAAAAAGAGGATTGTCCGTGCGCTGTACGTCTAACGCACCGCTTCGGCACCGCAGCAGGCCGCCAAGAAACGCATAAATTGAAAGCGCCCTTAATGGTCTAATTTAAGTAAATGATTTGACTTTGACTTGGTGCTTAATCAATCATCATCAGCCAACAACAGTCCACCACTGGACATAGGCCTCTCCAATCGCACACCACATAGCTCGATTCTCGACAACTCTTATCTAGTTGCTACCAGCAGCAGCTACCCTGTGTAGATCGTCGCTCCACCAAGCCTGAGGGCGAACTACCTTACGCTTACCGATTTGCGGTCTCCACTCAAAAACACGTCTGCCACAACGGTCATCGGTTCTACGGCTAATATGGCAGTCCCATTGCAACATCAGCTTACTTATGTGAACCGATACAGAACCGGAGTTGTATAAACTCCGGTTCTGTATCGGTTTACCTCGTTCCGGATGCGATCTCACAGAGAGACTACAAGCATAGCCCTCTCCATAGCTCGCTGAGTGACCTTGAATTTATGTACCAACCGTACCAGTGTTTCGTGCGGTAAATGTTTCAGGAATATTTTAGTGTGGTCACATACAGGTGTAAAAATGTCATTTAAAAAGATTAATAATAAATTATTTATTTATATAACTAGGAAGGCCGTGTTGCTCTCATATTATTGAAAAAATAATTTCATTAAGTATGTCAGATCATCATAAATACATTTCCACATGTCAGCTCACCTAGCAGTAGTGGAAGATACCGTTTTATTTACCTGTCGTCACTCTATATTTCTTTTCTTAGGCGTATAATGGGAAATTTACTGATTATTGCCTGTATTTATATATATATTTATATATACGGGGTGTAAAAAGACAAATCACATTCCCACTAGCTGTGCATACTGCCCAACAAACTAGGAACATTTAGCAAAAAATATTGCAAAGAAAATGACTTTTATTTTTGGTGTGAAAAATCATTGTTTGTGCACGCACATTGTGCTTACAGGTGCAAGTATGCAGTAAAGAGTGAGGCGGGTTTTTATAATTCAGATAAAACATTTAAAATTTGCTTTCGTTTAAAAACTAATCAATAATAAAGTAATTAAAAAATATTTTTTAAAACAAGCTTTAATTTAAAATTATAACAATATTGAGTCTTTCTTCTTTAAAGACAATATTGAGTATCGGACATTGTATTGTCATCAGAACTAAAGGTGTATGCAAAATTTCAGCTCAATCGGATACCAACAAATCGAAATCGAATCGAAAAATGGTTTACAAATTTTGAAAGGACAACTTGCATACGTATACGAACAGCGCAAGCTAAATAAAAGCTTGTAAAAAAAGTAAGTTGGCACTTTAATATTTTCGTAACCAGAAAGTTCCCAAGTAACGTATGGTCCAGACCAAAAAATGGGAAGAACATTTATAGTCTTAGTTTGGTGCCCATTTAAATCCGTTATATAATAAGTAGTAGTTCGTTTTCTATACCTCATCTACATTGAAATAAAGAACGAGCTTCCGTAGTATGTCTGTGTTGATTTATTAAGATCTTTAGATTCTCAGCATCATACTAAATTAAACTAACTAGGTAAATAATCTAATTGTAATGTTAGATAAATTATTTAAATAGTAGGTCTATTGCAATAAATAAACAAACTAATTTTCAAACCACAGGAATGAATTTTTTAATTTGTCTTTCTTAAACACGAACGCAGCTGTTCAAAACAAAATGGCGACCAAAATATAGAAAAGAAATGCCTATCACCGAAACAAATAGCCTTGTCGTGTTAAACTCTCAACGCAATAATTCACGAGCAAACAATGTCAAATAGTTTAGTAGAAAAGAGTGTGAAAACTGACCGACATCACCTGCGCTAAATCAGACGAGGCGACAAGAACGTGTGTCACTGGTCGCTGTAACTATTTCAATCGGACGTTTGAATTTTAGTTCACATGGATTCGGAAAACTTTTAAATAAAAAGTTTAACTTGTTTGTTTTTTCGAATAGATTTTTCGTTTTCGAGATTCAATCACAGTCGATAAAGAAACTCTCTTTTCAGTCGTTGTAATAACACATTAATTTGGGTATTTTGACACCACCAAACCTCCATACTTTTTATAAGCTGTCAAAACGCGGTTCCCCCCTACAATTTGTATGGCTATAATAAACTGTGACATCACTTTCTTGCCAGCTCAATTGATCAACTATTTATTGATTTCAAAAAAACTAAAAATCGATTTTACTGTTAATTAAAAAATTATCGACTTTTCAGGGCTAAATAAAGATTTGTGTCTAGGAATTATTGATTAATGACGTAAACTACCCAATTTAAAATAAATTACTAGTTTTATGTTTTAACCTAACCTAACAGCCCACTTTAAAGGTGCTGATACACTTGAGCATTCACTGGTAACAGAACATCGAGCATTCGTAGTTTTTATATTTGTCGAAATGAACAACGAGCCGAGCCAAGCATAGAGCCAAACATTGCTATGAACATTTTCTTGAGCATTCTAGTGAATGCACTAGTCGATGCTCGTCAAAAAATATTCTTCACTAAGATGTCAGACTTGACAGTTGCGTGTGCTGCATTTATACTCATTGGTTAGCTTCGCTCGGTATAAAGTTCGAAGAATTGTTCGCTAGAATGCTCGCCAGAACGCTCGATAGAATGCTTGCTAAAATGTTCTCGTATTTTTCTGTGATGTAACATTCCCACAAATGGTCATTACAAGTGAATGCTCTAGTTTATCAGCACTTTTAGATGCCACAACGCTCGGCTCGGCGTCAACAGTTGAATATCCAAGTTGAATAAATATAAAAAATAATTTATAGTTTCGTAGGTCCGGGAAAGTGTGAAACATTTCACGGTCGAATTAAAATCATAAAGTTTCTACCTTCACAACAAAATAACTCAAATTCCACCGAATACAATCGACGCCACTGAAATAAACAATATAAATCGTAATCCGTAATGTCTTGGCGTGTCGCCTAACTGTGGGTAATTACCCTATTTTTTATGCCCGTTACCCCGTAAAATATCATCGGCTGTTGAACACCTGAATTTTTTGCGGATTCTGGACGACTATCAAAGTCTGTCCACACAGGTGCGATATTATCACTAGGGGAAAATTAGGATATATATCCGTAGAACAAATTTCTATGATATATCGCGCGACCCTACACATGTATACAATCTGGGATATTCTGTCTTACCTAGGGGTATCGTATTACCCAGTTACTGGGTTGTGGAGGTCAGATAGGCAGTCGCTCCATGTAAAATACTGGTATAGCTGCATCCGGTTAGACTGGAAGCCGACCCCAACATAGTTGGGAAAAGGCTAGGCAGATGATGAGATAATCTCATATGAGTGTGGTGTGAAAAGGCCTTTACACGTCTAAAATCCACCTGACGACTGTATTGTAGAGTGGGTGTCTCAATTCAATCTAATAAATCTAATGTTAAGTTTTGTGCACGCGAACGTCTCGCGGTCGCTGCCAGTGACCGAACACCCATCATGTGATTTGTCAGTGTGCGGGAAGACTAAGATTAAAAAAAAAATCTAGGCAATTGGTTTCGAGCTGTCGGGAGAATCTAAATTGTTCACATTCCGAGCGAATGGTAATGCGCGGCTAACACCTTGCAATTTATAGGGACTATTAAAAAAAGTAGTTCTCTTAAATAAAATTTTCTATGCAGTTTACAAAATTTTAAGAAAATGGTTTTTCATTTATTTCAAACAGGTGTTCGTATGAGTATTACATAAAGGATCGCTGTAACATACTTATACGGTGTTTCATTATTCGTCCAAGTCAACGTCTATTATTTATCATGCATTAGTGGTTCATTCGCATAGATTATAAATCAGATTTATATAAATTAAAGAATACATTGATTTCACAATAACTAAATTATTTATTGATGAAATTGGTTTACATATAACTGTAGATACTTAATATTGTTAACAGACTTTTTTCCTTTCTATTCAATAGAAAAATAGCTCGCAGTTAAGCCAAATTAATGGATTTTACACTTTTGTGCACACTGGCATTAAATACTTAAAGAAAATGATTTTTGGAAACGCTAATTAACAATAATTTTACTAAACGTCTCTATTCTTATTTCTATTACAATTCCATATATTTTAAAACATGTCTCCACTTGACATGTACAACGCAAATACTTACCGTTAAATTTTAAAACGAATTCCCACCTGACTTATTATAATGTACAAATTATTTATAACAGTAATAACTGTAGTGTTAACTTGCGCACGAGTCGGTAGGAAAGTTCAGAAGGGTCACTTCACAAAACTTACAAAACAAAACACCATCTTCATCAGCCAGAAAAATGCGTGATGTTTTATTTCTGCCAGAGAATAATTATTAGGTATACCTATTTACCTTATTATCTTGTTAACCCGACGGGATGATAAAACCGTAGAAAAACTAACATCTCATAAAATCATGTTAAAGATTATGCTTAAGTTCCGAGCTCTTACGTGAAGCAACCCTATTATCCGCACAAACTATTTTTCGGTCAATCTTATATCGTACAATCGTTCTTACGATCAGCTGTATGTTGGTCAAACTTTAACGATTTTTGACTATACAGTAAAACCATAGTAAGTTTATTGGTAGCTTTAGGTAACGTTGACTCTCATTTCCATGAAGACAGATAAATAAATAAATAAATAAATAAATATCTTGGAACAACTCACACACGGCCATGTGATCCCAAGCTAAGCAGAGCTTGTGTTATGGTAACCAGACAACTGATATACATACTTATATGTATAATTTATAAATATTTACATATAATAGATAAATTACACCCAGACACAGAACCAACAATTATGCTCATCACACAAAGTTTGTCCTGGGTGGGAGTCGAACCCACTACCTCCGGCTTTGCAGTCAGGGTCACTAACCACTAGACCACCGAGGCAGTCGAAAATAAACATTAAATAAAATAAAAATCATAGAGGTTATACTCCTCGACTATGTGAGTTCATGAACTTGATTTGAAATTGTTAAGCTTCTGCATCTAGCTAGTCTGCGGTAAGAGTATGTAGGAGTAATGGTCGTCGTTCTATCTGACAAAATAATCGTAAATAATAAATATTTTTTTCAGCTTAGAACTGTAGCTGAAAAAATGATATGTTCACTTTGATATACGATGTAAACCCACGTGTAAATCTAGTTTTGTAACGAATACCATCATATTAAAAGTGAAATCAGAACAGATACGGTTCAATGATTGTCATGTCTATATCTGTATGATATTTATTTGGCAAATAAGTATAGTACCAGCCTATTATTGTCCCGAGTCTGAAACGTTTTACCAACAGTCGATTGGTCCATGAACTATTGGCCAACAGAATCTTTAAACCATTAACTTTTCATCCAAATAACTTTTCACCCACGAACGTTTCGCCAACATGATTTTTCGTCAGTAAATGTTTAGCCAACAGAATGTTTTGACCATTAACTTTTCATCCATCCCACTATTGGGCAAATGCCTCTTCTCATACAGAAAAGGGACGAGCATTGTTTACCATGCTTGCTCAAGGTTTGGCGATTTCTGACTTAAAAGTCCAGGTATTCTCACGATTGTCTCCTTCACCAATATCAGTGATGTACAAGATAAACTTAAAAAGTACATACCTACAAATCGAAAAAGTCACATTGGTAATTGCCCGGTATCGAACCTGCACCTCATACATGGGAGGCAGGCCCTTAACCACTGTTCAATACGTAGGTATACTGCAGTAAGAAAAAGTTGTATAGTTGGCCAACTGAAATGATTTTATGAAAATCATTTTAGAATTGCGAACTAAAACTACTTTTTTCAGTTCGATTACCTTTTTATTTTAGTGCTGATTGCTTTAGTATGATTCATTATTAATAACCTGTATTTTCCCACTATGAGGCTGCCTAGGGTCTGAACTATAGCCCAGTGTTTAGCTCATCCTCTTTCATTTAGGTTTTCTTGATGTTGCTATTGGTACTTATGCAATTTTGGCACATTGCTTAATGTTTAAGAGATATTTTTTTATGGTAGATATAAACAAGAAACTCCACTAAAAGAAGGACTGTTGACTATTTTAAACTAAAAATAACTGTTTATTATCATCATAAAAGTAATGTTTAATAATGTGAATAACATCTGCGAGTAAAAAAAGAAGAACAATTAATTCGCGGCTGGAGGCGCCCGTTGAATACAAGTGCCGGTATAAATCAACACAGAAATAGATGCGATGTTAGGGTTAGTGTACACTAAGACGTAACAGGTGCAGTGGTGTAGGTGTAGCATACACCGAACGCAGGTCGAAGGCAAGAAACGAAGCATTTGGGATTGCATTGTATAGGCATGTGACAAAGGTATAGAGAAATCATATCTAGAGATTGTAGTCGGTCTAAAAATGAAAATTGGTAAATAAATCTATGACGAAGTCCTGGCTCGAGACCTCGATACCACCCCAGGAAAGTCCGGTTAAGTAGCCGACAACTTCCTAGGTTGAAATGCGAGATGGCATTCGGAAAAAAAACCTACGACAGTTTGACAAGCAAAAAAAAAATCCAAGCTTCGACAACTGTTTAATATTTCCCAACAAAATATCTCACTTTGTGAAGTTACCGATGTTTGCAACGTTACAGCTGGCTATGTAACAAGCAGACGACTATACAACAAGAATACGTGTAGTACAAGCTAGGCAGTCCACATCCGCTACACTACTTGTACCCTACTGATTGACTAATCCATTAACCACGACATAAAACTGGCTGACTCAAAAGTAGTGCCAGTATGTCATGCTTAGAACGACAAAGCAACAGAACAATTATTCTCCTGTTACGATACAGTGCGTCCCTACCATTACGTTGACCGTCATAGACAAACATATGTGTCTCGTCTATAAATACTCGGGACAATGGCTTAAGGAAAGATTAGCTAATTATAATTCATATCGCCGTAGGAAATAATTAGTGGTGGAGCATTGTTCACTGTATGCAGGTGAGCAATTAATTAGTTTAAGGATATTTGCATTGTTTGTTTTAATGATGTCATCTAGGTAGATGCAGATAGGGAACATAGGTATGCGGTTGGCATTTGCTGTGGTTATTTATGTAAATAATGCCTAGTGACTATTATAATAATAATACAACGGAGGGTTATCACCCTTTATGCAACTGTAAAATATTTATTTTATAAAAGTGTAAGTATTGAGTTTCTTGCCCATTCTTCTTCATACAAAACTACCTTTTAAAAGTGGCAACTAGATTCAATTTTTTTCTCTTGTATATGACTTTGAAATATGCCTTTAATTGGTCTAAGTTAAATAAATGTTTTGACTTTCGCGTTTATTGGTTACACTTAGTCAAAACTCACTTTCGAAAAGATACCAGATAAAGCAGGGCTTTTCCTTGTTTTTGTTTCTACGCAAGTAGGTAAGTAGGAACTTTTCCATTTTGATAATAATTACTTTTACTTACTCATTAATTTGTTAAGTTTCCACAAATCCAGTTCGTGCTCCACGACTGTTCCATACCAAAAGGGTGTAAGTGCACAGTTGCACACGAAATAATAACTAGATTTAGTTCTTTTTTTCTTGTGTGACATTCCAAATTCCCTTTATAGCCTACTTAATTGAAATAAATGACGTCACGTTGACTTTGACCTGGGCTCATATAACATTTAAGAAGTTAGACCGATTTTTCGGCTTCCTCCAATTTCAAAGGCAATTACCTATTTTCGTGGAACTCGGTGGCAATTTTAATTACGCGTATCGAATCGAAAAATTATTTTATTTTAGTCAGCAAAATAAACCAGACTAGTTTTATTTAACAAGAGAAACCAGATTAATTGCCTGTCGCCGGCTGCAGACGCAAAAAATTGCGGCTGGCCTATTTAGTACAGCTAATTTAATTCTAAGAAATTAGAACAATTTTGTTAATGTGTGTACTGAAAGTAACCTGTCTGGAATGACGCTTAAAAATATTGAAGACGGTTATTAAAATAAATATGTATGAAAGAGCGACGCTCACTACGTCATCGGGTCGAAAAGATACCACTGAGTCCTGAATCTACTCGAACATTAATAAAGACTTGGCAGTTACAACAATATAAGGTCTCGATCAGTTAAATAAGACTTAAACGCCATTATGGCAGTTTACGTTAAATTCAAATATTAGTTTAGATATACAGATGCCTTTTCTAAACAAGAAGAATTTAGAAATAAAATATCAATAATAATTTAAGTCCCCAATCCAAGGAACATAGCTACCAATCCACCATGTTAAAATGCAGAAAAGAATTTCCCAACAAACAAGTCAGCTCCGTACTTCTCACGTGCCCCTATTACCATATAAATTCGTGGCTCGGTGAATAAGAACTCAATTGGTTGGCTGTTAAGTGCGACTCACGATTCAGCCCCAGACGGGGCTGGGGCAGCCCCCTGGGGCTTGATTGACACGTGTTCACCTTGTTGGGGGGGAATCAAATTGTCTGCGTTTTATAAGCAAATTAAATGAGGGCTTTATCTCTCATTCTTTTTTCATTTTGTAAGTTGTGCTGATTCTTTTGTGAGGGATCAGTTGGCTGTGGAATTTTAAAAAAACATTTGGTAATAATAATATTCTCCGACCGAATTTCAGTCACGGCGACCAACCTCAATGGGGACTAAGCAAGTACCAACGTAGGAGATATAATGTACAAATGTGTGCGCAAACAAAGGTGCACTTCCTTTTCCCTCACTCTCATAGCCTGATGGGACGGCTACCTGACACAACCGGGGAGAGATCAAGCGCAGTACCAACGGTTTAACGTTCTTCCCAAGGCATAGGGGTGTCACAAAAATCAAACTTCCAAACTCCGGGCTGCTACTGAGAAATTCCTAATAGAATAACCCAATTATTCTCTATAATTCACCTAGAAATCTAGAAGTTCATGCTCAGCAGTGCATGCGACCATGAGACAAACGTGGCATTTTAAGTTAAAGAATTGGAAAACTCCGAAGTTATTATAACTTGAATGTAAATGAAATGTCAGTTTTCAGTGCACCGTCGCTCACAGCAGTGTGCGTAGCTACTAAGTGCCTTCTATTATTATTCCTTCGCGGTAATACAAAGATCTCAATCAATAAACTATCACTTCAAAGGCCCGTAAACGCTGGCATCGCGTGCGGCATGCGACGCCGAATAGTTTCGCAGATGTACCTAGAGAGTGTCCTTACACGCTTTCGAAGAAAATGCTAAATTAGTACGAGTCCTCGGTTAGATGTGATGTTGTTTTAGTTTGTAGGGACTGTAAAGAAATCTGTCCATATTTAGGTGATGATTTAAGTTAATCTTTTGGCGTTTTTAATCTAAAGTGCAGATGTAGGGACGCTTTGGGCACTGTAACAAATGGGCCATCATCTGGGCAGAGGTACCGCACTCGCACTGTGTGCGAGTTGCATCCAGTGCGAGTGCGCTTGGTATTGCTAGGTTATGTTTGCAGTGGCTTACTTGGATGCGCATTCACATTTTTTAAAAGTAACACGATAGATTTAAGATGTCTGGATTTACACTATAAAAAGTGTGAAATATGGTTATTTAGATGTCAAAAAAATGCTTGTAATATTTCGATGAAAAGAGCAGGAAGTAGGTATGCGAGAAACAAATATTTTTGTTACTCATTTTAATAAGCATCCAGTGTAAAATGAATAAAATTGGACTTCTGACCATTCTTATTTCATTCGCCAACACGTGGATTGGATCCTCAATCTCTGAATATATTTACCTTCAAATTCGTATAAATAACCGCGGTGTAATTAATCCGTGCTGGAGAATTATTTCTAAAGTGATATATTAAATCGGCCGCTACAGTAATAGTTCCCAGAACTAGTAATGCGTTTGAATTTAGTAGCCATACTTGACGTGGCGTAGATAAATGTTACTACAGGTAAATATGGTTTAGTATTCTTCTAAGCTGTTTTTACGAAGGATAAGATACTTGAAGTTATGAAAAGTGAGTAATAATACGTCAATCTTTAAGAGAATCAAAATCCGCCATCTTGTCTTATTGAATGAGATTAAACGGTTTAAATCTGTTGTATAAATAATAATATTAGCTAGCCTATTATTGTTCCACTGTCCAAAATAAAAACCGCTGTTTGCTGTGAGCAAACATGCTTAAAACACGATCATAATGTAGGTTTTTTTGAAGTGAAAACTTCTTTAGCGGCGTTGAGCACTTTTTCTGTAATGGGTATAAAATCTTAAACTCGCGTCAGGACACGTGCGCGTCAGGACACGTGACCTGATCGAAAAAGCGTAAGACGGATGGAGAGTAGACAGCTATCCCCTCTCTACGGCGCGGCGAAAATGTATGCCTGGGCCTACTGTTTCGTTTAGACAGCGCAGGGCGCTTGCGCGAATGTTCGTGTATGTTAAACGTAAACGTAAACGTTAATAATCAAGTTTTCACTTCTGCCGGCACTCCCGGAGTGCAACCCGTTTTTTTTTTGTAATTTCAGGGTTAGTCCCATAATAAAAGTTGGTCGTAATGATGAGTACAATGACCCTTTTTCAGGTTTCTGGTAAATAAACAATGAGCTTGTATACTAAAGCAGAAGAGTTTTCTTAATCGTTTTTTCTTAAACGTGCTTGTCTCTGGAACTACCTGATAGATTGGAGAAATTATATAATATTATATTTATATTTGATAGCCAGATTCATGTAGAATGTTTAAGCATCAGACTACAACACACGAGAACTGAGCAGGAATCAAAGCCGTAATTAAACACGGATGAAAAAATCCATGCAGGCGAAGTCACGGACAGAAACTAGTAATTTATATGTCCTAAATTCCTCACGTTTATTTCCTACCGATGATCAGATCAAAGAATTAAAAGAATTAATTTTAACTGAAACACGAAACATCTTCGAAATAACCAATAAACTTACAGTAAACGGACACCTTATAGGTAGGTTACTGGACAGGTAGAAGCCTCCTATTAACATTACCTGCGCAACCCTTGCCTCTGATTGGCCGTCACACAAGATACCTGTCTAGAACCACCTCTCGGCCAATGGGAGGCGTGCGCACCTGTCCGATCGATGATAAGGCGGAGTTATACACCTGAGCTGTAGGCGGTGGTAACGTAATAGGTGCTACAACAACACCTTTTGTTTGTGTAACTTGATTTGGAGCGTCTGATTACAAAGTTGATATGGCTTGATAGTAGTTCTGTGGAGGCAGAAAATCATTACTGTACCTAACGCAAAAAAATTTGTTTATTTTTTCCCAAGGCCAAAATGAGTTTCTCCTGGAAGTAGGTACTTATATATATAACTAGCCCGTACTGTCCCACTGCTGGACAAAGGCCTCCCTCCATTTCTTCCATCAATCGCGACTTTGCGCTACGTCTTGCCAATCCTCGAGGAAGTCAACCAGGTCGTCCCGCCATCTCCTTCTCCGTCTGCCGCGTTCCCGTCACGACATGGGACACCAACCTTAGGTTCTACGGACCCATATATTGTTCGACATGCGGCAGGTACATCCGAAAAAAAATAAGGCTTCGTTTTTTAACCACTTTAGCAAGCAGTTTTGAAAATATATGAAAAATCGTTACGTTTTCGCTGCATGCGCGCTGACATCACGCCGAAGTCACGGTAAAACACAAGCGCCACTGGAAGATCTAATTTAACGCATCAGTTCAAAGCCAGCTGATGTACGAACACTTCCTCCGTCACTCCTAACACTTATATTTTCATATTTATTTTCTCATTAAAGCAACCGGAGGAGTTGGCAAGTATTAGTATGTTTTTCAGCAGATATCTGGGGGGACATTACACGGTGTTTGAGCTGTAGCGTAGCGGAAATCCGGTGTATAACGACGTGTAATGATGTGTGGACGTTTCACCTGGATGCTGCGCCCTGCTCATTAGGAACTAGGCATGGGCAAGTAAAGTGTCGATAGAAGTATCGATGAGATCGGGAAATGATCTATGAGAATTTTATATTTAATTATGTATCATCTAAGTAGCCTTTCGGAGATTTTTATAAGATTTTTTCGCAATACTGAGAGGCGCAGTGGCATTCGGCTGCAGTGTATTGGTGTGTTATTTTTTAATGTTACCTAATACAGCAACTTTTTATAGTTTTATCAAACGTACCTCAGGCTTGATAGACAGTGAATAACGAAAAACTGATAAACCAGAAATCAAAATAAAAATTCATAACACGAACATATCTGAATTATACTTCCACCACGACACTATCGACAAAATATACACGCATCCCTACTCTGTTGGTAGGCGCCATTTGCCAAAAAGACCAAACTAGAGACACGCTTATTGAAAGGTGTGTGTGACAGGCGTGAATACCTTGGCGGTCGATATATCGCGCGTTTTTAGACTTGGCACCTTCAGGACACGCTGTGCGGTTACCTGCACGTGTGCGGTACATTTGAACTTCGGCAACCGCGGTTACCGAATGAACATTACGACGCTGTCAAAGAAATAAGAAACCGCTACCTCGGCCAGCGGTTGACTGTCCCACAAACACAAATAAAAACGCGCCAGAGCGGTTCATCTCATTAATTTCATCATAAATTTTTGTTAAGTTGGTTATTTGAAACATTTTGAGGTATAATGGTCTATTATAGACCAGGTTATTCAGGTATAATCAGGTTCAGACGTTTTTATTGAGAATGGTGCCTCGTTTTCAGTCTATTATTTTATTTTATAGTGCGTGGTGAGGGATTGAATTAGAACAGTTTATTGTGAATAAAATAATATTCTTATGATGGTGGTATCCGGTAAATTTTATTATTGTGGATTATTTTGTAAATCCCGGTTTTGTGAATGAATGAACCACTTACTCTTACTTAGTTTTAGAAACCAAAAAATAACCGTCTTTTTCCTAAATGTTACCTACAGGGATACGAGATATAAATAGTAGCAGATGTAAGGGTATCCTAATTGCGTCACCCGCGGCGCCCCAACCTGCCTATCGGATTGCAATTTACCGGCAAAATTGGAGTCGCCGATAAAAAATATCGCGCTCAGGGGAGAGGGGTACCTTGCACAAAATGTAAGGCGATAACATCTATTGCGATTAATGAAAAAAAAATGGTATTTTATATATCTGTGTTATCGAACAGTTTCAAAATGCTTACGGTAGGTGCCTACTTATATTTTTTTACCGGTCTTATAATAACCAGCCAGCCACGACTGGACAAAGAGTTTTATTCATTTGCACCAACATTACTCTTGCATCAAACATTCATAATTAAAAAAAAACTCACACGATAACATACTTTTATTTTACAAGTGATCCAATTTTATCGCAAAATATGTGTTCGCCTTAACACAAAAAGAAAACAATATCAATTTCACCGTTAGCCTCAAAAATGAGTGTCAGTGTTTCTTGATTTATTTATTACACAGTTATAATAATTACCTACTGGCACGGTTGGCACCTCGCCCTCCGCGCTAATTATTGTACTCGACTTCGGAAGTCGAGAAATAGTGCATAAACTCTCCTTTTTATAGACATTTTTAATTAATTAGGTACTAGTTTTAGTGGAAGAAGATATGAAGAGAGACCTAAGTATACCTAGGTTTATAGTAGTTTATAAAGAGAGTAGATCACAAGTGTAATGTGTGGCGCCACTGTTTGGCGATTCTCAGGAAAATGGCGCAGGAAATACAAATAAATTTCCTAGTTGCAATTTTTTACCGGTGCACTGAGTGTCATCGTTTGTCTAAATATACAAGCAACTAGGTCATTGAAGACATTTTTATAGTCTTCAATAATTTATCAAACACCTACCTATTTTAAAAAAAATTCAGCTACAAAAACACAGAGAAAATAACATTTTCTATATCGAGTGCAACAATTTGTCATTTTCATTGATTTTCAGTGGAAAATTAAATAATAATAGGAAAACCTATTAAAAAGAGATCATACGTTATTTCAAATATGAATAATGGTTCATAACTTTCTCTATTTGTCTTTACATAATCCAGGAATAATCAAAACCATATTTTAAATCAAGTTCCAGTGCTGCCAGATAATTTTGGGCTGATTATTGAAATAAGTGGAATTTATTCTATGCAAGCGGGACATAATAAAGCTTACGCCAATTCAGCATAAAAAGACAAGGTCTTGCTAGATTCAATTCTGAGCCCTATTTCAGGTATCAGGTATAAAGGTATCTTATTTACTACTCAGAAGTTTGACTGTGAAATATAAATAAATACCAGCCTTCTTTGTAGGTACGTAAATGAGTAAGATACCTCTTTTACCTGAAAAAGGGCCCAGCTATGAATCAAAGTCAAAGAATTTATTTCAATTACACTATTTACAGACACTTTTGAATTGTCAAGGAGTCCGTCAGTTAGTCAGAAAGGTTAATCTAGCAAGTACGCATACATATAACTACATATACCTTTGTCTATTCTCATCACCCATGCTAAAATGACGTAGATCTGACGACTCTGTGATCTTGAACCACTTGTTTCTTTATTACGGTAACATTCAATGACACTCGGCCAATTTAAATAATCCCAGTGGGCAATTCGTGGGTATAAACGCGTTTTGCATACCCCACATTTTACTGCATTTCTATCGAACTATTTTAATCGTGCGACAGATGCAAAAAGTGCGCGAGAGTCACAAATCAGCTCTACGTGTTACCGACCACGTCGTAAAGCCATGAAACAAATTGTTCAGAACCAACAACATTTTAACACCAATTAAGAGGAATTATTATAATCGCAAGCTTTTATACGAAACTTTTATTCGAAGGTAATAACTGTCATTCGGTATAACATCGTAATAACTCTTCGTGGACTGCACACTATTTCAGGGAATGTGTTGTATAAACACCTTAAGTCGTTAGTGCCAGAATTTTTTGGCACCTCAGTTAGGTTTTTTTCTTAGCAAAATAAGCAATATTTCTCAGGTAATCTGTCTGTACAACAGCTGTTTAGTGGTTTTTTGTTTTGATATTTATTTGGCTTTCGCTCTATTTCACGATAATGCGAAAAATGTAATTAATGTTTGAGCGATTAAAGATTGTTGTAATTTATGTACTGTAGATCGATTAATAGTACAAGACAGAACAATATCCCCATAATATAACCAAAATAAGATTGACGAGGTGTCGAGGATGGATAAAAACCAAAAAACAAATCAGCCAGCATCCCAAACAATAAAACACGACCGCAATTTCAAAATTCAAAATACGAACAAGCTAAAAAAACGAATCCCACCGTTACCGGAAAAGTGTGCAGTTAAAACAAAAGCGGAAGGTAACAATGGCGTCGCCTCAATCTGTCACCCGATGTCAGGCCGTGTCAGGCATGGATGAAACATACAGAAGGCTCACTACAATATGAATAACTAGCTTCTACTCACAACTTTGTCCGCGTTATAATCAAGTATATTATAAAGCAGGGTTTTCACTTTAATTACTCAAGTCCCACGTAATGAGACACAATTGATTTTCTATTGTTCTGTCATACCGGTAAGTCAGCCGGGGCTGGACCTGTTATGATAAAGTATCTTTCTGCCAGTATTTTTATTTTTGCTATCGGCCCATAGATTACTATTATGAGTTTGTGGAAACTTGGAGTTTTCACCAACCTTATAAAGGAATCGCTTACGGACCTAAACGACCCCATCATTTGCATTAGAGCCCTATTATAAGTACCTACTACCTTGAGGAAACGGGTGACCTTTCAGAAATGCGAAATCATTTTCAGTGTTTGTAATAGAACTACACACATCAAAAGTGTCTAGGGATCAATATCCCTAATCAATGTTAGGGATGTTGATCCCTATACAGCTAACATTGTAACAAGCCGGATTTGACAGCTATCAAAATCCTTTGTGTAGAGTTGTCAAAACGTCTTGTCAAAATATAAATCGGCAATTAATTCGTGTTTGTGAGTGTATTTTTTCAAAATTAAGTTAAACTTAATGTTTACAAGTGATACTCGTTGTTATAGTGTATGGGTAACATAGTAATTATTCAGGATTGTGAATTGAATTTTTTAAATTATTACGTAGGAGAAACGTCAAATCCGGCCTCTTAGAACGTTAGCAGTTTAGACACTTTTGATGTGTATATATTCAACCTGATTGTTTCCAGACTAGAGTATCAAGTTGTTCTTCTGTATGTATCCTGTGGTGCCAGTCAGTGTCAGCTGTCACACTGTCACGCGTCAGCCGCCGCGGCTGATTGCGGCGACACCTCGGCCGCCCGCGGACACACCTGGCGAACAAATGAGGCCGCGCAAGAGGGTTGAGTTTCTTCTGTGGACATTTGTATCGTTGGCAGATGAAAGGAAGAGGAAAATCACTGTCGGAAAATGTAATTTACAGGTTAGGTATGCGTTAATAATGTGGTTCATTTTGATTCCGATTTTGGTTCGAACTTTGAGTCTTCAAAATTTAAATCGTTTAGGTCTCTCTTTTACATTTTTTTAATTAATAAACGTTATCTAACTAATTCGGTTCCAAATATTCTACTAAAAATAATCTCTTTTTCAGTGTTACTATGTCAATTATGTAAAACGGTTTTATTCCAAAAGTTGTTTTATAAGATAAAATATTTAAAAAAATGAATTGTTTGTCAAAAAATACGTTATTGTCATAATTATAAAAGTAAATTATTTGGAAAACTAGTTGTTGTATAATGATGAAATGCCAAAATCATGTTTTTGCCAATCGTTGCTTGTCAAGTAAAAATATGTAAATTATTTTTTTGGTGAAATGATAATTATAATGTAATTTTTAATATAACTGTCACGTAATAAAATCCTTCATGACAGCGTCTTCTATCGCGCTGTAACGCTGACAGAGTGGGCAGGCTTAGCGGTGGGCGCGCAATTAGCGAGCCAGACTTATTATAACAACCCTTTATTAGGCCGCTGTTCATATTGTGAGGACAAGTTAATACATCTATCATGATTTACTTAGTATGGGAAAGAGAGTTGAAGCGAAATTATGAACAAATTATAACATGAATTTTGTGAGTATTTTTTTAACTACGTAGTTTATGAGAACGTGTCGATAAACAGGCTTACTGTTAATTTACTTTCCATCTTTCATCTTTTATGAGCATCTTTTATTGTGGAACTAATCATACCGAAATTGAAAAAAAACCTTCCTTAAAAAAATCAAGAATTTCTACATTCTCTACAAAAATGCACTACAATACGATACAAAGCAATAAATTATAAAGTAGAAAATGACTAGTAACTTAAAAGAGGGCCCGTATAATTATATACGTACATTATGTAGGTATAGGTATATACCTACCTGAAGTCGTCGTGACTTTCCTAAATTATGAAAATGTCACCTATAGCGGTACTATGTATTTTCCTCTTTTGGCAGAAATATTTGATGGATTAATTTAAAAGTTACTCATAGGTACTCATACTATATACTTACTAGTATAATCCTTTAAATGATGGGAGAAAACAGATCAACTCTAGGTTTCCATCATCACAAAAGAAACCAGAGTTACTTCCAATCATATTTTTTTTCTTTTATCAATTAATCAGTTCAGTATCCCAATGAGCACGTTTAATAAGCCAGTCTGTTAATTACGCGATCGCGATGAGTTACTGCGGCTTCGAGAGTGCGGACATCAGTCAGGTACTTATTACACAAACCTCTCACCTCAGAAAATGCAAAGCTCCCTTTAAAGTAGAATTTTCTTTTCCTTCTATTTTATAAACTCGTCTCAAAAGCTAGGTCTAGAAAAAAAGCTCAGGAATTAATTAGTATTTGATAGATAATACAAAATCTTAAACTTCCGTATGTTTTCCATAAAAATGGCGCACTTTTAAAGCCACCAAACTTACACCATTATCAAAAAGTCAAATAAAAGCAAAAAAAAAACACGTTAAATATGCTAATATTTTGTAAAAGCCGCATCCATTTGTATGTGATCCATGTTTGTTAATTACGAGCTTATAATAACTCGTTACCACGTTTATTAAGAACTGTAAAGGTTAATTTCAGCAAATCATTGCAAAAATATATTTGTATAATATATAGGTATAACATTTTGGGGAAATATTTGAAGTAAATTATGAATTTACAACATGCATGAATACATTGAATTGCATATACTATGCATGAAAAAAATAATGTAGCAAGAAGGTAATGTAATGGTAATAGTTTTTGTAACTGACACTTTCTGGATATGCCATCAAAATAAGCCTAATTCTTAAATATTGGTCTATACTAATAACATACTAGTAAAAATAAAAAAATACTCTACTTCGTAAGCAAAAAATCAATGACCTACAATACCACACTTAAAGTATTCGATTCGAGTCCATTTTTACGACAGCGCGCTCATGGTAGGCCTTCTTGGTAGTTCGAAACACATTTTCAAATGGAAAATATACCTAACCAACCACAGTCATCCATAGTCTATGACCCAAGAGGCGTAAACATCAAAGAGCGTGCGCGCGCTCAACTTGCTCATGCGTCGTTAATACAAGAACGTGTCCTAGTAGCCGCTAATGATGGGGGGAACCAGTACTGAAACGAAATAAAGGCGTAACTATCTGTTATTTAGTACCCGTGTGGTAATAGTGCAGGAGGAATTTGATTTACGAGGTTTTCGCAGAAGCATTTGACCAATTGAATACATAATTGTTAAATGTCAGGACATTTTCGGGTAAACATAGCAGAGGCGAGATCGTGAACACGTACACAACATACGGAAAGAGCCTCAATAATAGCCTCTATAACCTATTGTTATCGTTTAACAACTGACATCGGTGAAGAAAAAACATCGTGAGGAAACCAGGACTTATAATTAACATAAGTCATCAGTGAGTGGTGATCAATGCTAGTGCCTTCTTTGTATGACAAAAATGGATGTTCCTTTGGTCAGCAGTAGAAAAATAATAGGCTAGTAACAATACTACTTAATTACACAAGGTACTTGCCTTGGTAATCAAAGCTTCAATATAGATCGCTATAATTCAAAACTTTAAGGTAACTTTTAAAGTTCTCAAAAGTTAGGACAGGGAAACATAAAAAAATGTTCTGCAATTACAACAGGAAATTGTAAATAGAGCCTAAAGCACGCAACAGATATCCATTTAAAACTATAAGTGAACTGTTAAAGCCCCCAAAACACGGTAATCAGTCCGGGGAGGTGTGTAGTCGTCACGACCGGAAATACGTTGCCCCTGGGCGTCCACTTCCGGCGGATAAGTGGGCGGCTCTGACCCAATTTCCGGTTTTCACATCACATAGATGCCGCGCATGATAATTTTTGTATTACGTCTAAAAGAAAGTAGGAAATGGGTACATGTGTGTGGATGGAGCTACCTAGCACATACTTACTTTGTTTTTATAAAAGAGAAAAATGGAAAACACATCATTTTTGTTCAGTTTCAGGATAAGACCAACGTTTTAACTCAATGGAATTATGGGTTCTGAAGAAACCGTTAAGTGTGACGCCAAACGATCGTAATTTTGTGAGCCACGTAATTAACATTCATCTGAAACAGCAAACTCATTTTGCGTCGCCTCTTGTATGAAAAGGAACGCAGCGTAAATTACGCGAATCAAAAAACGCGACCCACCACTCACAAAGTTACTTTTCTTGGGCCCCACATTTAAGCCTCATTTCCAACTAACAGATTACAATTACAGCGCTTAGCTTAACTTCAGTTATGAAAATGATGCAATGTCATTGGTCATTTTCACACATTCCTTGCTTCACCTTTGATTGGTGGAAACGTAGCCTGATGATATTTCTTTTACTACATTTTGGTCACTACGACACTACGCTTTTTTTTAAGGATGTGAAATAATCGAATGACTTCTCCCGCTCCGTTGCAGGGCCACGGTAACTCTTTGAACAAAATCCGCAACCCTGGCAGACGCTACCCTACCATGTAAACTTTTCACTATCTCATGAATCTGAGACTCACGACTAAGATGATTCTGCCTCTCATAAATGTAATGGCGTGATATACGACAGTTTGTAGGACGGGACAGAGCGCAGTCCCGGTTAACTCTGAAACGGTTTTATTGGTTGGCTCAATCCACTGTCACTTGTGCCAATAGTTTTGTTAGAGATCCGCGCTAAATATTCAATGTTTACATGTGCCGTGAACACCATCACCGGTCATTTGTTTTACATGTACAAAATGATCGTCGTGCGTCGTGACGACTGCCTCGTTGGTCTAGTAGCCGCAAAGCGCGACTGTTGAGCATGAGTTCTTGGGTTCGATTCCCAGGCCTGCCCGATTAATAGCAATAGGCTCGCCTGTTGCCATTAATCGGCCACAAATCCAGACTCCGAGGCTGGTACTGAGAAATTCCTGATGGGAAAACCACTGCCGACCTGGGAATCGAACCCAAGACCTTATGCTCAGCAGTCGCGCTTTATGACCACTGGACCAACAAGGCAATGTATTTTTATACATAGGTTGGTAACATTCTTGCTACAAGATGGTTGGTAGAAGTGAATATCCCTTTCCTATAAATAACGTATCCATTGTAAATCTTTTCATTCTAGTGAGTCAAAGGCAATATAGAGATAGTCATTAACACTTAATTATGACATAACTTTAATATCCAAGCACCCGGTGTTGGAACAATCCTCCTTTGATTCTCCCGATAATGTCATTGAAGCTATTACAACTATCAGTTTATTATTATTATTATAGATCAAAGTGGGCATGCGCCGGAGTACACAACGTACATAAATTAATGAGCGTTTGAAGTGACCGGATATTGTGACAACGACTTAACTACCTACATTGAGTCGTTAAATTTTATTCCACACTTGGTGGTGTGCGCAAGTGTTCATTAATGAGAAATTATCAATAACATTTTATAATGTCTATCCATAGCATGACTAGAGTGAACGAGACCGAATAATACTCCATAAAGTCATCAAAACTCTCATTCACTTTGATCAGTGGTTCACTGTTCTTGGATCGCCTAGCTAGGACCATAATAATATTTGTCTCTTTTGATATAGTTCGTCCACTACATCCATACCATGACTATGCTAAGAACGTGTCAGGGAATAGGTCTTGGTATTGAAAAGTACGAGTTGAAATATCAGATACATGAGATGCACGGAGCGTCAAAAATTGTCATTTGATACATTCTTCTTTCCGATGTTTGTTGTGGGCAGACTCTATACTGCTCAATCCT
The DNA here is from genome assembly GCA_949316365.1 of Hoplodrina blanda. Taxonomy (NCBI): domain Eukaryota; kingdom Metazoa; phylum Arthropoda; class Insecta; order Lepidoptera; family Noctuidae; genus Hoplodrina; species Hoplodrina blanda. Next base: position 16,320,825 of record OX438588.1, on the reverse strand, counting down.
TGCCGCCACGTAAGTAGAAGTGAAGTGAGTAGAAGTGATTTAGATAGCAGTACTTCTAGACGCGGCTAGCATTGTTCGGAGGTTTCTCTCTCTGGTGCTTGCATCGTCGGAAGCTTGGACCTTGTTTCCGTTACCGGTAGGCTACTATGTTTACTAAAGTTTATAAAAAAATTCTTCCCCTACCTTGGTCCGTCACTTTATAATAAAATCAATGAAAAACAAACAATTTACGGATCTACTATATTTAAATGCAAGAAGACCGTCCGCTTGTTCCTATCTACTCTAAATTATGAAGAAACCGAAGACTTCCTGAGGTAACCACCCGCAATAATAAAACACCCTCACACACACCCCCACACACACACACACACGCACGCACCCCCACACACACTCACAAACCTACACACTAAATCTACCTATTTACAATGGCTTTCATTTACCTTTATTTTTGCATGCATGTTATTGTTACCGGGATAATTATACCTAATTATAAAATGTACTACGTCATGAGACCCCTAAATGTATATTGTTTAAACGGGATCAGTCCTGTCTCTCCTAAACACAGACTACTCAGTAGCCTATAAAGGAGTACAGCGCTTCACCCGCTTACCAGACTGTGTATTATTCTCATGCCCCAATGTATCTGTACTATAATCTGGTCCTTGTAAACAATAAATAAATTTTTATCTTTTTTATCTTATCTTTATCTTATTTATTTTTACATTAAAATTTAAAAATGTTATTTAAATGTGTATTAAATCAATAAAGTAAATAAAAATATTTTAATGATACATTTTGGTTCAATAAGAGTTACAGTTATGTGATCACTGGTGCCGATTCCGTTGTTCACAAACTAGACTAAATTTAGAGAATTTTCATCTTTTACTGACATATAGCTAAAGAAAAGGACGGTGACACTTACACACTAAGATAGAGATGTCAAATTAGTTTCGCCTTCAAATTCTTCATATTTTTAATCGACACGTTTTAGATGTCAACTATAATTTGTATGGATGTGTCAGATTAACTAAAATTGACAGGTCTAATTTATTTCCGCCCCTTTCTTGTTTTATTGGCCAGAAAAAGATAAAAATAGTCTAAATTTAGTTTAGTTTGCGAACAAGGGAATCGGCACCAATGTCACATTTTAAACTATACACATCAAAAGTGTCTAGGGATCAAGATGTATTTGGTAATAATAATATATTGATCCCTAGACACTTTTGATGTGTGTAGATGGAAACGGAAAGTACGTAAGTTCCTTTTCATTCATGACTTAATTATGAGATCAATTTTGGTACATGTCAATACAACAACTGCATAGGTACCAATAATGGTAGCCATCATTATTTCCTTGTTCAACCGAACACCTCAGTAATGTTTTGCAAACTGCTCTTAACATAAGCGAAGTTATTATCAACAGAACAGAGTTTACTAGCGGCACATAAATCGTACAATATTGCTCACCCTCTTCCGGGAGCCGCCGCAATGTTTCACTACACCTCTGACGGTTGTAAAGCTGCCCACCCAAGTTACGAGAGAGGTTGAAGGTACAGGCAAAGATAAAATGAGCTTATCATTTTATCTATGGTCAGTTTATATCATCATCATCATTATTTCAGCCGAGCGATGTCCACTGCTAGACGTACGTCTTCCCTACTGATCGCCACAATGACCGCTCATGCGCTGCCCAAGTGCCCACATTCAGCGGTTTTCTCTTGTGGGGCACCTTCCCACACTACGCCTTCCGATACGTGGTCGCCACACTATACCTATAATCTATCATACATTACATTACAAATGCTTAATATAAATCAAATACACAAATGCAAATACATGCCTTGGCTTACATCTTTATTCTTTTTTTTCAAATAATTATTTTATATTCAACTTCATTGTTTTCACATGTAGAATCAACAAGAATAATGTAACCTGGATTTTGTAAAATCCTAATTTAAAAGAGTGCCGTGGAGTTTCTTGCTCGTTCTTCTCCATAGAGGCCTACCTCCGTTTTGGAACGACCAATTAGCTTCAACTTTCGGACTAACTGACAGACTCCTTGACTATTCAAAAGTGCCTGTAAATGGTCTAATTGAAATAAATGTTTTGACTTTGACTTTGAATAGTTCTAGCATATGACATTGAGAAAACTTCCAATCTGCATCCACATTCATGTCTAACTGGAATCTGGAATGGAAGTCGACCGCAACACATTAACCTGGATAAAGACTTCACTGATACTGATGATGGGAATATTATGTTTGTAGAAACGTCAGGTTTGTGTTTACCTTTGGTGCTGCCCGTACATACGCCGTGTATTTACGTCTGACTGTTTATATGACTGAGTTGTAGCCTAAGGAAGAGGTAAGTAAACATAAATGAGGACTAGTACTAAACTATGTTGTTTATATCTATATATTATTCGTTTTTCAATAGCACAACAGGCAATTTTAAGATGATTATTGTGCTTCCTACATGCACAGCGCCATTGCAAGGCCATATTTAAATAAATAATAATGTCATGTATTTATTGTCCGGTTGGTGTCGTGTTCTCAAGTGCGGCTGTTGCGTCTTGGGTTCGGGAGTTTTCACCGTCCAGGAACTTTTCCATAGAGATTTCAATAATAGCAATGTACATAGATCAGTTAATAATACACCCACTACTTATTTGAATCTTTCTTTTTTGCGCAGTATTAGATTTCGTCCTGTCCTCAATCAGAATTCCCACAAAACATAAGACACACTTATCCGCACGGCTACCCACAACCACTAAACCAGAGCAAATAAAAAGCTAATTTAAATGCCATTAAAAGTAGATGCGACTCAAGATTTAAGAGCTGTAAAGCTCTCATTATTTTCCTTTCCCCTCCCAGAGGGCGCCACGTAATGCGGGAATTTTAAGCAGACCTGATTTATACATCTTGTTTGGTATTGACTCGTATACAAGTTGGAAGCGCTGGGAAAAGCTGTGTGTTTCTCAAGAGAGGTGGATGTGTGCACCTATATGCTCACACTTATGTATTTAAATACATAGTTAATAAAATATACGTTTTTTTAGATAATATTGGCGTTGTTATCTATAATTATCTTTAGGTCTACAACCCGTGGGCCTTATAAAATTAAAACGGCTTGAAATAGAGTTGAATTTTTACATCTCATTTCATTTTATAGTATAATGAGGCTTTGCGTAACCGGTTAGGTACGGGCAAATACAAATGTGTCTTTTATCACTACATAGTATAAAACAAAGTCGCTTCCGTCTGTCTGTCCCTATGTATGCTTAGATCTTTAAAACTACGCAACAGATTTTGATGCGGTTTTATTTAAATAGATAGAGTGATTGAAGAGGAAGGTTTATGTATTTACATTGCACCCGTGCGAAGCCGGGGCGGGTCGCTAGTAATATCAGAAATCCTTTCTAAATCTACCTTAGACATAACTGACATCAATGAAGGAAAACATAGTGAGGGCTTATGATAAAAACGCACCATAAGCAAGCGTAGTGATCAATGCTCATGCCTTTTCTATATTAGAAGATGCCTTTTTCCTGCAGCGGGATAACATTATAACAGGTGGGGTTTTTACTAATAATTTCGGCCCAAAAAAACAAATGACCGAAATAAGCTAGAAGAAAGTTTCAATAATTATGGAGGAAAATTAGGACACTGCAATATTACGCTGCACTCTATAAAATACCTATTTACACAGCCATAAACCCTGTCAAATAACTTAAACCCGAAGACGCACTGACACTATTTAACGATATCCAAATTTACAAATGATTTAACCAATAACAGCCTTAGCCAATAAACAGTTTAGTGCTATCATAAAACTGGAGTTTCAATCATCACTAATTCAATACTTTATGATTATTCTGACTAATAACTTACCTGTTTTATTTTGTCTGTCGGCCGCTAAACGTCGGGGCGTGATGGTGGGTGACAAGTGCGGAGAGGACCGGTGGACATCGGTAACGGTGTAAAATGTATAAAATATTGACGTGCGTTACATTATGTTATTTTTGGACAGTTGAACATGGATTTTGAAAACGCAGAGGGCGTGTTGCATGTTTAGGTTAGTGCCTACGCGCACCTCTTCACAAACTGTAAAATTGAATTGACGATATTATTGTACATTGCTAATACTGAAAAAGTTTTTTACTAAAACAGTGCTGCATTGGAAAATATTTAGAGGAAATAAAATTATTGTTGTATCGGATTTACTACTGTCAACTGCATTTTCAGGTGCAGCAATGACTAATGAATTCTGTATTATATACTTAATTGGCCAAATCCTCGTGGATACTGTTACGCCACTAAGACAGTCACATTGATCAACTGAAACAAAACTCTTAGTCTGGCCTAACTTCTTCTATCGTAAGGCAATCATTTACAGAAGCACGCCTTCTTCGAACACTTGTTCAAGTAGGCATAAACCTATTCCTCACAGTTCGTCCATCTATGCGTCCACACCGATGTTACGAGCGGAAGTGTTGCATTTCAAAGGGGCATTCTTGTTACCTGTGCACTAAAAATAATTCGTGAAACAGCCGGATAGAGCGGAGAACGACCGGGATGTGATTAGCCACGCCCCTGCCGTCGCCTTTGATCTTGCGCGTGCGCCAAATATTCTTTGTGCACTGAGGTTGGTACGCTCTGTGTACTCCGTCATATTTATGTGCTCTTTGCATGGCGGTTTGAGGTGGTAGGCAAGTTTAGTGTCGTATCCGTTTTGGATGTTTTACTATAGGTAAAGGGAAGCAGGTCGGTTTACAATGAAGAGGGAAGGGGGATCTACAAACATTTTGATTGGGAAATAGCAAAATGAGAATGATGAATAACTCCTTGACAATTCAAAAGTGCCTGTCAATAGTTTAATTATAATAAATGCTTTGACTTTGGCTTTTAGAGTTAATATGCTTTAAATGGTGACAATATGGTAAAGGTCACGGGAAACCGCTAAATGCGGGCAGCGCAGGACCGGTCATTGTGGCTATCTTTATGTAGAGCCTAAGTCCAGCAGTTGACGTCGTTTGGCTAATATGCTGATGATGATATGCTTAAAATGGTGTCTTAAAGTTCAATATAAAGTACTATAAAAAGCTATTTAGTAAAAGGAAACAGTTTGGTAGTTGCTGATGCCCCTGTCTCTACTCAAGATACATCTTCTTTATTAAGATATTACCAATATAAACTATCAGACCACAGCCAAATAACTTTATAGTCCAGATTACATATGTTAACGATGTAATAAAACTAATTGTAATTCATTTGGTTCAACGTATAGCAGCACGGAACTGTCGCCTGTCCATCGCGATGTGTTCTGGGAAAAGTCGTAAAATACGGAGTAAACATCATTCTTGATGATGATAGGATGGACTGGTGACGTCACAGCCTATTCCTGGGTGCTTAGCTTTAACATTGTTTTATTTATTTGAACATAAAATTCGGTTTCCAAAGTGCTAATGAAGCTTTTTTATGGATTTTATTGAACTTCACTGATCACCATGCTTGGTCAAAGTGGATGGGCGGCTTTAGAATTACCTACATTAATTTTAAAACTCTAGGTTTCCTCACGATGTTTTCCTTCACCGATGTTTGTGATAATTCCAAGATAAACTTAGGAAGTACATATGAAATAGAAAAAGTCACATTGGTACTTGCCTGTGGCCGGTTGCGATCCCACAGCCTTCTGCATGAGAAGCGGTCGCCATAACCTGGGCCATCACATTCCATTTCCTTGCTTTATTCCGAGATATACCTATAATACAAATGACAAAATCCCACAAGTACAAAGAAAATCAAAACTCAACATAATAAATTATAATTTAGACTGAATGTTCCATCACATATCCACTGTAAACAAACCCAGTAAGAAGACCCAGTTAACCTATGAAATGTATTCTACTGTAACCAAGACCAAACCGTAACTGCAAACGAGTTCCGGAAAGACAATCGTCGTGCTGTCACGAGCGCTGACGGACAGACGTGCGAAAATTTAAACTAATGCTCTGGCGACATGGTCACTCAACTATACCACCACACCGACTTACACAACATACATTGACTGCTCAGTTCGAGAGATAAGTTCGGACTTCAAACAAAAGAAGCAATGTATTTTGAATAGTTCTTTAAGCTTGGGGTTTTGACATGTTTTGTGGTACGAAGGAAGTGTGTCTTGCACATAGAATGACAGGTGGACATCTTGCTATTAGAGCTAAATCATGTTTCTATAATAACAGAGTGTGGAGAAAAAAACATGTTGTATGAAAGTGCCCGTTTTGTTTTGGTACTGAGGTCATGTGTTTTGTGACGTTTGTTCATATAGTACGAGGAAGATATTGCATGAATAGTAGAACGATGAATATAGGCTAACGGTGTAGTGTTACAATTACTATTACTATTAGAAGCTAATTAAAATATTAAATGCTGATACTGTCAAAAAAATCCTCAATCATACAGTTTCCAAACTCCGTTAAGTGTATGTGAGAACAGTCTTTCTTTGCATTTAACATAAAACATAACTATGACTAATATTATAAATCGAGAAACTTCTACCGAATACAACAACAACAGATTAATAATGCAACAACAATTAATTAATTATCAGTAACACAATGCACAGCACATAGTAATTATTGGTCATATTTTTACAGAAAACTGGTTAATTTGATCCACTTTTAAGATGTTGACCCTCTCCGCATTTAATTAGAAATGTACCTATCATAATTAAGTTCAAAAATACTCCACTTCTATCCATCAGTACATGGCCAACATAATTTTTTCCACGAATTTTTGTAATTAGGTCTTCAAATCAGATCACCTATGCAATAATATCTTTATAATGTAACCTATATTCTAAGTTTGTATTAAATTCAACGAAACAGTCTTAGCAACCGTCAGTGTAGTCATCCAAACATCTGAAAGTTGTTTATATTTTATTTCCTATAGCTTGAAACATGCAAACAAATATTGTACTTTATGATTCGTTGAATATGTTACCATAAAAATAATATTCTATCATTCTTTCTGTGAAGAAAAAAAGGCACTTACGAAAATATTAAATGTTACTTTGTTTGTTTGTGTTGTCCAAAAACAATTTTTATTTATACTTTCTATCCCTATTTAGTCAGGAGATACAACCATTAGTTTGGAATGTAATAAAGTAAATATTTTAATGTTTCTTTTTTAATAAAAAGGTTACTTTTTAGTAACCTTTTTATTTTTACTTTTTTGTGCATAATATAGTCTGCATCAAATAAACATTCTTTTTTTCTTAAAAAAAAAATGAATGTACGCTTATCATAACAGGTGCTATCGCTTTAGTAAACAGTCATGACAGTCAGTTTAGAACAACAGTCAGTTTAGTGAAACATGAAGAAACTGGTGATTCAAATAAGTAAACCTTAACAAAGCAACATTCAGTAAGTTCATCCATTTTAACACGCAATATCCTACAAAGAACTTCTGTGCCAGTCGACAAAAGAACTCCTAATGTAAACAAAGACAAAACGACAAAGATCTCACCTAAGTCGGCAACAGTACTGAAATACGCGATGAGTCACCACTGTCGCTGGCCGTACCTGCGATGGCGGCCATCACAAATAAGCACAAAGGAGCAGCACAAAGAAATAACTCAAACGTATCGCCGTGTGATTCATTCAACGTGTTTTAGATCTGATGGAGTTACTATAAATGGATCTAAAACGACTAGAGGACCCTTCAGGAATTTTGATAGACTTCATACTAATGAGAATCTGAAATAGTGCATGGGTTTTACACATCAATTGATGTTCATCCACATAATGCAGTTTTTCATACCACAGTTAAAACATCTGGCAGACTTTATACTGGGAGCAACAAACACTGCGTGGCCGTGCTTTAGATGACAGATCTCTCTATTCTGTCTGTCATCGAATCATGTTAGTTTGTCATCGAATCGCTAAGATGAGACTACAGGTACAACTATGTGGAAAACTATTCATATTTTTCTTGTTATTTTCAATCAGACATTTAGCAATAGGAACAACATTAGCAGCGGGATTATCATATAAAGGCTAGATCTGGTCGTATGCCTACATTTTCAATCTAGTGCTTTATTTCTGAAAACGAACGTTCTTCATAATATTTTAGCTATCAAAGCAGAAAACAATAACCAGAAGAGGCGTCGAAGAGTACGTACCGTGGGTAAGTACTTGGAGGTCACCTGGTCATCATCTGCCTAGCCTTTTCCCAACTATGTTGGGGTCGGCTACCAGTCTAACCGGATGCAACTGAGCACCACTATTTTACATGGAGCGACTGCCTATCTGACCTCCACAACCCAGTGACTGGGTAATACGATACCCCTAGGTAAGACTGGTTGTCAGACTTTCAAGCTTCTGACGACTCGTAACGACTGTCAAAAATGCACGTATGACAGCCGGGACCAACAGCTTAACATGCTTTCCGAGGCACGGAATGATGTCAGTAATGTCTAAGATAAAAAGAAAGTACATATGACTTGAAAGTCACATTGGTACTTGCCCGAATTCGAACCCACAACCTCAAGCATGAGAGGCGGGCGCCTTAACCGCTAGGCCATCACGACAACCGGAGACGGAGGACAACGGAGGTCACCTGGTATCCCGGATAATTGTTCATTAAAATAACTAGCCAGACTTCCATGGCGGCAGTAATCAACACATAACATTGTAAACGTGAAGCAATGCCGCAGTGAATGACGATACGTTTCCGGTTCTCGTATTTTCATAACGACCCATATTTCTGCTTATGTCATTATTAAGGATGGGCGCGGTTGAGTAATTTCCTACGTTTGACATAGAATAACTAATGGCGAGTAATGGCGGCTAATAGAGATGCAATCATTAGTGATCATAAGTTAAACTTTATTAAGACGACCGCGTCTTACACTGGTATTGACAGAGCCTACACGAGAATCATCGTGGATTTTTTGGATTTTTCTAAAACTAGTAACTGGCAAGATTGTCACCGCCGCCGCCGAGATAATTGTGTGTTACTTGAAGAAGAAGTTGTCTGTGACAAACGTTATTATACGATTTGCCTTTTAGAACGTACCCAAGACGTATCTTGTTGGACAAGAAAATAACGCGAAGTTTCAAAATAAAAACGGTGAAGCAAAAAGTGGTTCCCATCTCATACTAAAACCTCAGTTTCCTATAGTAAACATAGGTAACTTAGTAACGTTTTTCTTTATCATTGTCAAAAAACCGTCACATACGCTAAAAACCAGCTAAAAATAACCCCACCATTCAATTCCCAATTTATCATGTATACCACTTAAACAAAAGCAGCACTCTCTTCCTCGTTGCCCCCCATCAAGTAACACAGTTATAAAGCCCGACAGATGTCCACACAACGGTCTGTTTGTCCTGATCAGTAAACTGCATAGATCGTAACGTATCGAATCAAAGGCGCACGCGCAACCGATCGCCGTCCAACATCGTTAATGGCCAGTAAAATGGACCACCCGCACTTTATTCCCGTTTTATTGGGATGGTTTTATTGAATTGATAAAATATACTTTGTAAGATGCTGGGAAAGTGTCTTTGTAGATCTTGTATTCAATGAGTTCCATAATGTCGACACTTGGGGTAGGTCGAGGACTGCAATCGATCTATTAGCCTCAAAGAATAAGCTTTTCTAAAGCTCTTGCTCTCTTAAAACGTCTTTTATAATGAAATCAATTCAAAGAGTCACATAAAAGTCATACACATAAGACAAAACTATAGCAACTTTTTAACTCAATACGTCATTCTTGCGTTTTAGAGTACCATTGTAATCTTAAAGAAACCGTGAACAAAAATTATATGTAATATAATATGAAATAACAATCCTACAAAATAATATTATCTTCCCATTCGTTGAAAACATAATATTGCCAAATTATTTTCTCTGAAGCGATTTCTACGCAGTTGCATAAGTATACTTCTCTGGCGAAACTACATACAGTTTGACGTTTCTATAAGAGTAAACAAGATGAGTAAATTCCAAATTATTTACATATTATTACAGAGGCAATCAACCTTTTTGCCAGGTTTTTGTATGCTCTTAAATTAATTTCTTTAAAAACTTTTTATTTTATCTGCATCTTTCTTTTGTTTATAAATCAGTACCTACTTACTGGCCAGCGATGAGCAGGCCAGGTTCTGCACACTGCATGATGCTACTCAACTTGTAATTAGATCAGTGATTAATGTCCTTACCTAATTAGAGGTTGAGCAGCACAAGTTGTCATTACCTCTGACTGACAACAGCTATTAAGGTGACGATTGATTGGGTTAATAATAGGTTGGGAACTAAACCTTTCGCAATCAACACTACGTATACGTCACTCTCCAAGTGAGCAATGTCCGAATGTTTACAATCCCTGCATTAACCGCTCTAATACGTCGGTATGTTTGCACGATGCATCTCGTAAAACTGTATTGGGCAGGCTCGTATTACCAGGTACCTTGTTCTGATAATAAATAGACGGTAATATTGGCGTAACTTTACTTTATGGCGCATCGCCGTTACTCTAGGTATTATCATCGTTTTGATGTACAAGTAGCGCTCAGTTTTGATGTTAAATGTATAATAAAATAGCCATCTTTAGTGCATTAGTGTTGCATGTGGTGGAGCAGAGAGCGATGCGAGGATACGATGTGGGTGGGACTTGTTCGTTAGATTATTTGGTAGGTATTTACAATTTACAATTAAAGTTGATATCAATAAGATAAGAAGATATTGCTTTAATGCTACTAAATCGAATTTAAGAACTCTGTGGCGAGGAGGTTATACTGCACACTAATAATTGTCTTTTCATAAAGTTGAAAGCTAACACAAATCACAAAAAAAAATCACCGGCTTTTAAATGAATTAAGTCATTTAATTGTTGCCAAAACAAGCAAACCCACGGTCAACCAATAGTAAAATTAATATGTCAAACTTATCCTACATGCCAAATGTGTTACATATTATTTACTTTTCCAGCAATAACAATTTGTAAACATTTTGACTATTTATCCAAAAAATTAAAAATACGATTATTTCGAAATAATTACGGGAGTCGTCCGTCGTTTTGAAACCTAATTATGATCTGATTTTTAAAAATAATTTATTTTAGTTTGAATTCGAGATTATAGAAATACTAAAATACTGTATTTAACAGTAAATACACAAATACTAAATCAGCAAATTAAGAAGTAGATTTAAAATAGCTAAAATAGATATCTGACGTGGTTACTAACATACCTATCAATATTATAACCCTGTTAGATAGTGACACAAAAAGTGCAGCAAAAATAAATGTCTAAACAAAATGTTTCTACTTTCAGTTCATTTGTTGTTTTCTTTTTCAATAAGCAAAGCAAAGGAAACGGCAGTGGGAATATTTTCCAATAAGGCCCGCAGGGAAATGTTGCAGGTAAAGTGTGAACGTCGGTACACTTTACAAATAACTGGTTTAATTTTCCTGGTTTGATTTTATATTGTGTCTGTTACAAACTGTAGGTAAAAAGTAAATAGTTTTAGTAATTGAATTGATACTGGAGCCAAGACTTAATGGAATGTATAAATTCAAATTAATTTAGCAGAGTAAGATCTAACAATTTAAAAGAATATTATCGATAGTCAAATTTTGCTCATTATGTTTATAATCAATGAAATTTGATATAGAGGATAAGGGCACTACTTTTTTCCGTCTAATAAATTAATTTCTAGATAATACGTAACTTAAAAACTAGAATAAGTGCCCTTCTATGTACAGACCTCGAGTTTAATTAGATTACATTTTTATGGAGCTGTAGATTATACCCTTTTAAGGAGAATAATGTTGTTACCTAGTAGTCAGATATGAAATTTCCGAATTTATCACCGTAGCTGCAGCGGAAGCGAGGACAGTCAGCTGTTTAGCATTATTAAAATATCTCCCACCGTGAAAACACGACTTCCTTAGCGAACGTAAATTAATTCTGTTCTTGCTTTTATTATGTACGATAAACAAAGAATCGAAGGTCGATGGGATTTACATATTTCATCCACGCTTTTCATAATTACGGACTGTTTTATTCTCATGCTTTTTTATGTTTATTTTTTTAGAAAAAGGTTTAACTAAACCACATATGCTTAAAATATTTTTTTCCTCTGGGTTGTAAAAAGCTCATGGCTTTTTTTGAGTTTCAAGTATATACAAGTGTATATACTTGAAACTCAAAAAAAGCCACCAGTGATAATATATGTATAACGCTCTGGTCGCGCGCAGGCCGGTCGGTGCAGCGCGGTTATGGTGTTGTGCAACAAATACAGATTTACCTGTAAATTACAGCCTGCGGTGGAACCGCACCGCTGTGTGCCGCTCCTGTGACCACCCTGCCACTATTACTGGGACGTTGCAACTGGCGCCATTTATCTACTTAAAAGTTATTTCCAAGTCTTTGATGTTTTAAGCTTGCTAGAAATCAACTAATGTACAGTCGACACGACATAAAGCGAAGTGTGTGTGATACAAAATGGCAACTAAATTACCTGCATTTCAACTACACTGATTGTTTCTGTGAGGTGACTACATGTGACGTTTAATTTAGATGTGCAACGACCAAACCACACGCACTTCTGTGACAATTTACGAACACACGTCCCTTTAAATCAAACCAGGTTTAGAACATTAACTAAACCAAACATCAAAAGCCTTTTAGTCGAATATTTTGTGATGCACGAAATTTATCGAAATTAAAACGAATAACACATTAAAGCACAAATTATCCGCTCCACTATAATTGACGTCATAAGTTTGAACGAGATAGTGTTATTGCCAGCGACATACATAAGCCAACCTGTTAATTAACTTTCTACCTCGCGCCGTGGTTACCGTACAGCTTGGCACGTCCACTGGCGAGCTGCCAAGTTCACTAGCTATTTGCTTATAATTTGGAATCAATATGCTAGCACACGTGTGCCAGATTATTTCACTCATAAACGTTGTAATAGTTGCTGTAATTCACGCGCAATTGCCCCTTATCCCGTGTCTAGACACGACACCGAGGTAACGCACTTCGGCAAAATTCGGCGAAAACGAACGTTTCCGAATGCCGTAAAAAGTTTTCGTTGGAAACTGTAAACGGTATTCGGTAAGTAGAACGAGCCGACTGCAGTCGCTGATGTTCCCAAAAACGCTTAGAGCTTAGAGCAACGCGTTAGAAACATCATCTACTACATACCAGAAATATGAAAAATTACAAAAGTTTATTTTGTTTTCTGCACTCATGGTCACCCTAGTCATTATAAAAGGTACGTAAATAAATATTAAGTTCATATTTTTTACACAGGAAGTGATAAGAAATATAGGGTTATTTATTTACCTACATAAATCTAAAATACACGTATCTTTATGAAAGTTTAACTAAAATTATATAACTCTGTCACCAGTTAGGAGCGGTTCTAAAAATGCTCCCGAGTCTGAAAGTTTCAGCAAAGGTAACCCAATACCACTTGATCCGAGTTTAAACCCAGACGTATCGAAGTATCGTGTTTTTAACAACGCATTGTTAATCGTGCCGCGACAGGTGCCACGGTGTGTGACCGGAATAGATGCGCGTGCGACGCTCACCGCTCACCGATCAGAATACAGACAATCAAACGTTTTTTTTTGTCTCGTCTCTTGTAATTCGGCTTAGGTGCGTCGGGAATTGTCTAGACTGAAGATAATGCAGGAATTTTGTTTAAGCTTGCCATCGTTATTTATTAAGAATTAGTATTGCAAGTATAAGAATTTATTTCTAGAAAACGATTATATTTTTGGTGTGAAAAATCAATGCACGCAATGTAACGCCTGAAGAATCTGTTTACGGGTGTATGCCACAGAACAGAGGGCGTAGTGGTATTTTAAGTTTAGTTATAATATTTGAAAGTTATTCCCGTAAAAAAAAAAAAAAATAAAAGTTGAAATTTTAAACTACTTAATAGGTATTTCTGTCAGCAGAAGACCTTTATGGCATAGTCCACTATAAAATATATTGCAATAATGGGAAGGACACGTTACGTTCGGCTTCGTTAAATGTTCCTTTACACTTGTTATAGGTAAGCTATGCTACAGAAATGTAGTGAAAATACTAACAATTTATAAGCAATTATTTACATACACTGACTTCTCATACCGAACCAAACGTAGAGAAGCATTTCGTACCGAAGACATACTAGGTAGGTAGGTACAGTATTCAGATTGATCAAATAACAATGTTTCAGCCGCCGATAGCAATAAATCGCGTCGCAGGTATGGCGACGATGATAAACGTGTAGCGTGTCAATTAAACTATTTATTGTAGTTAATGTATTTATGCTGTCTTGCAGATCAGCGCTACATTAATCTTCTATCTGGCATCATCTATTGAGTACTGGTATTTTTTCCTAGCCGCGCAGTGACGATAGTCAAGTACTTACGTCTGGTGGAGCAGCCAGCTTCACTGCCTACCTGATCTTTCTTGGACCAGTCAAAGCTACCAAAACAATAAAAACTATATATTAAAATAGAAATATTTGTTACTTACTTTATTATTTTTATAGTAATCCTAATGAACCGCCCCAGTTTTGTACGATTTAATTTGATATTCTATTATACAAAAATATTCTATCATACAAACCTTGTCCCGAATATCACGAAGACAAAAAAAAACAGCCATATCGGTTCAGCCGTTCTCGGGGTTTGCGCTTAGCAACACATTCAGTTATTCATCTTTATTTTAGTAAGGATATTTTGAAAATCATATTGGTAAATATCTAGGTAGTGAATAGAATGTGTTATACTTAATGTCAGTAACTCGAATGTATCGCTTTACTTTAGAACATAAACAACTCAAGACAATACAAACTGATTGACACTGGCAGCTCGACACTCCATTTACCCTGCACTTTTGCATTAGTTACCAATCAATCAACTCATTTCAACACTATTAAAGCTGTATTACAACGTCTCCTCCCACATTAAGCTCTTACAGAATACAAACAATGATCTAAATTCTATCTTTACGAAACTAAACTCTAATAAATATTATTTTGTTTGAAAAACTACAAGCAAGCCCATAGTTAACACAAAACCTCGCTTTTATACTCATTCATCACCACTAATATACCTCTGTGCCATCTGTTTAATCTGTAATACTAGATCAAGGACCCAATAAACAAAGTGAAGCTAACTAGGAAATGATTTAGATACTATTAACGAAAAATATACGACTCACATCACTCACTGACATAGACTAAAGAACCGTTCAAATCACTCTAATTCCCTCACCCAATAAACTATGGGTAAAAGTTAATAATAAACAATAAGAAAAACGTGCAATAATCGCTGAAAACTCTTTATAATGTAAATATTTGTTTAGTGGTTACGATACGATGGCGATACGATTTGTTATTTTCATATTAGCGTTTTTTTCACAACAGTTTTTGATATTTTAGCCTGTCGCACTATTCCCATTCACTGCAACTCCTGAAAGCCTGAATCAGCAGTGGCGACAACCAGAAAAGTACTGAGGCAATGAAGCTCGAAGAGTCCCGGTCTCCCGGATGAACGATTCAACTGTATTGGATCCCGTAACGAAATTAATGAATGTTATGTAACCAAGAAAATGTTTCTGTTTGTTCCGTCTTATCTCCAAAACAGCGTGACCGATTTTGACGGGACTTTCATCAGCAAATAGCTGATAATATAAGGGGTAACGTAGGCTACTATTATTGTAGAAAAAAAATTGAACCGCGCTAAAAACAAACCGTGTGATAATCGACATTCACGCAAACGTACTTGCGACTAGTACATAATAAGCTAGTTCATAATAATATTATTATCATAGTTATTGTACCTAATAGTCTAGAAATCTGTAAGACGTCTAGAATTTTCTTAGACAAAAAAAAAACACAATCTAGGTAAGAAACAAAAAGTCGCACAATATAAATATGTAGGTGTGATACAATTTGACCGCTTGCCAAAAGATTAGGGATGTATTCGCGTGGGTGTTATAAATGGCTGCTAACACGCTTAGGGCTTTCATAAAAACGCATAGAAAATAATCGCCGAGTGTTGATATTTCAATGTTTTCCATACATTCTTCATGTCTTTATTATATTTATATCGTTTTTACCGACCGTGGATTGTACTGGTATTTCAGCACTTTATCAACTGTCAGAAAGGTTTATTGTATTGAGTTGTCAAAGTGTATAATTTTCGGCGAAGCGTAGATTTTTTAAGTAAGTCATGTTGTTAAAATATTGAAATACCCTAGAATTTTACCTCATTATTTTTGAAGCACCAAAGTCAAAACATTTATTTTAATTAGACCATTTACAGGCACTTTTGAATTGTCAAGGAGTCGGTCAGTTTGTCCGAAAGTTGAAGCTAGTTGCTCGCACCTTGATAAGTACCAGCTAATTTTGCTGTGCCCGACAGAGTCTATATTGACCTTTTTCTTTGTTATACCATCTATGCAATACATAAAGAATGCAATAAAGAATTGAGAATTGAGTACATAATATTTTTAACACTGTAGTTTCCTTATAGGTATGGTAAAAATATTGCTTAAAAATCTGCCATTTTTAGTAATGTTTCTTACAGGACTACCTATTTTGGATCGAGGTATGATCTCATCCATTTCACTACAGTTGTTGAAAGATTCTGCGGGCAAGCATATCCGAAGTTGAGAAAATTGTAAGAATAAATTATAACGACATCAAGGTCATATACTTTATAATTTTAGTGGTACGTTAACTGATTTTTCAATATCGAAACATGATTAAGAATAGCCGTTAGTTAAAAAAGATGTAGCCACAAAGGACCTACTTAAAAACAAAAGAAATAATTCTCGAATTCTCCCCAATTACCGCGAGCTCATGAAAATGAGCTGAAACAACAAAACATCGGTGTATTTAAACATCGCACATGTCCGCTCTGTCAGTTTTAATTTAAAACACGTCCGAAATCATATTAATTGCTTTTCGAGCAATTTCGCGGACTGTCGCACGAGGTAACACGTTATTATAACGAGTGGGACGTAACTTTCGTATGGACAACCTTATTTATTAATCACATATCCATTGCGCGTTTTGTTCACATGTCTTTCGTACATATCATGGAAACACGGTAATGTATTACGAACGAAAGAAAGTTATTGTGCCACAGTGTTGTGTTTATTTTTATACTCAGGTGTATGTGTGAGCGTGAGTTTTTTCTACGTAATTTGTATTGAAACGTCTTGAACGATATGTACTGAGCTATTTCAGTAGATGATCCTGCGCCGAGTACCGGAAACGATTCGGTAATGGAAATATGGTTCAAAATAGTATTATGATGTTTAGCTATAAATATTATTTTGTTTGGATGTTGGATTAAAAGAAAAATATTCAGTTATTTTTTTATTGATGATGTGGTATTCACATTCAGTGAATTTTATTCACGTTGCAGTTTTGTTGAGAATAACGGAATTATAAACACGGTGTTGCTTGAACAATAAATATAAAAATCTCAACGCAATGTAGTAAAAAGACAAACATGATCGCGTGATTCTTAAAATTATACGTAATGTACGTGGATATTTAGACTTAAACGAAATTGGATTTACTTATGAATAAATTTCCGACAGGCAGTTTATCAATAACTTAGTCGATAAGATGGTAGGTGATCGCTTTTCGAAAACCTAAAAAGGCACAACAAAGATGGACAATTCTAGTATCTTTTAGGAACGTTCGCATTTAAATCTAAGTCTCAATCTGTCAAAAATACCTCCATTTTACCTACATTCTGACAGGATTTTGAAATTAACTGTTGCTGAGATGAGATTACGACTAGATTACGAAAATTGGCCTTCTGATTGGCTTTGAAGAATTTATTTGCTATTTAGTGATAAAATAAGTATTATTTGTATGATGAAACTCATGTAACCTACATGAAATTCAACACCAGAAAAACAACAACGCGCAGTGAAAGCTGAAAAACAAAAGCACAAACATCGCAACCTACATCTATCAATTTTATAGATATTCAAATTCAAACAATAAACATGAAGAAGCATTCAAGTAGTCGTTACATATTGAACAATGTGATTCTTAACGTGATTTATAGCGAGTAAACGTGAAACATAGGGTGTAAAACACGCATACACCTTCGCAACACCTGGCTAAAGATATAAAAACAGACTGAACACTTTTCTGTTCGGTTGTAAAAGTAAAATGTAGTTTTGATTTGGTTGTGTAAATAAATATGTGCGATGTTTGAGCTGTTGTCGCTAAGCTGAAGAAAACATGCAGAATAATAATATGCTGTGCTAGAGAAATACACAGTCTGCTTTAAATTACCTAAGTTTTTAATCGGAAATTACGAATAATAAAATACCTATATACCTATTATGTACAATAGAACATATTACGATGAACAGATTATACTTTAAAAAAAAAATGCAAAAAGTGTAGGTAATGTCTCTGGCATTAAGACTGCCTTTGTACCTTTTGTTGCATAAAGTTTAAACAAATTAATAGATAGAGAAAATTACTCCGCTTTCTGACCTTCTTACTTAAGGTAGACGTGAGTGGTCGCCGCGACTACTGGAGACATTACTAGTTAGTAATGTTGTGGGAGGCCTTTGCCCAGGAGTGGGACAGTAACGGCTAATAAAAAAAAACCACCCAATATCCAAATTCATCAAACCAGAACATGAATGATAGAATTTCAAATTGCCACCCACACTTTCTCCATAACTTAATGAATACCGTCAAACTAATTCAATATACCAAAATGTTACATTACTATCAGCAATAACAGTTCAATATACGCCGCAAACGTATGCTCAAAATAGATTTAAAATTATTCAGCGTGTACCTATGTATGTAAAATAAAAAATGCGAAATGTGGGGTACACCTCTGTCTAACCCTTCGGGGATTACAGGCGTGATGTTTTATTATGTAAAATCATTTCAATTAAGACCTCTCCACAACATTATTTATTTACCGGCTTTTGTACGCGACTACTTCGTCCACGTATCTAAATGTCGGTCGCAGACGCAGACGATGTAGAAGAAGAATAAAAAGTAGTAGTACCCATTTCCTTTGTTGGGGTCCAAACTTACACTGTACCAAATTTCATCAAAATCGGTTCAGTTATTTAGTTGTGAAAGTGTAACAGGCAGACAGAAAGCTACTTTTTCTTTTTAATATTAGTATGGATTTTAACTTTATGCAACAAAAAGTACAAAGGACCTATGCTTTAGGCATTCTCTAACAGTCGACCAAAGGTGATGAAGAGATAACATGGCCGTATTCGTAGAACCATTTCAATGATATCTTGCGCGACCCTATTTACGCAACCTGAAATATTATCTCCCGGCGATGATATCAATTTGGCAAGAACTTTTCAAACAATATTTTGTATTTAAAACGAAACCTAACTAAACCAAACCGACTCCGACTCCACAAAAATCTATACATCTCCATTTCTATTTCTATCCTAGCTACCTAGATATACCTAGTCCACTCAGGTTGACAGACAGAGATCTCGTTTAGATGTCGCCATGGTTACGACAAGTGGTGGATTGGCTCGCAGACTCGCCGCATTGCTTCGTAGATCGAGAGTAGCTGACATGACAAAACGATTTTTTTTAGAATAGGTATTTGTAGTACAATCTGGTATTTGAAATCTTTGGGAAATTGTAGAGTGTTGACTTTACGGAAGTAAAGACTGGGTAGGTTGTAGGAATGGTTCCGCTCTCGACTTCTCAGGTGGTAAATAATCCATATTATTATTATAAATGCGAAAGTAACCGGAGGAGTGTCGTGATGGCTTAGTGGTTAAGGCGGCCGCCTCTCATGCATGAGGTTGTGGGTTCGAATCCGGGCAAGTACCAATGTGTCTTTTCAATTCATATGTACTTTCTAAGTGTATCTTAGACATCTTACAGCTACTTATAATAATAATAATTTATTTAACTTTTCAGTCAAAATTCATTCATAGTCAGTGATTGCTTAATTTCTGTCAGTCTACGTAATATGACATACTATGATAACAAAAATGGTTGCTAAAGAACCATTTATTTACGATTTCGCGTTTATCACTTATCTAATAGATACCATAAAAACTGGTCATTTAAATAGACCATTACGTTCTTTCGTATTTTAAAATGATTATCTACTGTAATATTACACTATATAGATACGAGCACGTAAACATGACGAAACATTTCAAACAAACTTCTAAAGAACATTGCACATAATCACCAATCTTTCAAAACGCAAACCAAACAAATATCGACTTGAAACCTTTTACCTTTCAACTAAATAAAACACAAAATCAGCGATTAATATACATTGCCGGTTTTGTAAACAGTGCGCTAGATAAATTGCGTTGTGGAACATCAAAGGGTCGCAAAATGTTCTCAGTCGTCGCCTGTCCGGCCGGCAAAGCGGCATAAGTAAGATTTCCGCACCTTCATATTGACTGGCGCCACGCCTACGTACAGACATAACAATATCGTCAACGCTTAAAATAAAGCACTTAGAACGCGATCTATCAAGTACATTTTCCCGGTGCGGTTTTTTTGGGTACCGTTTTAATAGTTGCGGTTTGTAATGAGTTTTTATCTATACTAATATTATAAAGCTGAAGAGTTTGTTTTTTATATCCACAAACTAGCATTTGCCCGCGACTTCGTCCGCGTATATGTCGGTTATCGCGGACGCAGACGAAGTCGAAGTCGAATAAAAAGTAGCCTATGTCCTTTGTTGGGGTTCACACTTACCCTGTACCTCACACAAATCGGTTCAGTAGTTTAGGCGTGAAGAAAAGACAGACAGAAAGACAGACAGACAGACAGAGTTACTTTCGCATTTATAATATTAGTTAGGATTAGGATAACTGGTCCGTTCCTAAAAACTATTTAGCTAGTAGGGAACGATATCTGAGTGTTATAGGCTTTATTTTTAAATCAAAAACATAAGGGAACCCTAACAATAGACATGGGTGAAGTAGTGATCAAAACCTAGTTTATAAGAAAATAGTCTTCTAAAAAATCATTAAGTTTAAGTAACTTTTGGGTGACTTTCAACTCATTGGCATGCTTTCAGGCACTAATAGAAGGTACGCAACTTTATAATGGTAGGTACCAACTCTGAAATAAAACAAAAACAAAACAAATGAAACAAAATTATAATAAAAACAAATGTTAATAATATTTTAATTGTGTAAAATTAAAAATTCTTTAAATGGACATCTGTTATCTTTCTCATGGCCTTCAATTTTAAGTCACTCAATATTTCCTTGTATTAACTATTAGGTAATACCAGATCACTTTAAACAACAACAAAAAAATACGGAACCCACGAATACTTTGCACAGCATACGTGTTATCCAAGGCATCTAGGTATCCGACAATGTTCGTCCAAAACCAACATGATCATGAAAAAAGAAAACAAACGGCCGGTGGGCGAAGTGCTAGAGAATCTTATGATTGGCTCACCGATACAAATAGACAATATTTAGTTGCCACACAGGTTTCAAATAGTTCTCTCTCTCTTTTAAAAAACGTTGCCCTGCACTAGGAAATTCTCCTGTATCGTCGGTGCGTTTACAAACATATAATTTCACATACACAAACAGCCAATTCTGGAACAACTATCTTAAGGTCATACAAATATTTGTTCTGTATGGGAATCGAACTTGCTACATGCAGTGCAGCAGTCAATCGCTCAGCCACTGCGCCAACCGTGTAGTTGTAAAAATGAAGCTTGTGTTTATTCTCGACATTTAGGCATGGCAGAGTGGCTGTTTTTAAAATCAGAAGTCAAGTGCAAGAAAGACTATAATGGAGATGCGGTTTTAGAAAATGGAAGTCTGACTCTCAGATGAACGCAATTACTAAAGAAAACAAAGTTCACATTACAATTGGATTAGCTAAAACTTCTAAGGTGTTATATATTTCTTAGGTAGGTAAGCCATAAATAAATGCCTACCACCATAAAATAATAACTAAATACTCAAAATTATTCACAACTAAAATACAATATGGCGGAGCTAAAGCTAAGTACACTAAGTATGACAAAAGTCCATTTTCTTAAAGAGATAATAATGACTAGAAGCCGCACCCAACCCAATTTCTGAATGAATGACTAACAAATTACATGTCGTAACCTCAGCAGTAGGTACCACGTACCTCTGCTCACGTCACCATCACAAGCGCTTCTAGTTAGCATACCGGTAGCGCAAGGTAAACAGCGCCCGTCAATCATGTGTCCGAGTTTTTATCGGCGCCGGATGTACGGGAACGAGGGGCTGCCATAATGGACGCAAAATTATGTAATGAGAATTTAATTATTTTGCTAGTTGGGAGAAATAGCCGATAGAGAGAGATTGCATACATATTTTAAAACTAGAAAGGAATAAAATGTTTACACAATTAATTTAGCTCTCATTTCTTAATTTATAATACTGTACCTATTGGAGTACTTTAACCGATTTCATTTTAAGTACGTCGTCGTCACATTCATATACATATTTAAATAATGTTGTACTGTACCTGTACAAAATATAGTTTTGTTTGATGTTTGGAGTTTCTTTTCCATTCTGCTATAAAACTACCTTTTGAAGGGAGCATCCAAAGTTCTTTTTTGTTTTGGTCTAATTGAAAATAAATGAATCTAATTTCATTTACTTGGATTTGTATATTTTATAGTATAGTCTTATAGTATATTTTTACAGTCAAAAAATAGAATATGAATAAGATTTATTGCAAATGTTGAAGATACTGCTGCGCTGTTATGTTAGTAACCTGGATACAGGATGTGCAAAATGTCGTTTCAGTTTATGTTTTTCCTGTGGAAGAAATAACTGAGTAGGTATGAGTGAGAAAAAAAGCCGTGTGCAACGTTTTATTTTTCCTGTATCTTGTTGCAGAATTCATAATTTTATCATACCTTAATGCGATTACCGTAAATTCGTGACCCAAAATAAACATTGCAATCAGACCACCCAAAATCACAAATCAAAATCATAATAAAAAGAAAGCATTTCTGCTCACATCAAAAGACTCTAAAACCACACTTTTATTAAATACATTCGAAAATTTCTAACAAAATTGCTCATTTAATGACAACAAAATTTTATTTTTTATATCTTTCGACATGCATTGGAGCTTCGGTAACGATACTCCTACGACGGTGATGACATTAACATAATCTCAAAATGGTAACGACACCGGTGAAATGTGAAAACTGATGTGAATGACGACCATTTGTCAGAAATTATGACGGTTATGACGTCCCTCGTTAGTTTGTGTGCCAAAGTGGCTATTGACGTGGATTTTGATACGTCCAATGATGCTAAAACAGCGGATGTCTATTTTGATGTCACTTCTTTTTGCGCAATGAATGTTGAAATTTTATTTTGATTAATTTGTTTAATAACGGGTCGATGACTCCGTTGTGTATCTAGATGATTTTTTGTTTCTTTCTGGGTTTATTGTCTCAATGTTATTATTACTTTAGAATTCGTGAATCTTCATTTCACAATGTTCGTGTCATATATGTGTGTTGGTTGAAAAAGGGAGGTTAATAAAAAAATTGCGTTCATTAATTGTCATTATGCGCATGCAACCGTTGTAGAACGCCCACGCACGTAATAACACGTTAATATTTACTCAAAGATGATTCGCGGCTTTTAATTTACCTTACCAAATGCACCTTTCATACAACTGTTTATAGACGCCTACGCACGTTACTCCCAACGTTTCCGGTGCGGTGCGATGCCGCTTGTGAAATGTTAGGATGGAGAATCTTTCGTTTAACGTTACTATCATATAATGTGATGTTTTTTTCTATTGCCAACCAAAACAATTATAGTTCTCATAATAGTTGTTATATGAAACTTATTATTTGTTTGTGTTGTGATTACCCAGTGGTTAAAGTTGTGGGTTCGATACCGGGCAAGTAGGTACCGATGTAGCTTTTTCTATTACATAAGTACTTTCTAAGGTACTCTGACTTAGTTGAAGTAAACCCTTGTAGGAAACCTAGACTTCTTATAAATATACCCAAGTCTAAAATCGCCAATCCGCCTTGAGCAAGCGCGGTGTTCAATCTCCGTGCTTTCTTAGTAAGATGAGAGGCCTTTGCTCTGCAGTGGGACAATAATAGTCTGGTATTATTATTTATATCATATATCATAAGTCTGAACCCTGAAAACTGATAATGCGCATCCCTACCAAACTAAATTAGATAATAAGTTTTTCGTGTAAACTGTAAAGAAATAGCAAGACTAATAAAAAATAAATACATTCAAGTAATTTTCTTTATTTTTTTTATAACATTTTCTTGTTGTTCATTTGTGATAGGTGTACAACATAAAATTTGTTGATCGAATTAATGGCTATTGCAATAAAATTTCAGGAAAGAATTTGTGGAGTGATTTGCAACTGAAGCGGTGTGCCATTTTTACGAAAAGCTATAAAAGTCAGGTTGAAATGACAGCGAGGCGATTCACGTGGATCGACGAATATTTTCTTGTATACCTAGGTATTGGTGTACGTACAGCTTCCACCTAAAATATCCCAATGTCGTAATCACAGATCTGTCACTAAGTACAATTTTCCGCGTGAAATGATCAAAAGGGGATCTCCTTCTCTCGTACGAGGTTTAAGAACAAGATATATCACTTAGTCGTTAACTAGGTATACTACTGCCCATCAAACTAAGCAACTTTGAACAAAACATTGTGCACATAGATGCTCGTAGGTACCAGTCACAGTCGTGGGGGTATCAAAAGTTTTATTATAAATCCTAAAATCTACAGTCAAACCATTACTATAGTTTTGTGGTTTAATTTATAACTTGTTTACCATATTGTGAACTTATAATAAATAATAACAAAAAAAAACTGTTACTGTAAAAAAAGTACCTACGAGTTTTGACTTTCAATATCTCCATAACCAGAAAGTTCCCAGGTGTGGTCCGAAATAAAAAAATAACCAGAATGATGGGAAGATATGATTGTGGTTTTTGATTTTTCTCAGTGTCTTTTTCATCCCTCAAGAAAGGTAATGTTACGAGACTAAAAGTCAAGTATTTGGTATAACGATTTTGGTGCACCTACCTTAATCTAATCACAAGGAGCGGATACACCAAAATAAATATGTGTAGATACTAGAATAACGTTTGCTTCAGTTTTCATTCTAAGAACACGCTTGCTGCCTACGCAGTTGCACACCTTTCAAAAGAAGTTTCACAAAAGTTTATATCAACTTTTAATTACTAGTTTATCACCCTCATTAACCTCAATACCTCTATGTAAGCAGGCCGACTGTTTCATTGTCTCAACGTTTATCACACCTGTTCTTGTTACCTACTAACGGATAAGTTACAAGATTATTAGATATCATCATTGTTTTTCTTTTGAAGCGCGAGATGGTTATTTTGTATTTGTGTTCCGTACGGAGATTCCCAGGCAATTTTCAAGTTAGTTTATTACTTTAAACACTTGAAGGAATTACGCGTTGAATTTCGAATGCATCAATTTAAATTTTATTTTCCAAAATTTATTGAAGAAAATAATTCTGGATTCCGGGATGCTGCAACTGATGGCACAAAAATATTGATAGGTACAAAGATAAATAAACTAATGTGTGTCAAACCCTAGTATTAAGATAAAATCATAGGTAACATATGACTTAATTCGTCGTTTTGTTGGCTCTGAATTGACGTCATTTTACGATACCTCAGCATTCAAAATAGTCAGTCAGTAGGTACACTAATTTAGTAGAACCAAAATTTCAATTTACCAATTCTTGATATAAAATTCCATTGCATACTAAGACAACCCTGTACGCATCATATTAATCCGAACTCTGGTCATGTATGAAGGTGGCCAAAATATATCATATTCTACACAAAATAAATATTTCGTTTCACCATAAGATAACTACAACGTGCCACTAAACCGTACGTGAATATTTCGTATAAACGAAGAAAAAAACCTATAAAAAAATGAAAGAGGTTTTACGACTTAGGTGAAATAGTGCCAGAAACTCGTAATAAGTAGATTAGTATGTTTTTAATTTTATTATTTAATAAATGCGGGAATTAGGAACACGATTTATAGCACAGGGTTAAGCAGGGATCACGTTGTGGTCAACGAATTACTGTTGTCACGAGAAAAAATAAGCTTTAGAACATTTTTGAATCCTAACGTAATCTAGATAAAGGAAATGTCATAAAATAAATGACTGCTTTATGATTGTTTTCATTGATTGATGATTGTTTATGATTGTTGAAATAATGCGAAATAGAAAAGCTTTGCGTAACGCATACAGTTCTTTGTTATTTTTTTTTTGTGAATTTTACAGAGAAATTGCTTATTTTCTTCGGAATAGTACCTACCTAATCACTCGGATTTAAAAATCTATTTTTTCAGTACTATAGCTAACGAGTGTAAGATTGGCCTGTGTATTGTACACAACTACACATACACAACACATAACATCACGCCTGTAATCCCCGAAGGGTTAGGCAGACGTGTACCCATTAGAACACCCACATTTCGCCAGTATTGTGTTTAAGTCCCATGTAATAGGGGGCGAGCCTTTTGCCATCAACCAGGCACAAATCAAGACTCCGAGGCTGTTACTAAGAAATTCGTAATGGAAAAACCCAACAACACTTTGCCCGACCTGGGAATCGAACCAAGACCCCATGCTCAGCAGTCGCGCTTTGCGACCACTAGACCAACGAGGTTTATTGTTTACTTAAGATTTTTCAAAATAAAACTATAGTCAACAGCTAAAACAAAACACAAACCAAACAATTCCAAGACGGGCTCGTCACAGATGTAACGACAGCTTCATCGAAAGACGGCACAATTTTTGGCTGTGCCACCCAAAAATTTTATTAAACCCAACCTCACCACGCCATACCTTAGCGTTTGCCGTTAATAAAATACACAGGGAGGGCAGAAAGCCAAACCGTTCGCGTTTTACGAGCAGCGCCCCCTGCGGTCAGAAATATGAAACCTATCAAAATAGAAAATACACAGATGTTTTATGAAATGACCGAACGTGTTTATGTACCGCGGCGCAGCGGACGTATACGTTAGGGATTTTTGTTTTAAGTTTAGACCCTTGGTTTTCTTGTGTCGGTATTTTTGGAGGTACAGAATATACTTACTATGTATTCTAGAAAAAATAAAAACTTTGAAAACTGAAAGTTTCAATCATGAATGCTTAGAGGTACTTACTGACACTTTTATTCATTACATTATTTATACCAATACAATCATTCCTCTTTTTATAAAATGTTGCCCTCTTTAGAAATTCTCTCCTGTATAGTGAGAATAATATAATATATAAGCTCACAAACACAAACAATCAGACCCGTAAGACCCTGTAGTTCATACAAACATGTGTTCTGTGTAGGAATCGAACCCGTGATACGCAGCGCAGCAGCCAATGGCTCAGACACTAACTGTGCCGTCGACCAAAAATAAAAAAGTTGTAATGACAATTAATTACCTATATTTCTTAATTTACTAGCTTAACAGTTAACACAATACACTACCTATATCTGTCTGAGCATATATCAATTTATTGATGAGTAGGTATCTATAGAAGCTTATAAATGTGAACGAATCTGTAGAAATTCGATCACACATTATATGTTCAGCCGGTGCCAACAGTAGTAAAAGAAGAAAATATTGGGAAACAATAAACCGTGTGTTACCATGGCTTGCTAAATAATATTAGGTACCTAAATTTCCTTATATTTTCTTATGACATTCACTATATCTATTATTTTCTAATTATAGTATTTTATAAACTACTAGCTTTGATGTTGTAAAAAGTTTGTATGGAGAAGTCGAGTTGATTTCTCAATACAAACTTTGAACCCCCGTTTCATTCCCTTAGGGGGAAAATTTTGGAAAATCCGCGTACGTCTACTAACTATAAACTACCCCCCTGCCAAATTTCACCTTTATACGTCAAGCGGTTTTCGAGATATTTCGTGATATTTCGTGATGAGTGAGTAACTTAACTTTCGCTTTTATATACATTATAGATTAGATAATAAATGTGAAAATTTGGATGGATGAACGAATGCAACGGGTAAATGGATCTAGATGAAATTTGCCACCGAAATAGATTGTAGTTTAGAATAGCACATAGGCTAATTTTTATCCCTGAAACATGTACTGTTTTCGTGGGATAATTTATTTGTTATTTATTTATCACAAACACTGCTACCATTACAGACCTACAGGAAATTCCTAACGCGGTAGAGTGGCCTTTAATCAAACATAAATAACTATTAACTAATATAATAGTTTATATTAACTTTGAAGCTTTATTAGGTGTACAAATTATTATCAGACAATCTTTAAAAATGTTTGCATAAACGCATCATAAAATCAATTCCAGTTCAGTACATCCATACCTATAACAGGACATTCAATTTAAGCACTTTAACTGGGTGCATTAGCGCATTGTACCGGCACAGACTCAAACCCCGGACCCCTGGGGGCGACCCCCGCGGGGGACTCCCGGGGTACTAATGACCGCTACCTATTGTTCGTAGGTGGACGGTAGGTAGCCTGATTGGACTAATGGGTAGTTTAGTTTTTAATTGTTTGGACAATTGGTTTGGCGAATTGCTTTTCTAGAGGTTCGTAGTGGGGAGTCAATTTTAATTATGAAATTTGAAATTGAAAATCGTATTACTCTCTATTATAAACGTTCCAGACTTTAGAAATTGAGGTTTTCAAATAAATTAAAATAGGTACCTACCTACATATTAAGATGAACTACTATGGAGAAAGCTTCTAACTTTCTGCTAAAAATTATTCGATAGACATTGCTAGAATTGATGAGAAGATTCAAAAGATGATCACTAATATCTTTTTGTCTGTTACGTTTTCACGGCTAAAGTACTGAACCGATTTTCATAAAATTTGGTAAGTAATAGGCAAGTTTGTATCCCAAGAAAGGACAAGCTATTTATTCCGCGACTCTGTCTGTCTCCGCAGCGCATAATAACATTCACCAGGGTGAAGTTGTGCACAAAAGCTAGTTGTTAATAATTGGTTATCGAGTCCAATCTCTTCCATAATTCTACCAAAAAAGGGAGCTATAAGGACCCATTAATATCTCAAGATCAACAAACAGAAGTCTCAGTTAACGGTATACAGATAGCCACGATTAGCTTTTAAGCACATAATTTAAGAAACGAGGTCGACTCCCCAACTTCCAGTTAAGGCAAGAATTAAACTGGGCTTAAAGTGAATTATTGGACACCGCGACCGCGAGATCCGTGAGTTAGCTCTTATCTTGTTCTTTTTCCCATTTAATAGGTCGATTTAAACGACGTTAATATACGGTGTAACTTGCCAGATTGGAAATTTTGTATTTGGGTCGAGAGTAACTATTTCCTATATTCGGTTTCCTCAATTACAATCATTATTAGTATATTTTACCGGTGTGTAAGATTTTTCCATTTTCTTTGATCAGAGACAATTTTAATTTGTACAACCATTAAGCTCAATTAGGTTAGCGTTTCAATGGATGTCTATATTTAAATTTCTTTGATCAAGGAAGTCACGTAACCTACGGGTAGCTATATAATATGGTGAGGTACCTACCGTAATATCTTCAAAACAGTCAGTCTGTCCATGTAAAACTAAAAATCGCTATGAAAAATAAAAGCTTTAAGCTGTGAACACCTGTTTGTATTCGAAACCATTTTATATACCTACCTGTATTTCTTCATACGTTATATTCAAGCAAAGTGGCAAATAACATTAATCCATAGTTACTCATATTAAGACTTTGAAGTTTAAACCGCCAGTAATATGGCACCATTAGTACCAATACACAGATCAAAAAGAACAGAATCCAAACTAGCCACAATAATAATAATTTCCACCAAAAATTATTATGGTGTTTCATAAAAAAGCTTTCAGACGCTAACATCAAACTTTTCTACCTACGACATTATTTTACTACGTTGTCAAACTAAACATGTTTCGCATTTTTAAAAAGAGAATCGTAAAATATAAAAACACTCAGGTGACTCTCCTCTGACAATGTAATTTATAACTGCGGCCTGTCTCTGCGAAAACAAACTTATAATAACACTCTGAAATCAACTATATAGTCTCCTAAATTAACCAAAATAAGGCTCATTTTCCACTGGATTTATTGGAAAATTCAGCAAATAAAGAAGTGGTTATTAATTTCAAGCAGTCGTGATCTAGAAATGAGAGGAATAATCTTTGAAATTTAGTTAATGATCAATTTTAGCGCGAGCGCACGAAGGTGGCGTCCGAAAAATTACATAGGAAATACTAAATAAACGTTAAGACGTTGATTTATTACTGATTTTAGTTTGTTTGTGAAGAACACACAATCAAACAGTCTGGGGAAGTATTTCCGTTGATCTCGCAAAATATTTGAACACCGGATAGCTTGTTAAAGAATTCCTTTTCGCTAATGTTAGAATAAATCAAGGTAATTTTTTTTGTGAAATATACACGTATATAAACGAAATAAATATGTTTGTATCTGCTGGTTGTCATCGCGCGTTATTTTTCGGGATCAGCTGAGTGGCGAAGGTTATTGACTCGATGAAAGCGACGTGTCTTTAGTTTTATTCAAGAGAGTCATTCTCTAAAGCCAATGTTCACGATATATAAGGTGTCAGAAAGTGTTATAAAGTGATGTAGTGCGTGTCATCAAATAGATTTTTAATCTTTTGATAACTTTATAGTTAGTTCAAAGAATTTCGGAAGTTGTAGGAACCTAATTTGGGAATATTTTATGAAATCTTGACAGTCTAGGTACCTACTTGAGTTCTGTTTTGATTTTGTAGCAATAAACTAAAAGAAGGATTAATTATAGAAGGGGTAGGAAATATATAGTAGGTCTATGAATAACAAAAAACAAACTTTGAATGCAACACAAACACACTTCCATTATCAATTCTTTCCACCGTTCCCTTCCACTCCACAAATAGATAATAATACAAAACAAAACGTAAACAAACGAGAATCGAACTCATAATTAAATCAAGTTTAAATCAATCACTTCCGCGGACTATAATAAATCAAGAGGCCGGAATCCCGCGCGATCCCCAAAAATCCGGGACACGGGACTTTGATTAAGATCCCGGAGAAGTAAAATATTCATTAATTGATTCCGCGCCCCTCAGAAGATACCCCTCATTACTTGAGGGTTGATTAAGCGAAGCAACCTGGATGTACGTGGGAGAATGTCTCTTGGAACTTTTAGACGAGACGATACGACGCGGTATCGTGACGGTGTCGAAATCGGGTTTAATTCATAGAAAATGCTGGTAGAAAGAACGATGTGCTTCCCAATTGCCTGATGATAAAAAGCTTATGAACCTTTGAACATAAAGTGATTACACTAAACTATTATTTTTGCGATACTTCAGAACAATATTATTAAATAGTCAGAAGCAATGTTGAAATAAATAGGCACGTCTTGGAATATCAGTAATGAGCTCACTTTGTATCTGCTATCATTTTTTTCTGTTTTATAGAGGAACTCGTACATAATTTTTTTTTTCATGTACTCGATCGTAGGCTATAAAAGGGTGCGCCCTAGACAAACGCGGTGTACACGGTAGGGCGGCGCTGACTGCGCGCACCGCTAATGGGTTGATGTCATTCTCTACGTTTTGATGCACAACACAACTATGGAGCTGCACCTACTAAATAATTTTAAGACAGTACTTAATATAAAACGATATTCAAGATTGTATTTAACAGATAGATTAATGTTTGAGCGAAGGTATTCCAGAAAGCCGGCCTAGATCAAAAACCAAGTAGCTTTGAAAAAATAAAGTAACAAACATCACGCAAAAGTCGGTTCCAAAAAAATGTAATTTATTAAATTTTCATAACTCAATGATTTATGATTAGTTTAGTAATTATGAATCATCTCGTTTTGAAATATCATGGGGAATGTGACCGTGTGTATGTAACGCTCTGGGAACGACGAAAGGGTGCGCCCACCTGTCAGGCTGAGAAAGAACTGACAGTTCGACATGGACACGACTCGTGCCAAGCATTTGTTTTCAGCTGACATTTCACTATGCTTCGGCATAGCGACCCGTAAACATGGGGCAGCTTTAATTTATAGCATGGCCTTTTAGAAAACGACATGCTCCTTATTTTATGATCACTGAATTATTGTTAGCCAAATTAGTTCTACCTCGACTACAAATATCAAAACATATAGCAATTTTATTTACAGAATTACACTCCTCGTGGCAAGACAGTTTTCTTTAAAAAACTATGGTTTTTCTAGCGATATATAGGAAAAAAACTAACTAAGACAATGTTAGTTTCAAGAAACAAAACATTAAATTTTAAAGCGACTCCACCGCCTCCCTAATCTTACCTACGGCATATTAATTAGAGGTAAACAAGTTCCTTTGTAAGATTTTCACTTCGTTCGACGACGTTATTCGAGAGATAATAACATCTAAATATACACACTTGGTTGTTCACATATATATGGTATGTAGGTAGAAGAATAACAGTAGATGTAGGTACCAGATGTTTATTATCTCAAGGACTTGAGCGAGAGGCTGACTGGCTTTTGTTTTGTCAGAACCACTTTTGATTGTATTTGCTTTATTTAAGTCATTCGTTAGGTATTGTTCAGGCATTTAGTGTTATGCATCTATTTTATTATTTCTTACTTTTTTGTTCGACGTTTGTGTGAAAGCGAAAAATGTTTGAATTTTTATACTTTCTGCTCAATTAAAAATGAAGCAATTCATTTTTTACAAAAAGAACTCTTGAACTGTCGCTCCTTTTTAAAGTCCATTTCGATTTTCGGATACCTATGCGTAAAACTTCCGAGATTTTTCAAGAATATTGTAACTTAGTTTCTCAGCTTCTGCCGACATTACTTACCAAGACCATAATTACAGCATAAACCGATCCCCAAGATTAATCTTAATCATAACAGCGAGGTGCGACTTGCGACTAATTGGCACGACTCGCAGAATTAATTGATTATCTGTGTCTTACCGCTCCGTCGCACGGCTGAAACGACACCGCTACTTATCTTCGAACTAAAAGGCGAAGTGCGCCGTAATTTTGGATGGCATCTGTCATCTCTGTTTCATTTGAGGAACATGAGTTTGAGCTGTTTGCGGTAGGTAGAGACTCAGCTTTATTTAGTTAGTTAAATACCTAAGTAAGCAGATAAATAGCTCTTGGCATTTTTAGAGCTTATTATCCTAAAATATATTTTATAGTCGGTTTAGTACTTTCAGAGTTAAAACTACTAAATAAAAAAGAAATACAATTTTATCTCTTTATAAGTTTAGATGAACCTATATTCCACTGAGCCCCATGAGCTGGCGTAACTATGAACTAAATATATTCGAAATAGAAGAAACAATGAAACATTACCTGACGGATGAGTGGCGTGATGGCTCATTGGTTTAGGTGGTCGTCTCTTATGTAAGTGGTTTCGGGAAACGATTGTGGTTGTCGGTTCCATCTACCGGACGAGTACCGATCTGACTTCTTCATTTCATACGTGCGTTCTAAGTTTATCTTGGACATCACTGACCTCGGTGAAGGAAAATATAGTGAGGTAACATAGACTGCAATAATTATAAAACTAAAATCGCTAATTACGCAAGCGTAGTGATTAATGCTCGTGTCTTCTCTGTATGAGAAGAGGCCTTTGCCTTGCAGTGAGACAATATGGCCAATGAACCGCCATATTGGCCATATGGGAAACGACCTAGTAAAGGTCGCAGGAAGCCATAATGACCGGTCTTGTGCTTCTCGCATCTAGATGCGAGAAGCACAAGACCGGTCATTATGGCTATCTTTAGGAGAGGCCTATGTGCAGCAGTGGACGTCGATTGACTGATATGATCATGATGACAATAAGACCATCTGGATTATCATTTTATTAAAGCTTATGTGCACATTGCCAACCGTAACGAAAAACAAAGAGTTTTAGGAAGTGTCACAGACCATTATATCTAAATATTCCCTAGCGACATTAGGTATATTCGCCTAGTATTGCTAGCCATGTAAAAAAAATTTCGTTAAATGTACGTAGTGCTACAATAACAATATTAGATAGAAACACAGTAACTCGTGTGTTTGAGCTACTACCTGGCAGCTATTCAAGTCTGAACTGAACACTTTCTGCTCAGGGTTAACATCATGTAGGCAACACTACAATCTTTATTTACGACGTGAGCTGAAAAAACTTTCTAATAGTGTTTGCGACGTTATTATTTAGATTTAATTTATTTATGTTGCAAAACTACTTTTGTTTACTTGAATTCTTATTTTTGTCAATGTTCAATGGTCTTTCATTTACGTAAGTAGGTGTACTAGGAAATATTCAGGTGTTATAAGGAGGTCGACTTGCTCCAGCTGAATCTACGGATATCCGAAAAAAATATTCAAAATCTTTCCCAAATAAGTAAGTACTTTATGAACCTTAAACAGAAATTGAAATCGGTAAACGATTCTAAACCTTATCTGGGATCATATACACTTTAGAAAGACCTACCTACATACCTCTATAAATTACACCAAAAATATCAATCTTTGAATCTAAATAAACATCAATCAGATGACAAGATTATTTTAACAGAAATACGTTTGACACACATACATCAATACACATTTAAGAGATCCTTAATGTTCATAACACGCGCGGCTATAAACCGGCTATAAATGATCACTTCTTGGAATCAAGGCGAGTATAACATCAACATACCTTTGGGAAAATGGCCAAACGGCGTTCATTCATCGAGATAGAGAGCGTGGGTGGCGATCGCAGCGCCTCCAGCGGGGAGTAGCGGCGACTTTGTGTATCGAAGTTTAAATGTTTTACGAATTGGACTTTTACTGGCTGTTTAACACTGGAAAATACATGCTAAAATAAGAATAAATTATCAACAAAATAATTAAGAACATTCGTTCTTAATTATTTTGTTGATAATTGTATTGTATTGTAAAAAAGTATTGCCAAAAATCAAAGATGGAACATACTTTAATACTATTTAAAATGTACACTTCTGAACACTTACTGGACATATTATATCTACCGTACAAGTGTACATACAATAACTGAATAACGTTATTCGCAATTTCAAATATTATGTAGTTACATAATTTCCCAAATATTATTTTTATTGATGATTTTTTTTATGCCCTATTCTACAAACACAATATTAATTCCATAGGTACACGAACCATTCTGCACCACAGTACATTTACATATTCAACAAAGCTAAATAATAACAAAACTAATAAAAATTGTCCAGCCAACGGCATATCCATCACAATTAAATAATCCACTGCAAATCGTAATAATACTCACCTACAATGAAACCCAATGAGCCCATTATTATTATAAAAAACACAATCAAAATTTTTATTACTGGCACACGTACGAAATTTATTAACCCATCCCTACCTTTATTGCTCTGTAAGCCCCAGTGCAAATAAAATAATATAAAAGGAGAAAAAAAATGACCGTTACGCCGCGGGCGAGTTCTTAATTCAAAAAACATTTAAAATGGCCGCTGTAAGTCGCTGCATACGAATGCGTTTTTATTGTACGCGGGACTGGGATGTTTTTATTTAGAGGGGCTTAAATGAATTAAATAGTAGGTTTGAAATGTGGGTTAATAGAGTCGTGGATTTATTTTTGTTTTATATTTGCATAATGAGTTTTTAAACTTTTTTACCATTTGATGCTCTGGAAAACTTTTCAATATTGTAAGACTATGACTAAACAAAACTATGGACATGAATGTAAACTGGGGTATACCTACTTACCATACTTACGTTGCAAAATCATAATAAAATCTGTCAAACCGAAGCTGACGTTGTAAAATTAATTTTCACACGACCTCATTCCGTGTACATCGAGTCCCCACACCCAAATACTTTTTAAAGGTTCACCTTTTAATGAAAAGATCGAACAATAGTGCTGCCCCAGTAGCCGCGGGGCGTAATAAGTGGCGAATGGGGGCGATCTCAAGTGGGAGCGATCCGAGCTGAGGTGAGCGATCGATTGTGAATTGCAATTTAAGAGGAGCACATCGTTTTGGCCAGATGTGTAGTTCCGTTGAGTGGTAATTGGATGTGTGCACTTTTGAGCACGAGCGATGGATCAATTACCTATTTTTGAGTTAACAATGCAAATGTTTAATCACAGGCTTGTTCTGGATAAGGTCACTCCACCGTAAACTCTGGTCTATCAACTCTGACCTAGACTAGAATCCAGAGGAAACCCATCTTGAATAAAATGAAAAAAAAAAATTGCACTCCGGGAGTGCCGGCAGAAGTGAAAACTTGATTATTAACGTTGAGCATGTTTGATATTTTGGAATGGTTAGGGAATAATTTTGCACCAATTGCTTTATCAGTATAAAAGTACTATCATTTATGTGGTAGAATACAATATTCATTTATTGCGCTATCGTACACAAACATGACAATTTATATTACATTAAAAATTTAACTTTAAAACTATTACAATTATCATTCAGTAAAAACAGAAACAGTAGGCCCAGGCATACATTTTCGCCGCGCCGTAGAGAGGGGATAGCTGTCTACTCTCCATCCGTCTTACGCTTTTTCGATCAGGTCACGTGTCCTGACGCGAGTTTAAGATTTTATACCCATTACAGAAAAAGTGCTCAACGCCGCTAAAGAAGTTCTCACTTCAAAAACGCAGTTTCAGAGAAAAATTATTGTAACAGCAGTCTCTTTGTAGAATTCATAATTGATTGTTACAACCAAGAACTCCGATTAATTTCTGTTAAATATAAACCGTAGTTAAATGAAAACTAAATTCGAATGACCTGAATACCTTATATTAATTTGTTTTTTAAATTATCACTGAACATAATTATGATCAAAATATCATTGTTTACTAAAATTACACAAGACAGTGTATTTTGACTCTGTCCACGTACGACTTTATAAACTTTCAGCTAATTTTTAACACAGACTTTTCACACTATCTCGATTCATTGATAGCGATTGTCGCCCAGCTATTCTTATTTGTCATACAAATAGACATTTTCTTTTTGTCCTTTAGTTTTCTTCAATTGGATGTAGGTTTATTGATGTAAGGAGCAATTGAGGGTATCAAATCACCCGTTGAAATGTGCTGCAAGTCAATTAGACTGGACGTTTTGAATAGTTTGGCATGAAGATGATTTGAAACGATGTGCACCAATTCTTACTGTCATTATTGTTTGTTGTCAAGTTTTGCGGCAGTTGATGTTATTTTTTAAATCGCTGCACTACATTAGCTTAAATATTGTGGGTGCGTAAAACATATAAGCTCACATACTGTGGTCATACAAATATTATGTTCCGTGCGGGAATTGAAACAGCGATACACTGCGCAACAACCAATCCCTCAGTCACTCCGCCAACCGTGTCGACAAATTCAAAAATTGACTAGTTTAATCCGACAAATAATTGCAAATTACGATGATATATAAAAGCTATATCAAAAAATATCAATCTGCAATATCCTCCCTGGCGTGATTCAAACGCGCGTGCACTCCAATCCCCTTAGCTAGCCAGGTGGGGATCCATGGGCATATCGTGGGGCATAGGCGGGCATCGGCGGGCAAGCAACGGTACGGATTAGTGCTGTGCAGTTATGCCGCGGGGGACGGGCTGATTAAGTAATGGAGATTAGGGGTAGTTTTGTGAACGATGCATGTGCAAATTTTTGAGAGATGAACATTTCACTAAAGTTTTTAGGTGTGACTACAATATGAGCCTAAAATAAACAATTTTACTGTTAGGTGCATGACTTACTTGGGGAGATATTTTTGTAATAATTAAGGTCACTGCCGTCATTGGCAAAGTCAGATATTTATGTCAATAAGAGTATTAAAAGGCACATCTGAAAGTCATAAACAAGAAAAAATAATATATCTAGGTGTCTTTTACAAAAAGTAATCTGTAATATCAGAGGTGACCCCCGTGCATTTTCCACCTTGAAACAATAGTGGTAGGGTCCATGATATTGTGTCTGTCATTAGGTACAATCATACCAATCAAACCGGGACCTAGGAATACTGTTGCTGCTGCTGCTTGCTTTGCTAACAAAACTGCACATAAAACATTCCTAATATAGGTATGTATACCAACATTCATTGGTACATCTACTTCTCACATTCAAACACAGACAACAAAACCAAACATCCACTCAAAAATAAATCCCTGAAAAATGAAGTACACACAAACATGTTAAAGGTGGTCGTCCACTATCCCTTTTATCCGCGCTATAATAAACTGTCGGACATTTGTCAGCGATACCTTAGGCGGAGGCCTGACTTCTGAAAAACAAAATTTTACGCAACACATATCATAGTGGACTGGGGTGCGGTGGGTGAACGCACTAGGTGGATTAGACGCTGCGGGTTTATAAGAAGAACAGGTAAGAGAATGTTTTTATTACATGCCTTCCACTTTGATTTCACACCAGACTTAAGTAGCTATACCTATTAACAACCTATTTACCTATTTAACAATTATCTACATAATTATTAGCAAGATGGTTGTCTGGTCTTCTTTCAGACGTCTTTTTATTATAAAATCTACCTTTTAGAGTCTGTGGTGTATGTATTTCGGCTTCCAGGGTACAGATGAGGCTAACTTATTGCAGCTGCGTTTTTTTTAAACATCATTGCCAGAAGGGGTTGAATTCTTTAAACTCTTGCAGTAATACTCTAGTCCGAATATAGTTCTTACTACTCGTGAGGTATAGGCATTTATTAATTGAATTTTTTTTTTACTAAAGTACAAGCAGTTTTCAAACGCAGTGCGTAGACAAGTTAGGGCGAACATACAGGGGGCGATCCGTGGACACGGTCAGTGCGCGCGCTCTAAAGAAGTGAATAAATCTGCCGGACGAACGACAAGGTGAATATAAATATAAAGAATCCGCGGACAAACTTCCGGACTTACTAGGGTTGCTACGTAACACTGTAATTTTGATAAAACGAAGTAATTGTTTTATTCTAGGACACGCAACATTAAATAAGTTTAACTTGAATAAGATAATTAAAGGTTAGCAAATTATCATTAAGTTAACTCTCCGTCTGATTTATCTATTGTTATCTTGGAAACCACCGACCGTTCATCGAATTAAAAAAGAACTACCTGACAGCAGCATGTCATGTGTAATATCCTAGTACGGGATTGTGCCATTCTGTCTTCTACTTATATAGTTTTCAAAAAACTATTTTATAAAGCCCCATAAAAGGTTGCATTTTCAATTTGTTACGAGAAATAAAACTCAAATATTTACTTTAACAGTCAACCCTGTTGTTTGCGACGCGGCAGAGCGGTCACCGTGAAAGGCTAGGTGATCATAAAGTCCCGCGCATGTTCTTACATAATAATATTCTTGAAATATTCCCTCGGGGGTCGAAGCAACCTAACCGCGACAGGGAAAACTGTGGAAGTAGGTACTTTGTAACTTACTATTTACATTTACTTTAGTTGCTGACATTGTTTTTTTGCAATTTCCAACTACTTGGATATTGATTAAAAAATGCCGCCTAGTTTTTTTTTATAGTATTGGTGCCAAGGTGCATAATTTGTAAAAAAAAGACAATAAAAATAAAATAATGTAATGAATGAGAAAATAATGAATGAACGAGAAATGAACGATGATCATGATCGATGTATGTGATAATGAATGTGATGTGTATGATGAATGTGTGTGTGTAATGTATGTGTGTATATGTCAGACTTCATTATTTTTTAGAATTTTTCCGTTCAGGTGCATTTCTGAACCACATGGTCTAAGATTATTATACCTACTAATGTCTGGTCTGAACTAGCAGTCTAGTTCAGACCAGACCATTAGTATAATAATCTTAGGGGCTTCATGCTCCTAGATCAGTATCTAGGAGCATGAAGCCCCTTATGTTCTACAAAATGAATAACGAGACAAAAAGCCAATAGTATATTTTTTTCATAAATAAGAGCGACTCCATATCCTCGCAACAACATACAGGAGGGATGTGCAGGAAATGGTCAGCGGAGACAAACTACTCGGGCCGCGCAGCCGCGACACGCGTCATAACGCGCGGCCTGTCGCATGGCCATCTAGTGTGCGCCGACGTTTATTTTAAAATATACCTAGTTATTATGTTTATGGGCTCATAAGTTATAATCGGATATAGAAGAATCGGGAAAGGAAAAATATAGAAAATTTAAATTCTTTAGTCAGTCTTCATTTTATTTTAGGTGGAGGTCAGGTTGGGTGAGAATG
The DNA here is from genome assembly GCA_949316365.1 of Hoplodrina blanda. Taxonomy (NCBI): domain Eukaryota; kingdom Metazoa; phylum Arthropoda; class Insecta; order Lepidoptera; family Noctuidae; genus Hoplodrina; species Hoplodrina blanda. The sequence continues at coordinate 16,280,485 of OX438588.1, read as the reverse complement.
GAGTCTAAGCTGACACAACTAGATGTCAAAATACCATCTGACCTACATTCTAATTACAACACGAGGCATAACCATTATTCTAAGATTTTAGGTATAACTTGTTTATTTCAGGCATTTAGTATTTGGAAATATTTGGAAAAGTATATAGAAAATATTATTATGCACTTGAGTGTGTGCACAAACACAGGTGCACTCTTTCTTCTCTCACTTCCCTAGTCCGAGAGATCTGGTGCAGGACCCCACACTCAGCAGTCAGATTGTCCATAGGACCACACTGGCACAGTCAATAATAATAATTATCACATAACTTTATAGGTACCGTATGATTGATGTTTAGGTACTTTATTTGTATATTTTCATTAACCTTCATAATAGCAACATCTTAATCTTTTAAAAGTCGTGCAAGTCACAACTTATTGCAAAAATAATATTAAAATCGGATAAGATAATTAAATAGAGAAATAAAACTCTTCAAACCTAAAATGAAGCAATAAAAATGCATAAATAGTTTATTGCTAGCGACTAGTTTTCTTTAGAAGTAAAAATACAGTCTCATAACAACATTCAAAACTGATTATAATGACCCTTTTATCTTCGCTCGATTTGTTTAATACTGCTCAGAAGTACCACTAAATCTTTTTAATAGTCGTTAAAAATTCAGATATTGGGCATTTCGATCAAAACACTGGACATTAAAATATAAAAGCCGCCCCACACGTTGGGGCGACACCTAGCCGCGTCATTGCCGACGCGTCTTGCCAATCGCGCGTTGTATTCCAAATTCAAATTACGCGAGCCGCTGACACCCGCCGCTGGACCGTTAAATGCTTTGATTGGACACATTTTATCGCTCGAAGACGACCACACGCAAGTTTGGGTTTAAAATATAAAACGAGTGTTTCGGGTGATGTCATTGGTTTCCACATTTGGTGTGAAAATAATGGGGATCGAACGTTGTCACAAAACCGTGTCTTGTAATTTTACGATACTTCCATCATGGTATCATCAACACATAACAAGATATTATTTTATTCAAGTGTGTTTTTACACCCTATACCTACCTATTCTAAACAATGTAAAAGCTATTTTTATTTAAGTTAGAAATTTTGAAACTAAAGCAGCCGACGATTGACAAAATAAGTCAAACAATTTCTAGACAACATTTACAACCAAATTCTACTTTTAACTCCCAGACGAAAACACAACAAACACAAATCACGTACTGGAACATACCTATACAAACCACACATGTCTCAAAATGCAATTTCCACCTTAATACCGGACAGTCTACACATCAGGTATCGCACAAAAAGACAGAAAATGTTCTCAAAATGAACATTCCTGATCCCGTACCTACTAATGAAACGGCTCGTTTTGCTCGCGCTGCTCCGCGGCCCGCAATCACACACTTATTCAAACATTTCTCTGTTTTAATACGTTTTTTTATAAGCAAGGGTGCACGTCGCATAATAACGTGGTCAAAGGATTGTGTGTGTAAGGGCGTTATACGATGGTTAATGAAAACCTTGAACTTTTGTTTTTGTGGTTGCGAATGTGTGATTGTGGCTTTATGTGGTTTGGTTTGTGGTCAGATAATGGGGTTGTTAGTTGAAATATCGTTACGTAGTAAAAATAGAATTGACTTTCTTGAAGCATGCGTTCTTCTTCAAATAAATGGTTAAGAAAAGACAACAGCTGAGCGGTTCAAAAATATCATTCTTTGATTATTCTTTGTGATTTTTCTGGATAATTACCTCCGGTCCATTTCCATACTCCCCTAAACTTCTTAATTACCTGTCCCATAATTATTTTACCAAACAGAACTTTACAGAAAACTCATTAGTACAAGCGACAATCTTCATTATTTACCTTGAGTTCTAATTAATTCCTTGTCATGGTTTTTGCTTCAGCTTTTGAGTTATATCTTTAGGACAGGTGAGAGAGATAGCGCGTCAATCTATGAATACGTTAAAGTAGGACGGGTATACGTCTCCGGTACCTGATTAACATCTTTTAGCAATTAGTAAAACACACAAAACTCCACCCCTGGCATGTTCTGATCCCCTGGTAGGTGATGCTTAAATATTCACTCGTAAATTACTTGAAAACTTACCGCGAAGGTGGTCGTGGAACTGAATTTAAATGCACTTCGACGTTGTTACTCGAAGATAAGGTACGCAATGTTTTGTAATTAATGACGACTGCTCATTGAGAACTTGGAGATATTTCAAGCTTAAACATAACTTACGTAGTTAAATTGCTTTTCTTAGTGACTATTATGACGTGAAACCCTTGATGCGACTGATGCTGTTAGCAATAGTTTTCAAGTCCCAAAAAAAGCCTGGAGTTTAGGTAATCACCGGATCACACGTCGACTAATTCGTAAATGGAAGAAAAAACTGTTTTGAAGTAATTTTGCAAATCAGAATCAAGCCCGACACAAAGGGGCAAATAACTGAACAGAAAGTAAAACGTTTCGAAAAAATCTATTATTGCCCGAAGTCGGTCAAACAAAAACCCCGAAAGCCAACTGACACGATGTATTTAATTACATAAATTTTAAACACCGACCTCTGTCCGTTTGTCCGACATATCGGTCCGATCGCGCGGAAAATCAATTGATTATAAAAAGGTTTTTCATGTAAAACATTTTGTGATGGCCGATATTATTGACGGCTGCGGTTTGCTGCGATTACGGTCGGTTTAATTTAAATTTTTGGAGCCCTAATTTGAAAAGGTAGGTATTCCATTTAAAATGTATTTGAAAATTCAACAGCGTATAATTAAAATAAGAATTAAATAAAACTCACCACAAACAGTCCTTCATCAGAAATTTCCTTGGCCTGAAAACAAATGAGATAAAAAAATATTACATTATAATTATTCTCGGCACAAGGAAATAGGATAGGTACCGCTTCGTCAGCTATAAATATGATTAAAAGAGTCAAAATCAATTATATTCTTCTGTAGTTTGCAAATTATAGAATAAAATAACTCGAATGCTGCCTGCCTCCCCACAATCAATCAATGGTTTTGTCATTTCTAATATCTCAAACACATTTTTTTAACAGTTGCCCTACAGATTACTGTAGGGCAACTGTTAAAAAAATGTGTACAATGTGTGTGTGTGTGTGTGTGTGTGTGGGGGTGTGGGGGTGTGTTTGTTTTAAGTACCATGCGAGGACCTGCGTATGAATACACAAGGCACATCCGAGGACCTTTTCAAACCGAGGACTTTTTCGGACGTCCTCGGATTGACTTGACCATTACATCGTACTCTACGTTCGATTTTGAGCCTTCCTGTATACTTAATAAGGAAAAGTTGGTCAAACCTCGGTTTGGTCACAGAAATTCATGCTCACACCCCGACAGTGTGTATCCGCTAGGCGGCGCCACTAAAATTTTTACACACCTCGTCATACACTTTCAGTCTTATTTTAAGTACCTTGTGGGGACTTATGTGTAAACCTTCACACAAATGTCCTCGAAATGGTAGCTTTTCAACACAAAGTGTATGGAGGTCCTCGTATTGATAGCTTTTCCGAACAAGAGTGTATTCAGGTCCCCGTTTTGATAAATTTTCTATGTGTATGATATTCTATAGATTTAAGATTATTTGATTATTAACCGACGAAAAAAAAGGAGGAGGTTCTCAAGTTGACGCCTAGACATATTTTTTTAAATGTTTGACCACGTATAACTTTTTACAGAGTTGTCCGAATTCGATGATTCTTTTTTTATTGGATAGAGTATACCTCCAAGTTGGTCATTTCATTGGTGATGAAATGAAGCTGCAGCAGGAATTGTCTCCGTGCAAGGCAACTCTTTAATAGTCAATGGTATCGTAATGAAACTTCGTATTGAACATGTTAAGGTTAGATAGCAAACCAAAATTATGATGATGATATGAAGCTGCAGCAGGAATCGTCTCCGTGCAAGGAAACTCTTCAATGATCAATGGTATCATCATGAAACTTCATATTCCACATGTTTATGTTAGATAGCAAACAAACATTATGGTAATGATATGCAGCTGCAGTAGGCATCGTCTCCGTGCAAGGTAACTCTTCAATGGTCAATGGTATCGTCATGAAACTTCGTATTCAACATGTTTAGGTTAGATAGCAAACAAATATTATGGTGATGCTATGAAGTTGCAGTAGGAATCGTCTCCATGCAAGGAAACTCTTCAATGGTCAATGGTATCGTCATGAAACTTCGTATTCAACATGTTTAGGTTAGATAGCTGACAATCATTATGGTGATGATATGAAGCTGCAGTAGGAATCGTCTCCGTGGAAGGGAACTCTTTAATGGTCAATGGTATTGTCATGAAACTTCGTATTCAACATGTTTAGGTTAGATAGCTAACAAAAATTATGGTGATGATATGAAGCTGCAGTAGGAATCGTCTCCGTGCAAGGAAACTCTTCAATGGTCAATGGTATCGTCATGAAACTTCGTATTCAACATGTTTAGATTAGATAGCAAACAAACATTATGGTGGTGCTATGAAGCTGCAGTAGGAATCGTCTCCGTGCAAGGAAACTCTTCAATGATCAATGGTATCGTCATGAAACTTCGTATTCGACATGTTTAGGTTAGATAGCAAACCAACATTATGGTGATGCTATGAAGTTGCAGTTGGAATCGTCTCCGTACAAGGTAACTCTTCAATGGTCAATGGTATCGTAATGAAACATCGTATTTAACATGTTAAGGTTAGATAGCAAACCAAAATTATGATGATGATATGAAGCTGCAGCAGGAATCGTCTCCGTGCAAGGAAACTCTTCAATGGTCAATGGTATCGTCATGAAACTTCATATTCAACATGTTTATGTTAGATAGCAAACAAACATTATGGTGATGATATGCAGCTGCAGTAGGAATCGTCTCCGTGCAAGGTAACTCTTCAATGGTCAATGGTATCGTCATGAAACTTCGTATTCAACATGTTTAGATTAGATAGCAAACAAACATTATGGTGGTGCTATGAAGCTGCAGTAGGAATCGTCTCCGTGCAAGGAAACTCTTCAATGGTCAATGGTATCGTCATGAAACTTCATATTCGACATGTTTAGGTTAGATAGCAAACCAACATTATGGTGATGCTATGAAGTTGCAGTAGTAATCGTCTCCGTGCAAAGTAACTCTTCAATGGTCAATGGTATCGTAATGATACTTCGTATTTAACATGTTAAGGTTAGATAGCAAACCAAAATTATGATGATGATATGAAGCTGCAGCAGGAATCGTCTCCGTGCAAGGAAACTCTTCAATGGTCAATGGTATCGTCATGAAACTTCATATTCAACATGTTTATGTTAGATAGCAAACAATCATTATGGTGATGATATGAAGCTGCAGTAGGAAACGTCTCCGTGGAAGGTAACTCTTTAATGGTCAATGGTATTGTCATGAAACTTCGTATTCAACATGTTTAGGTTAGATAGCTAACAAACATTATGGTGATGATATGAAGCTGCAGTAGGAATCGTCTCCGTGCTTGGTAACTCTTCAATGGTCAATGGTATCGTTTTGGTACCAAAACTTCATTATGGTATTGACTTGCAGCTGCAGCAGGTAACGTCTCCGTGCCACTAAACTCTTTAACGGTCACTGGTATCTTCTTAGAACTTTGTATACAATATGTTTACGTTAGATAGCAAAACGCCATTATTCTACTAACGTAAAGCTGCAGCAGGAGCAATTTTTTCACGGTCACTGATATCGTCTAGTAAGTTCAAACTTTTATGGAGGTGTTAATTGCTGATACTTCATACATACATGCTGCATATTATACAAGTTTTAAGACGACTCCCGTGACGACTAACGAGTTGTCTTACACGAAAACGATTACTTCTAGAGCTCCGCATCACGTTTGGCCATCCTAAACATATTGCACACACAGTTTCAAGACGTTCCTAGTGACTGTTCAAGAGTTCAGTTGTACGATGAACGATTTCTGCTGCAGCCTCAAGTTATCACGCTTATTATATCTTGCTATTTAACATAAACAAGGAGCAAGGAGACAATTCCTACAGTAGTGTTATTACTCCAATGTCAAATTCCGTCTAATACAGAACGGCATCAATTACACATTCTTATAATTGATCAAGTAGAAAACTGTTATTTTGTAAGTCCTCTGATAGTACTTAAAATAAGAAATGTGTATTTATGAACTTAGTTTCTTTCGGTGATTCAAAATAAAATATTATTACTCAGTGTGTAAAAAGTTGCTACGGAAAATTCGTAAAATGTCCTCGCATTGTACAACTCCTACGCGGAAAAATGACCTCGGATTGTTCGTCAAAAGTCTAACACAGGGTCCTCGCATTGTACAAGACATAAGAAAAAGTGTGTGAAAATAGGTCCTCGGATTGGTGCCTCTGGTCAAATGGTCAGGGTCCTCGTTTGGCTCACACACAGGTCCGCGGATGATACTTACCAGGCGGGTTTGCGTGTGTAATCAAGTCCTCGCGTTGGTCACAGAAAGTTACACCAAAAAAAAGAGAGATAGCGCTATACGAATAGGCTCATCACCCCAAATATTGTTTTCTGTTTCTTTCTATCTTATTGAACCATGCCTATGACGTCGTTAAATACGTTTTCTAGGACGTCCTCGGATGGTGACTTGTGTCTATAGTCCTCTTATGGACGTCTATACAAACAGGGGTGTGTGTGTGTGTGTACTACAACTAACTATAATGCTTTATAACAACCAATCCACTGCAACTGCAAACAGATTGAATGTCCAAAAAAGTTGAAGTATATAAAGAATAGTTGGTGCTATTACAATAAGCGGTATCGATCCAGTACTGAGTGGTACACCTCGCCACTTGAAGCCCCCGTCATATACAAGGGGAAGTGCACCGAATATGAGATGGTGATAGAACGAAGCGAGCATTTGAAAGGATGCGGCATATTTTGAAATGGGATTTTTGATTAATTAGCTTTTTTTACTTTATTTTGCATAATGTTTTACATAATAAGTTTAGCTGCTGCCCGTGACTTCGTCTGCGTTAAAGTTGCATAATAAGCAATTTAGACTACATTGCATATTTACGTGCTCGATAAACATGACACTATCATAAAAAGCCTGTTTCTGTTTTGAATAGAGGAAGAAAGCCTGAACAAAAATTTTTTCAGCTTTGAAATTATTAAGATAGACTGCGCCGTAAGTTCCATTTCACATTTCCAAGGGGCAATTCAACTTTATGGAACAATCACAATCTAATCGGAGTTTTAATTTGTCATAAGTAGGCTATTGCCTCTATTTTACCCATATTTTTTGACATGACACGAAATTGCTACTAGATTTTGAACGTTTTAAATTCATAGAATCGGCTTTTTCAACTTAATAGGTACTAATTGTAGAAACTAAAAACCGCATCCACACCGAACATAGAAACTTGTTCCGCCACAACGGCACTCGATAGTGCCGCGGGCGCAGCTCAGTCGATCGACAGATGCGCGTCTGTACCGTGCTTTATTTGTACGAGTGTACCTTCTATTTGTATGGTGAAATTAAAAATTGAGCACAATATGTTGTGGGCCGAATATTTGAGTATGGCCGCCAATGCTGGGCTCGTGATGGGACCTATAACAGCAATAGGTACTGGAAGCACTGAATGACAGAATATGTTCATTCTGAAAGTTTAAGAAGCTGTAATTTGCCAAACAAACAAATAAAATATTATATTATTTTAATAAACTAATTATTGTCCGCGGTTTCGCTTCTTTTTCTATCCCTAAGGAACAGCACTTTTATTCTGGATAACGTGTATCTATAATTTCCTGATGATCAATGGAGTAGTTAAGAAACAAACAAACAAACTAACCCAACAAAAGGAATTAGCTGTTCCATATATTTTGATCGTATTGTAGTGCATGGTAGGGATCATCTTGTACCTTTATGCAATAGATTTATAGATAAAAAGTATTAACTCGTGAGAGTGAATCAGTCTTCTTGTCATTATATTGATGAGCCACTTTGAATACTTCAGGACGAACATTCTATATTCCGAGCACCTGTGCCCGCAATTAGTAGGTGTTTAGTAGAACGATAGACAGACACGACAAACTAGATTACACCACCTCCATCAAAGTCCGGCTTGATTGATGAGCTCGCTGGCCAAATGAACCACCTTACACCACACCCTCACTCAAATACCACCCTTATTTTTCAAAGCATAAGAGCTAGTGCAACTGCAAGACGTAAAATTGTTTTAGATTTCTTCTTTCTGCTAATCCGTCAATTCAGCAGAATATACTTTCGCATCATTTAGGTTAAAATGTACTTTATGCTCTTGTTTTAGGGGTGATATGAAATGTGTTGTTAAAGTGGTACAGGTTTCTACCTTCAGATGATCTGTCTTTGTAAACTTGTTACGTTTTTGTTAGATCTAATATCCTTTGTAATAGGTGTGTTATTAGCATGGAGGTACTCCATGAGGGTAGGAAAAGGTGGATGATTGATGATTATTTTTAGCTAGTTTTATTACGGTTTACATGAGTGAGATTTGCCATTTTCTTTATCGATTTGACCCTCTTATATTTTAGTGTATCATTGGTGTGACAAAATCAACAGTTTAACAGTTGGTATCCTTTGCATTGATCCCTCTAAAATGCCAGATTACTCCCTCTTCAGCTAAAAGGGGACAAGGTGCCAGCATGCCTGCAGGCGCAACAGGACCCTATTTCTCACCATCTTTACAGCTTCGTGTGAGGCAGATGTTACATTATACGTAGATATTGAAAGAGTGGAAAATAATAGCTGATAATGATTTAAGTATATTTTTTTATGTATTTCGCTTAGAAACATCAAAAGTTCAGTCTGTATAGTTAAGTAAGTTTTGAAGATTGTAAACAGGGGATAAAGAAAAAAGGTGCATCTTTAAATTAAATATTTTTATATTTTAGGGAATACTTCTATGTTAAGGCAGCACCACAGTTTTCCACCAATAGAAAACCAACGAACAACCATTACCTGTGATTTGAGATGACATAGCCCTTGAAATGATTATAAAGGTGAGGTCGTTAATTTGAATTGTCTTTCTAAAATTGAAGCAAACATCAACAGAGCCATCGAATTCTTAAGAGTCAATTAAGTTCACCTCAGTTGTAATTCGCTGCCGTGTCGTCTAGACGCATATAAATTACCTATTTATGTAGTGATTACACCTATAAGCATTAAAATGTTAATAGAACGGCCACGCACCGTCTCCTGGGGTATTAGACAATTACAAAAGGATACCAACTTAACTTTGCGATCACGAAACCTCATTCAATTCTATTCTCAAGAGACTCTGACCTTTGCTGCTTTCGAATTAAGAGAAGTATATTATTTTTGGGGATTGCAAATGTATGCTGGTCAAAATGCCGTTGTAAAAACGATGCGTTTGGCGAAAACAGTTATTGGTATCGATAAAATCTCGATATACATACAGTATTGGCAATGATTTATAATATGTTGTTGGGAAGGGGAGATGTGTTTATCGATACTGAAGTATCGAATATTGTTAAGAAAAAAGTTTTATGGAGTGGACTAATGTTTAGCTTTATACCTATTTGTGGCGATTGGTCAATGTGACCCTGATGCCGTTGAAGGTAGATATTTTGATAAAAAAAGTAATGTATTCTGGATTAAGATTCTATCCTGATTTTGATCCGTTATTATGACTTCTGAAAACTAACACATGATATCTGGTAGCCAGTGGCCTGCCTAGGTGTCATTGCTAGGACAAGCGTGACAGATTTTCATGAAAAAAAAACCAATTCCATTTTTCATGATCACACAGTAACAAACTAACACATAAATTAATATAAGAGTCATCTGTTAACATTATCAGCGCCACTGAGCTCGTCGAGTTCGACCGCAGATAGTACAATCACCGGCCAATAGATGGCGCAGAAATAATTGATTGGTGTCTATACGCATTGTCGTTGATGGAAAATAATAATGTTCCTGTTCCTCTAAAATAAAATCGTATTAGAATCGCATCGTATTTAGATAGCAAAGATAGTTTCATTGCCTCTATAGATTGCAAGCTTTTTGATGTCACGCTAAATTACTCGCACACAATATCAACTAACCTCTGAAAAACGGCTTGATTGTTGTCAACACGTTAATTGTGATTACAAATAACAACACATAAACAATAAAAATCAGGAGTAGGTTTAGGTGAAGTAACGAGACGATATTTATCTCTAAAACTCAAAAGTATTTACCTTCCTGAGTAACGATTGCACACACTTTAATCTTTCACAAGGAACAATTGCATGCGTTTCCGAACTTCTAGATAGGTACAAAAAACACGTTAATCACAAAATAATCTAATCACAAACGTTGAAACAAAACTTAAAATGGATAAATAAACATCACAACAAAGATGCTCCATAAACGACTCAAAACAAAATTGGAACTAATTTGTAATTTTGTACTGTCTTGTAAACAAACCATTCAAATCAATCAGCATCTCACTCTCAGCAACTTCATGCTAGTTACAGCGAAAAGGCTTGCTTCTTCAAAGAAATCGGCGATTGAATGAATGAATGAATTTAATGTATTTTTCGCAATTGGTACTGGATAAGCAGTAATTCCGACCAGCCACATAAGAAGTCCACGCGTGCGGGCGGGATAGCAATATACACAGCGAGATTATCGATTTGCGAGCGATATCAGCGTAAGTTTGGCAACGTTGCACGCGCCGGATTACGTACGAAATTCAAAATCTTTATTCTTATGAGACAATAATTTACCTATTTACTTCAAGAGTTTTTTTTATAAAATAATCTCGAGTTATTGATAGCAAACCGGGCTTTTCGGTTTCTATGAAAGGCACGCTACTACTGGTAGCATACGTTTATCACCATTTCTTCTGTGAGGATTTTGGTTTATGCATTACCAAGAGCTCCACATTCAGCTATAAAGATCCACTTGACGACACGGTTGGCGCAGTAGCTGAAGAATACGTCTTCCTTTTAAGAATATGCCTGGTTGGTAATTCTCCTTCCAAAGTCACCAGTGCTACTGTTAACCTCTGCCCACCCCTCAACTAAACTAAATCATGACCCAATAATACAAATCACGGTGCACTCAGTGACAGACACCGCTTGTCCACGTAATTAGTCCTCGCATTAATCAAGACACAAGTGCAGCGCTAATTAGCCCTTCTGGGAACAGTAGCGGATGCGTCCGATGTGCTCGCCCTATATAGGTGCACTGTAGCTACGGTATTTTGTGTGACGAAATACTTTAGGAATTTTGATGACATCATAGGCTAGGCAAATCCAGGTAAAAAAGTGGCATCATCTATTGAATTCAATAAGAAGCTGTGCAGTAGCAGCAATGAGCTTGAGGCTTGCCACATTGTGAGGAATCTGGCTTGTTCTAAAACTAAAAGTTAGAAAAAATGTGATCAAGAACAAAGCTAGAACCGACATGTTCAAAAAAATAGAAATAGTTTTATTTAAATGAATAATTATAAAATTAAAGATTATTTTGAAAAACAAACATAATTATCCCCAAACGAATTTCGGTAACGGCGGCATATCTAAATGGTGAAGTAGTACACACAATATGTACTATAAAGTGCACAAGTATATGCGCAACCACAGATGCACTCACTCTCATAGTCGGAAGGGACAGCAATCAGCCACGTTCGGGGTGAGATCAGGCGAAGAATTAACGCTTTATCGTGGTTTTCGAGGCTGGGAAGTGTCACACTAAGAACCAGCTTCCAAACTTCCAGAAATTCGTAGTGGAAATATCCTATAACAGTTTCTTCAACGAGTGATTCGAACCCAGGATAAACAGTCACACGATTGCGATATGCGACCTTATAACCGACAGGGCAATCCACCCAGTACCTATACTGGATATCGGTGGTACCGCTTGTATCGCATGGTACCGTTCCCAAACGTAGGTATCTAATCTGTTTATATCTACTTGAGTTTTTAGTATAAATATGCATAATCTATTTTACAAATAAATGCAACATAAAAAACACTAAAACAGTGTTGCAAAGTGCACGTGGCTTCTAATTACCCCTTCTGGGAGCGAGCGTAATGGATGTAGTTGATATGTTTGAGGGACTATAGTAGCCATGCGGTGAAATCCCAGGAGGCTATCGTCAGTTTGAGTATGGCCCAAGTTTTGTTACGCTATGGGGCACTAATAATCCGGCAAAATACTTCACGATTAACTGGAATCTGTTACCCTTTAAATTGTTTTTATGAATTAACCTGAATTAAGACTAATACCTAATAAGATTGTTGCCATGTGAGGTGCTTAATAGGATTGACGACATTGTTATTAATAGTTATCGACAAAAGATGTTTCATAGTATCCGGAATTACAGGTAAGAAATATTTTTCAGATAGATAAGAAATAAATAAAATTGGAGTGTTTGTTTGTAATATTGAAATAACTGCTTGGTTTTTTTTTACTGAATAATATATTTACTGGTTGATAGCTGATGTTATAAGGAGTAACGTAAGCTACTTTTATTTGGGCTTGCGGACGGCGAGTAATGGGTAGCTCGCCGTTCGATCAAGGACCATGCTCGGGTCGACGGCGCGTTCTGTTCGCGCGCGCCTCAAAGAGCTGTCAGCACAGGGACGGGGCCCCAATAGGGGCCAAACGCCTGCCGGGGTTGCGGGACGTCTTAACAGGATACCGTGGCCCCGGAACGTAAAGGGCAACAGAAGGAACAGGGTGGTTTTTTAGTCAGTAAAAGGCTGACAGTCCCTTCCCGTCGCCCCACCCAGGGCGGAAGGAGTCATTTGATGATTTTTACCACCTAAAAAAAAAAGTTACTTTTATTTAAGAAAAATAATAAAAAGAACTCAGTGATAATCGATATTCAGACGAACGAGGCCGCGAGCATAAGCTAGTAAAGAACTATAAAAAAATAGCATAGAATATATCCAAAACATGATAGAACTTCTTAAATAATAAAAATGGGGAAGCAGTTAAAATCAACAAATATTTGACACATAAAATTAATGCCCATAAATACAGACCACTACTCACAGTCCCACCGTCTCCAAGAAACAATACAACATGAGCCTCACACTCATTACACACAATAGCTTTAAAGGCAGATGTACGCCATGCATCACACCGCAACAGTTTGGCTTCGACAAATCGCATAGTCGCCACGACATCTCCAAAAAGACACTTCAGGGAATGTCGTAAGACTAATCGGTGCGTGTATGAATTCCTTATGCTAATTGGAGTGACAAATCGTTCCTCGCCCATTAATAGGAGGAATACAGTTGAACAATGCTTAGGAACGTCTTCCAGGAACTATGCAGTGGTATAATGGAAGCTTGAGTCTGGATTTTAATAGAAACTGGTCTTTATGTGGTGTATCCTTTTGATGTTTAAAGTACGGAATACCTTCTGAAAAGTATATAAGGTACCTATTTGTTTAATACTAAATAATAATAATAATAATACTTATCTAATGTTAAACAAATGGGCAACTCTTTGATTTTGCCAAATTAATACACTTTGTTTCTGAACCGAGTCGGTTAGTTTGACTTATCCTTGGACAGCTCGCCCCCTACCTACTATTGAAATTATTTCCACACTAGTTCTGTGGTCTTTAATTTCCTCATGAATAATCCAAATCATTTCCTACAAAGCCAGATGTGCCCAATTTATGTTAAAATCAATAACTTACCCTGTATGAGTCATACGCGTACTTGTTTAATTTATTCCCTCACGGTGGAGTGTAATGCAATCAGCATAAATTCGGACCGGCCCGGCACCGGTCCGGGAGCCGGCGCGCGCCAGCGACAGATGCCGTGTAATTGTTCCTGTGACAATTTTTTTGGTCCTCCCCTCTAATGTGTGATCGAATCTGTTTAAAACGGTGTGTGGAAGTGTGGAGACGGATTCAATTGTTGTTTTTTTGAAGTATAGGTACTTAAGTATTATTTTTTTTGTAGCTACTTTGGTAAGTAATATTCTACAATAATAAATTATAATAAAAATGAATCGCTAAATGTGTTGCTAAGCGCCAAACTTGAGAACGGCTGGACTAATTTGGCTGATTTTTTTTTTGTTTATTTTGTAATTTCCTGGACAGGGTCTTTAGCAAAGATTTTTTTTTATAAAATTCACCTGTGCGAATCCGGGGCGGTTCCCTAGAATTCTGAAGCTTTAAATCGTAAGTATTTGTTTTACTTTTAAACTACAGATCACGGCTGGAGTTATGCTGGCTGTGGTAAGAGGCAGAGCACAGAAGAAAATAAGTTGAAAAACCACAAAACTTTTACCTAAGTATATAATATTGTTGCAGAGACTAAGACTGAAGAGACATTCGTTTGTTGGTTTAGTATGATTGCAAATCAGCTGTATAAACAAGGCTAACATTAATTCATTTTAAATGTAACAATTTTCAAATAATAATTAGCTAAATTGTTATAGTAAACGTGAACTAGAAGTATGTTGACTTTCAAAAGAATGTAACTTAAGGTTGTAGGTAAATCAATTTAAGAAATAAAATCGGTTTCTTGAGAAATAGACATTTTTTATTATTTTAACACCTTTCAATTCCGTTCAGAAACATTTAAACATTCTCAACATTCACAAAAGCAATATTAAAATTATGTGTTATCTTATCCTTATAAGTTAATATTATTTAAGTTTAATTAAAGGCCACCCTACCGCATTAGGAATTTCCTGTAAAGAAAAAAGAAAGAAAAGAAAGAAAAACAATTTATTCACGTGAAAGTGACGCATACAAAATAATTAGGTAAGGTAGGTAGGTAATGGTAGCAGTGTTTGTGATAAATAAATAATAATAAATAAGTTTTTACGTAATCCATAGTACCGTAGCTGTCTCCATACCATGGCACCTTCATCCCCCACAACAAACACAAGGGTGCAGTGTACTCAGGTGTCGAATCGCGACTGTGCTGCCGACCTACGAGTACGTGCGCACTGGCCCTTCTGTTGCGCGTGCGACTGATTGTGGTGTGAGATTTATTATAAAAAAATGATTTCCCAGGTTAATTTAATATTCCAAGAGAATAGAATTGCTTCTGTAAATTTTCCTTTAAAATCCAAGAAATCTATCTGAATTTCAGCCCTTTACCTACATGTGCTCAATTGAATTATCTAACTTCTAGTGTCTGCCATATTAGAACCTTTTCAGATACTTTCAACAAAAACGTTAGGAATTTTCTGATAAAAAGTATTTTCAAAATTAAAAACAATTATTACGTTAGGTTTGTGTTTAATAGAAATTCTAATATAAAATCATACAATTAAAATAAATCAAATTCTCTTTATAATTAATTTAGCTTAGCGTATCTTCACCTAGGCATGCTAGCTTTGTTCCCCAACCATATTGAGGTCAGTTTACAGTCATACATAATACAGAAAATCTATCTAAAGTTGCACTACAATCACTCGTACATCCTCTACAGAATAGAGGGTGGTATTGCACAGGGGAGCAGCATCCCCTGCATCGAAACTCTTTGATGTGGCCGCCGTGACCGTGAAAATGTACCGTCGATTCATTTCAGACAGATTAACGGATTCGTAATTGCGTTCAAATTGAGGCTTTTGTGTATACTGACTCTTTTTGATGTTCAGAACACACATTGTGATTAATTTCTATTATTTTCATTGAATGTAAGTCAAAACGTGCAAGGAAACAAGTTGCGCCGTCGAATAAATAATATCACGAAATCAATTAAAATTTCTCAACATTTTCCCTTTTGTTACATTTTCTACATAATAATATTATTCATACAATGTTGGCAGATATGTGTGGAAATTTCTAATTATTGAGGATTTTGATTTAAGGTTATACTTAATTAACAATTGATTAGAAAATATTTAGGTACCCTTTACAATTGTTTGTTAAATAAAACGATCACACACAACCTACAAAGTTTCGTATGTGCTTATTGCACCTTAGTTGAATCCTTTTATATCTTCGACATGAAACAATTACCCAAATAAATACTCTATAGTCCCCATTGTTGATTTATTAATACTAATTATTTGTGAAAATAAATATTTACTCATCATTAGTATGTAATAGTACAATGTAAAGTAACTATTTTATTTTTAAGATCATATTATTATATTACACTTCAGTCTACCAAATAAATCAATTTGATTTGATTTCAAAAGTGATTGTGCCCCTTTCCGCGGCCAGTTTACGACAAATCCAGAACTAGTACCTACATACACAATTACTAGGTAAACAGCAATGTTAGCAATCGATATTGAAACAATAGGCCGCACGCCGACCATAAATACCTGCGTTTTATCGCGCCCATGTCGATCAGGTGCGTTTGGACTGGGAGAGTAGCTAGACAAGTTACTTGTAAATAAGTAAAAAAACCGGCCAAGTGCGAGTCAGACTCGCGCACCGAGGGTTCCGTACAAACCTGTAGGTATATAAGTAAAAGTTATGGTATTTTTATTGCTAAATGAAATCCATAACATAACAATGTGGAAAGCTGACGGTACCTTGTCAATACATATATGAAAACATTATGTATGTTCGGAAAAATCTTCATCTCTTTAAGAAGAGAAGTGATTTCTCGTGTCGCGGTGTTTGTTTCCAAACTCCTCCGAAATGGCTGAACCAATTTGCATGAAATTTTGTGTGCATATCGGGTAGGTCTGAGAATCGGCCAAAATCTATTTTTTTTTTTTTTTTTTTTAATCCCATAACAACGTTTGCTGGGTCAGCAAGTCTAATATATAAAATTCTCGTGTTGCGGTGTTTGTTTCCAAACTCCTCCGAAACGGCTGAACCGATTTGCATGAAATTTTGTGTGCATATCGGGTAGGTCTGAGAATCGGCCAACATCTGTTTTTTTTTTTAATCGCTGAACAACGTTTGCTGGGTCAGCTAGTAAGTTTATGATTATTAAAAAAAATATACTATGTGATGTAACTAAAAATTTAAGATTTTCGGAATTTTTCCTATATGTGTACTTTATAACGTTGCTTCATGCCAAATTTCAAGATTCCAGGTCGTCTGGAAGTATCCTTTAGGTTTTGATTCCCTTGCGAGTAGTTGCGAGTTTCAAAATATGCGGCTTTAATTGCTGTATCTTTTGATTGCGTTGACGTAGAAGTTTGATTTTGTTACAGCTTAAAGATATTATAGACTTGAGTATTTGTTAAGAATTTCAATATAATACCACTACGCGTTCATGAGTAAAGGGGTAATAAGTTTAAAATTATTAAAAATATTTTTATTATATGATGTAACTAAAAATTTATGCTTTTCGCAATTTTTCCTTTATCTGTGTTATAAGACGTTGCTTCGTACCAAATTTGAAGATTCTGAGTTCACGGGAAGTACCCTGTAGGTTTTGATTCCCTTGCGAGTAGTGGCGAGTTTCAAAATATGCGGTTTTAATTCCTGTTTCTTTTGATTGCGTTGACATAGAAGTTTGATTTTGTTACAGCTTAAAGGTATTATAGATTTGAGTATTTGATATGAATTTCAATATAATACCACTACGCGTTCATGAGGAAAGGGGTAGTAAGTTTAAAATTATTAAAAATATTTTTATTATATGATGTAACTAAAAATTTATACTTTTCGCAATTTTTCCTATATCTCTGCTATAAGACGTTGCTTCATACCAAATTTCAAGATTCTGAGTTCACGGGAAGTACCCTGTAGGTTTTGATTCCCTTGCGAGTGTCGAAAATTTGCGGCATAAACGGGAGTATCTTTTGATCGCGTTGACTTAGAAGTTTGATTTTTTCACAGCTCCAAGAGACCATAGACTTGAGTATTTGATATGAATTTCAGCTTGATACCTCCACGCGTTCCTGAGAAAAAAGGTCTTGACAGACAGACAGACAGACAGACAGACGGACAACAAAGTGATCCTATAAGGGTTCCGTTTTTACCTTTTGAGGTACGGAACCCTAAAAAATTGCATATTTATAAGGTAACACATAAATAATACATAGGTAGGTAGGTATATGGATTACGCAATGATGAATATCCTATGTAAAATATAACTTTATTTAAAATCTCGGTCAAAACTGTCGGCAGTCATCATCATCATTATGTCAGCCGAAAGACGTCCACTACTGGATATAGGCCTCCCCTAAAGATAACCACAATAACCGATCCTGCGTTGCCCACACCCAGTGGTTCTCCGCAACCTTTACCAGTAAGTTTTTCAGCAATATCCGGCGATTACAAAATAAACTTTAAGTCCACGATATCGGAACATTTAAAAATCTGCTAATTAAAATTGCAATGACGGTCTTTAACAAGTTTTTCTCTGCAATAGAATTGCAAGATGAATTAGACGTGGTATGTTAAAATTTCACCAAACACTCCGCTCTGACTTTCGACTTTCCACTCCACTATCCCAATGGAACGCGCCACAAACCATTGCCAGAGTTACCTGCGTCCAGTCGTGGACTTGGCAATTCGCCAGCCCCTACCGACGATAGCGTGATAGCGTGCAATGAGGCGTAGATATTTAGCATTATGGGTGATGACTAGCTGACTTAGATATTATGCACTATAATAGCACAATTACTCTTCGTTTGCACTAGACACATTTGTATTACCGAAAACAGCATCGGCTTTTTTATATTATCTAATTCCTTAGTATTAGTGACCATATTA
Organism: Hoplodrina blanda; assembly: GCA_949316365.1. NCBI lineage: Eukaryota > Metazoa > Arthropoda > Insecta > Lepidoptera > Noctuidae > Hoplodrina > Hoplodrina blanda. The sequence goes on along the minus strand of OX438588.1, from coordinate 16,261,838 downwards.
GTGTAGTGCAAATAGCAAATAGATGTTGAAGTTAAAAAAATAATAATTCCAGAATGAATTACAGACATTAGCAGTAACATAAATTTTGCCATGAGAAGATATTTGCTTAGGAAAAGAAAATGCAAGAACTTTTAAATTAAAATAGGTATCACATTACAGCACCGATGGATAACAAAGTCCGTACATACGTAAATGGTGCACACTGTAAATAGAAAATCTATAACCCATTCATAACCCTAGTTTCTCAGATCAACAATAAAACAGTAGACGAACTCGTAACTAACAAATTATAATGTACCGAAAGGACATTTTATTGCACCTAGTAAGAAAATCAAGATCATAAATGTCTGTCGTAATTGATACTTTAGTCATAAAACGAATTCCTGCATTTCGGAAAATCGAGACGTTATAAACTCTATTGACCGTGTCGCTTTATGCCAGTAATATGCTAGTGCGTCTGAAGAGAGCACAGATCATAAAACTTAATTGATTTACTTGCATTATTTATCTGTGGTGATAATATAGCTCGTTAGTTATTATGGGTGGTGTCCAAAGGGATTTGTCAGTTTATTGCTTAAGTTTGAGCTTGAGCGACAGTCGGTAGTTAATTATGATTTGTAACCTATTTTGCAGGTATTACGAAATGAGGAGTTTGGTTGTTCATTCAGGTCATTACGACTAGAATTTATAGCAGAACGATGTTAAATTTAGATTCACTAAAAAAAACTGTCTAAAATGTACATTTATCAATCTGCCTAGACTTTTCCTAACTTTTTTGGAGTCGGCTTCCAGTCTAACTGAATGCAGCTGAATACCAGTATTTTACATGGAGCGACTGCCTATCTGACCTCCACAATCCAGTAACTGGGTAATACCTTTAGGCTTGTCTAAAATCTACATAATCTTAACTAAATTCCAAAAGTAACTATAATTTTAAAAGAACAGCCAGGGATTTTATTCAAGCAAAGTAAATAAAAGTACAGTCAAAAACAAAAACAAATAGCCAATTGGACGTGCAAATAATAACATCTGTAGCATTCGGACTTTGAAAGAAGTTAGCCGGCGACCAGGTTCCCCGTAAAAGTACCGGAATAAATACACCGTCGATAGACATACGATGAGCGGATAATACCACTGAGAATACATTTAAAAATAAAAATCTTCGATTTCGTGGTGGCTCTTCAATACCTCAATGTTATAAATAGGTCGCATTGAAAGTAAGGTTTAAGGCCTGTTTCACGACCTTTGATTAAACGCTATTCACCAGATACTTTAAAAAACGGAACAGAATTTGTATGAAATAATCTGCCAAATAATTTAATCGGAACTTATTCGAAGAGAAAAAAACACAACGTTAAGAGCCTGTTTCACACAGGCTCTTAACGTTGTGTTTTTTTGTGAGTACATTTTGGGGTCTATAGGTCTTCCCAATAAGCACAATGAATCTAACCGTGCCTTATACAGCGAAATGTAGATAATATCTCTCTAGGATTAATGATAGTACATACCTACCACTTATTTTTTTTAAATTCTACGTACTGGTACTTACTTAATTCTTTGTCAGCTTTTTTTATTGGACCTCTCCTATTGCACGATCGATCTTTGGCTTCTCTCGTTCAGATAATAGGTACCAACCACCCTGCATAGATCGTCAATTGTCCAAGTCTGAGAGAAATTCACAGTCCCCACTCAGAACAAGACTTCCCCAACCGTGATTGTTTTCATTTTATTTATATTTTATGAATTTGTTACATAGCAGCTCTATAATAATCCACAAAGTACAGTCAAGCCCGAAAGTGGCACGTGCCGTCGGCGCCAGGTGCTCGAACCGCACGCCTCTAAATTTAACGTCTTTATTTGTGTTTGTGACTGTACAGCGAATGTTTTTACGCGCACTGCAAACCCACCCTAATTGGAAGGTGGCGATTTTAAAATAACACGATTATTTCTGGACAAGAGTAATGTTTGTTAGTTCTTCTTCTTAGCGTATCGATGGCAAATATAGATACTATACATTTTGTTAAATTTTTTGTTTGGCCCAGTATTCAGCTACCTTAACACTTTGTTAGTTGTTTGTGACTTTATACTTCCAATTTCAGTTTTTCAACAAATTGAAGTTAACTGAAAGTTATTCGCTTTACCAAAAACTAGCTTCTACTCAAAACTTAGCATTATATTACGTCTTTGGGTACTGCACTGTTCACGTGGATCGTAGCGTGATATTATACAGCCTTTAGCGTCATGAATCGGCTATCTTATACACAAATATTGTTTCCAATCCGACTCCACGTAATTCAAAAAATTAGCGCATTTGAACAGAGGAACAATTAAACAAAAAGAAATCTCTTTAGCCCTATTATGCAAGATAAGTGTGGATTATAATTTAAAGCAGACAACGAAGAAGATTTTGTCGAGAACAGTCTAATAGTCTTGAGGCTCGACCTCTTCTCTTACAGGTAAGTAACGGGCAATGATTATCACATGCTTATGGCAATGTTATCAGCCTTTACCGTATGACCATTAATTTGGCCCAGGAACTAGGTATACCTTGCAACTTACACTTTAGATACTTCGTAGGTTTTAAACCTGGACCTAAGATGCTCCTTTTAACCTCCAAACATATACAGGTAGTTGTTCCAGGTCTGGTTATTGTATACATATATGAGTTTATAATGTTGCTAAACGCACCCACTATACTTAAGAAATTACTAGTATGGTGTAATTTTTTTATTTATTATACTTATGTCGGAAATAAGCGTGTAATTATTTATTATTTCACGGTTTGTTCCCAGCATTGGTCGAAGCCGCAGCTGAAAGGTGGCCATGTATAAATAGCCACATTTTTGTTCCGAACAGTTCTCGGTATTTTGGTCATAATGCACCTGGATGCACTTAAAATGTAAATGCCTTTTGTTTTACCTTCAAAGCTTATAAAAAGAAACGTACGTTTCCTTCTTCAGAAATGTGGAGTTTTATTTAGACTGGAAGTGGCGTTTGAAGAGCTGACTCACAGGATGCATACGATTCTTTATGCATTTGAAGTAAGATGCTCTGGTTTTGTCTAGAGGAATCTTTTTAATTATCAAAGACTCTTCTTCATTCAATACAATAAATAGAACGGACGGATTGGTGTTACCTAATAATTCCAAATACTATATAGACTTTAGTCTCGAATCTCCATACAATTAGTATCTAGTATGACATCTACCAAACTCTTGGGAACCTTTATAAGTATCACTACATGGTGTGTCTATAATATCTTTAATCAATCATTTATTTATAAAAATAAATCCTTCTTTTAGATATGTTGTTATTTTTAAAGAAAACACGACTATTAGCATGAGCTTTTTCCTTTATTTTATTAGATAACCGTTTCACTAGAGAGACTGTAAAATCTCCCTAGTACGAATCACGTGACCTAGTCCTAGGGTACCCCCACTGTAAGGCACGTAATACTTCCCTACGTTTTACGGTAACTCGGATCAGATAGCAGCTAATTCCCAGTAAGTAAATTACAAACCTTACGACGATAGCAGCCCCGCAGTAATTACACGGACCGCTGGCGTCTTATCAGAGAAATACTTTTCCTTTTAACGCACCTAAGTTCACGTTTATCAGGTAAAACTTTAGCGGGCAAATTGAAAATTTTACGAGTTTTTAGGTTCGGTTAGTGTGACAGCGATTAGCGAGGAGGTAGTGAGGGAAGGTCTTAAATTAGATGTAGACTGTTACTAGTGCAAAAAACAACTTAATGAAGCTGAAAGTTATCATTACATTTTTTTATTGCAATTTTGGTAACATATTGATGGAAGACCATAGTTTTTTTTTTAATTTATTAGGTATTAGACTTTAAATACTTCTACGACCACTATACTGTTGCATGACCCCGCTAATACAATATTTTGAGTGCGTTACAATATGTACTTTTTCACACCAAAAATGAAAATCGTATCCCAGCAATAGTTTTTGTTCAATGTTAATTGATGAGCAGAATGCGTGGTTAACGAGTCTGTCATGTGTCTTTTTACACTCTATATTACTATGTCATCTATACTTACCTATAAACGGTTTGTTATCTGTATTTTAGGAAAACTGGAATGAATGTAATAAAGTCATCTAACATCGAAATCGCCTTCATTTTAACAAAAAGCGAGTAGGTATTTAAGTTATAAAAACAAAAGTGCCATCGCTACTCGCTCACACTGCCACCGCAGCCGCCCCTAGCATCAAATTAATTGTGTTATCAAGTATTAATTTGTTCTATCTTGGAGGACTTTAATCACCGTGAACCAGGAATTTTGATCTATTTTGTATAAATTATTTGTTGCGATTTTATTACTAATCTTGGCGGGTTTTCAAGGAATTTATGCAGTAGGAACATTGTGGCCATGTATATTTCAAGGGACAACTAAAATGCCAACTTTTCTGTTAATTATTTAACAATAATTGGTAAAACTAACTGGTATTCCTATCTATTTATAATTCCGGTTGTGTTACTCATTATCTTTTATACCGTCAAATTGGTACCTATACAGGGAATGCCCATGTGCTACAGCAATCTATGTCGGATTTCCGTTGATAATGTCTACTTAGGTACAATAATAATATGAATACCTTTATCACATCACTGCCAAATACAAAAAATAGGCAGATAATAATAATGACGTGAGTTGCGTGGGGGTTATGTTTTTTGTACCTATCATTGATTGGATGACCGTCCGAGTCGCATCATATCGCATGAATTTAATTGGTTGCGATAGCACTTCTTAACACTTCATCACCTCATCTACTCTGATTAAAGGTCCTCCAATTATTTCCCCCGATGTTTATTTGTTAACAACTATTAATTTAATCCGATATATTTATGTTAACACAAGTATACAAATACAAATACACGTAAATGTATTCAAAACACGCGAATATAAACGAGGAACGCAAACGTGAGAAACGCTCAGAGGAGAGTAAACAATATTATTTTAAAATAATGTCTCGCAGCTGTAGGTACGAATTATAATAATGTGTGCGAAAGGTACGAAAATGTACGCGATGAGAGGAATGGCTGGAAGTAAGTCAACGACGCCGCCGTGTACGGCTAATAATGTTGCAAGGTTTAACTGTTTGAAACAAAAAAACAAACAAATCAAAACAATATATTATTATTGCCTGACCTAAAAATTAAACTTACTAAGTACTTGTACTTTACGATTAGCAATTTGTCAGGGTATTATTTAGTAATCCAGTTTTACTCGTACTGTAGGACTGTCAAATCTTGGTTTGCGGGAACAAACAACTTTGTTAGTCCTTTAAAACTTGAATTCAGCCATTTCGTAGGTAAGTAGGTAGGTCATTTGAAAAAATAATAAGTATTCTCAGACATCTCTATAATTGTAGTTCCAAAAACCCTTTTTTATTCTAAGACGATATCTTTTTCCATAAAGCAAAAAATTAAATGGTAACATAATTTTCAGTAGGTAGCTTTACAAATGATCCGAGTTAATACTCATACCATCTACAGCACAATCCTGTACAAATGACCTAATTCGTAAACAAATTATCTCAATCACCAATATAAACAAGATCGGACACCCATCATTCACACCTCAAGCAAAGTATTGTAGGCGGGCGGCGAGGCACGCGAGGCACGCCGGCTCTCCGCCGTCGCGCCGCCCGCGTGACGGGCACGCGGCGGGCACGCAGCGAGAACGCAACGACCGCGCGCCGTACACGCGACGACAGCACGAGGTGCTAACGATTTATCGCTGCTAAATTGTTTTGAAAAGGTGAACGCTAAATTAACTGGATGTGGATCTGGATCAAGTTGAAATACGACTGTTTCTGTGTTACTATTGTGGTCATGCGCACTGGAATACCGGTACGTGGTACTGAGAAGTATTTCTCCCAAATTATTGCAAATCTAACAGTAAATTAAGTCCTCGGGACGTTTTGGTTATAAATGTCCACTTTAGCTGATGATGGAGGTATTTAAAATAAGACTAGTGTAGTAACACACCTCAAAATATAAGACGATATTAATTTAAAAAAAAACAGGTTGAAAGCTATCCCAATTAAGTTCCTAAGTCCTTCCGCCCTGGGTGGGGTGGAAGGGACTGTCCTAGGCTTTTACTGACTAAAAAACCACCCTGTTCCTTCTGTTGCCCTTTACGTTCCGGGGCCACGGTATATCCTGTTAAATAGTTTGAGTGACTAAGCGTATGACAAGTCTGATTTTGGTTATAAAGTTGCAATCGCCATGGCAATACACCCCAATAATGTAAATGGCGGAATGACTCACTATGTAATGAATCAATATGGAGTTTCTTATCCATTTTTCTCTATACAAAACTACCTTTTGCAAGGGGCTTTTAAAATCGTCTTTTAATGTTTTTATTGAAATAACATAACAAAATGAAATAAATTCTGTGACTTTGACTTTACACGGATAAAGAGAGAAAAGCTACACATAGGTAAACCTCAAAAAGTCAATAGTAACACAGCTACGACAGCCTGCAAAGTTGATAATTTAAATTTCATTTAATTCTCATAAACGACTGAAAAATGTCTTGAAAATCTGGATTTTTTTTTACATTTTTATAAACCGCGGAATGATTGGGAAGACGGTAAAACTAATTAATTCCGGACTGTAATTATTCTACAAAATCACGCCCACGTGAAAACAGGTGGCGAATCGCCATTAAAGATCGGATGGTAGTAACAATAAAATCTAATCATCGTTAGGCGAGCAACGAAATAAATAGTATGAACGAAAATAAACATATAACGGTATCGGCGCGCGCGCAGCTGTAAATTACCTGTTGGTTCCACTGAAATGTTTGATGCGTTTGCGCTTGATCGACATGCGTACACGGAGTTAATAGTTTTGGTACTTAAGATTAATTAATCTCGTAGCACTGACTCTTTATCATGTGACGTAATACTAGCGCAATAGAATCGATAATTGTTTACCGCTACTTTCTAAAGAACATAAATAAATTGTATATTTTTTCGTTTAAACGCTAAAGTTTCCATTATTCTTCATTTGGTAATCAAATGAACAATAATGGTGATGAGACAATAATAGAATTTAGTCCACAAGAGATCATCATAAAAACTTAACTAACTCGGAGTAAAATACACCATTAAATCATTTACAATAATGAACCTAAACACAAAACTTATGAATAATAATAAAATTATAAAATAATATTAAATTCAATTTAGTCATATATTTCTCGTGGTTTTTATAAGTTTGGCATTAATTGCAAATAACGTTAAAAGCATTAAGTCCGTCTTTGCACTTTTTGTTGCAAGAAGCTTATATTAATAAATAAATAAACTGTACTTTGAGTTTATCAATAAGAGAGCTAGATAGGGCAAGTTTAAAACTAGGGTCAGTGGGTCGTCTTAGGGGCGGATTTGTTGGAGTTGGAGTATACGCTTAGGGGCACTATGAACAGCAAAGAAACAAAAAAAAAATTTTTTTTTGGTTGAAAAAAAAAATTTTGGGACTTAAAAATTTTTTGATTTTTTTACGAAAAGTTTTTTCGGAAAAGTTCCAATTTTATTGCAGCATCTTATTAAGCTAGTCCATAGAAACAAATTAAGCTCTGAGAAGTATGGCCCTACGACGCACCGTTTCCGAGTTATGGGTCTTCGAAATTTTTAGTTTTTTATAAAACACTCTATATTTCCAAAATGGTAGGTCGGATGAAAATCTTTTCTGGAAAGAAATTGTTGCTCTAGTCGAGAACCATAAGATGGTGTAAAGAAACCCGCGGAAATTAGTAAAAAAAAAAATATGAAAAATTTTCTAAGTGTCGGATCGTCAGCTTGCGTATCTTTAGGGGCACGGGACTTAGTCAAATATTCTAAGATTTTTTTTTTTACTAATTTTCGCGGGTTTCTTTACACCATCTCATGGTTCTCGACTAGAGCAACAATTTCTTTCCAGAAAAGATTTTCATCCGACCTACCATTTTGGAAATATAGAGTGTTTTATAAAAAACTAAAAATTTCGAAGACCCATAACTCGGAAACGGTGCGTCGTAGGGCCATACTTCTCAGAGCTTGATTTGTTTCTATGGACTAGCTTAATAAGATGCTGCAATAAAATTGGAACTTTTCCGAAAAAACTTTTCGTAAAAAAATCAAAAATTTTCTAAGTCCTAGCGCCCCTAAGGCTACACTCCAACCAAAACTAGTGTCTGGTTTGAAGAAACAACAGCTTGTTATAAACTCACTCTCGCAGCCAGTTTTAAATCACTGCCCTTAATTATTTTTAAAAAATCTAAAATCCTCCAATCGATACTATCAAGATCACCCGGTCGTAGTAGTTCACGTAAACGCTCGGGCCATGTGTTTCACGTCGGGTGCGCGCGCGCCGCAATTCGGTCGCAATCACCATTACCTGGGCGCACGTGTATTTTTATATGCGCTATTTTAACGCTAAACCAACTGTTTAGTTCGATGGATAAAATTTTATTACTGCATATTTTTTTATGTAGGTCGATAATATACAGAATTTATTTTTTATATGTTTTTGGAATCTGTTATGTTTTGAATTTAGATATTTTTGGGTTTGTGTATGTTTTAGAAATGCAAACATTGGTGTATGGGGGGATTTCAGGTTTATACCTAATATATTTAGTTAAATCCTCCTTACCTTATGGTAAGTAACCACCTGCTTAAAAAAACAAGCAAAATGAATAATGGATCTATAAATAATAACATAATATTGGACTTATTTTTCAGGACCGTTCATGTGCCAAATTTTAACTCGACACTAATATTAGTTTAAGACGACAAAGCAATGAAAACGTCTAAAAAGGAAGTTTCAGATAAAGCATTCACACTTGAAATCATTTTCTTTTACTCATTTCCTAATCTTAAGACACTCTGAAGAAACACAAAGCATCACGAACAATATTTACACACGTTATCTCCTTTCTCCAATGCACAAGGTAATCAAGTAAACAAAGTAAGCCATTGCTAAGAATCCTTATCGTCACACATTGTAACTTCACCTGGCGTATCTGCGTCATAAAGGGGTAACAACTCGGTTCAAATGCGAGCCACTTAAAATTTGCACTTATACCCCTTATTATTAACTGTTGATGAAGTTGGGTAGTGGTGGGGAGATGTGGTTTGAGGTTGTCGATAAATTTGGAATTGTTTTTATCGCCTAATACAGTATTGTTTACTTTTTCAATATAGTCATGCTGTGATGCACATATTCAGAAATACTGTCTTGAAATGAACTTTAATACTCTGTATCACTTAAGCATCTGTATTCTGTTTAATGATCTTTAAATAAGTACATTTGGATCAAGTTCATGTGCTTAATTTCTTATAACCGCACATAAGTTTCTCCAAATGATTGACAGTCCGAAGATTTCTGTGACCATATTCCAGAGTGAAGCTTTAAAGCAAGCCAACTTGTACCCTCATTTTTTGGACTATTTCCAGTAAACAGGTGGACTTTTTGTAACCAAAATACGCGTGATGACAAAGTTACCGTGGAAGACAATTTCACAAAATAAAGTCCATCAAAATTCAAAACCGTATGGCATGATTGTATTTAGGTATGCAAAATCATCGACTACACTAAGTAGTACATCTCTAAAACACATTAGGGTTGTCGCGAAATGAAATTATACAAAGATTCACCTACACTTGCAATAACACACTGATTATTTCCTGCAAATTCTTAATGCTGTACTACCAAACCACATTCAGCCTTACTTCTTACAAAATAGAGTGGTGATTGGTGGCAGACTGTATGTTGGTATTCTGGAAGTTAAGACAACCTGCTTCACAAGTGCGCTAATCCCTTTTATCTTGAGGTGACGTGCCGCGGTTTATTATTTCGCTTCAGATATTTTGTTAATACTCTTAAACGATGTTGTATGAATAAGTTTCGGATGTGTGGCTTTTGGTTTTGTTGAGTTAATAATATCAGATGAGAAGGTATGTTTAGGTGATATGCAATATGAAAGCATTTGTTTAATGACGAATAGGTACTTTCAAAGAACCACGAAAACAAGATGTATATGGAAACTTCTCGCAAAGATCAAGGTCAATTAATCATTAATATAAATTAGACTATTATGAAGCACTTTAAAACGTCATATAGAAAAAAAAACTAATCGGCTACTTTCAGTAGGTAGCTTCGTATAAAGAAGAATGGAATGGAACTTACTCTTTTAAAATATATGTTTTACAACATTTGAATACAGAATCATACAAGATTACACGTGAATACGATGTACCAACCTTATTTGTAACACTTTGTACGTACTATGATATACTAGTTATGTAAAAAAACTAGTATATCATAGTACGGAATTAAATGTTTAAATTAGCCTGGTTTAAAAAACCAATTGCCCGAACAAAAACAATCGCATCTGATGGTAGCAAGAAAAGCAAAGAGACCCATCTCCCCATTGCATCATCAGATCCTCAAATCGGAAACTAGTACAAGTTAAATAAGTAGTTCCAGCAATACTAATAAACGTTATTACCTCGTCCTGCCACATTACTCACAATACTAATATTTCAAGCTATTAAGAAGATAATTAATATCCTAGCGGCTACAATGTATCACTGGCCGGTTGTAACAGATAGAACAAATGTCAGGTAATGATCGTATATTACATTGAAATAGCATTTAACTCATTTAAGTGTACAGGAAATGTAATAAAAGTAGTAAGTGTTTGTCGGTCTGATTTATTTAAGACTTGATTTTGTGATCTACCTATTAAAATGTATGGTTTATAGGTAACATTGTATTTTGTATATCAGTTCATAAAATACATGTAGGTCGACACACAGTTATGTTTTCTGCGACTAGATTTTAAATCGTTCAGTTTTTTATTTTTATTTATTTATAATATAGTACCTTTCGCCCACAGATTCCCTCGCGTTAAAAAATGTTTTTTTCTTTCCCTAAGGATTAATACTTTTTAATAATAAAAGTACATATACCGATATGCATTAAAAACACCTCACCCAAACGAATTTTTTCCGTCTTTCTGAAGCGATCACACACGTACTTCTCTTCACACTATACCTAGCACCTCTAAACCCGCACTTACATAGCCTAAGCCATGCTAACTTGCTAACCTGTTGATTTAATTGTCGATTAGTCTTCATTAGCGCGGCTCAAACGGGATCAGGCCTAATAGTTACTAATAGTATGTCGCAGCACTACAACGGAGCGGCTTAGGGCTGTCACTCGTTAGTTATCGCGAACCAATGTACAGCAGGTGGTTATTGTTGGTTATTTGAGGACGTGGTCTATTGGAGATGTTTTGTTTGCTCGGTTGTTGTGATAGTTCTAATAGGCGATTGATCTTTGCTACATTGTATCACAGCTTCCTTTGAGCATCGCAATATTATGACCAGTATTATCGTTCTATTAGTTTTTGATGGTACTCTGTAGCAATTGTAGTTCAAGATAGGTACTAAAGTGGCCACTCCTACGTCATTATAGTACAGAAGCTAGAGAAATAATTATGTCGGTAAGAAGGTAACTTCAGTGCTGCTCAACAATATCTACATAAATGTAAAACACAGTTGGCGCAGTGGTGAGCGATTGGCTGCGGGGCCAAACGCCTGCCGGGGTTGCGGGACGTCTTAGGATACCGTGGCTCCGGAACGTAAAGGGCAACAGAAGGAACAGGGTGGTTTTTTAGTCAGTAAAAGTCTGACAGTCCCTTCCGCCCCACCCAGGGCGGAAGGACTCATTTGATGATTTTTACCACCTCAAAAAAAAAAAAAAAGCACTGCGTGTCGCACGTTCGAATCCCGCACAGAACTAATAATTGTATAACCTACAGATAGTTGTTCCGTGTCTGGTTGTTTATGTAGGTATGTGAGTTTATGTTTGTAAACACGATACAGGAGTGATTCCTAGATATGTGACTAGTGGCGAGATCGGTTTTTATGTAGGACCCTGTATAAAACTAGCCATCTAACTTGAATATAAGTAAGTACACCTGAAAAAGGGCCTGTATTTCTAAATCTATCCTAAAAATTTCAGCCATACTAAAATAAGGTGGGTATACACGTATGGTGACTCTGGGATCATGTATTATGGTACGATGGACCTCGAATGTGCGAGACTCACTTCGCGATTCTATTTGTTGTTTCACTTTGTCCGAGCTACTGAATGATATTAATGGTTCCTTAACAAGCTTTACAAGTCTTAGATGAAAACGTTGTCTTAGCAAATGCTGTGAGGCCCTACTGGACTTGGCTAATGTTGGTACCTATATTACCTAATATTAGTATATAGGTAGATTACTAATATTATAAAACTGAAGTGATTCTTCTTTTTTTTCAATGATTCTAATCTGATAATTTTTTTTTCGCCAATTGGAAGCTACGTTATTCCTGAGTAGTATTAATTAACAATAATTTATTTAAAAAAAAATTAGATGTCTGTAAGGATTATCTATATAGATATTCACGCGGACGAAACCTAGTAAATAAAATATTCACAACATAACAGGAAGCTTCAATTATGCATTTTTTATTTATTTATTTATAATTAGACTAGCTTTTGCCCGCGACTTCGTCCGCGTATGTGTCGGTTATCGCGGACGCAGACGAAGTCGAATAAAAAGTAGCCTATGTCCTTTGTTGGGGTTCACACTTACCCTGTACCAAACACACAAATCGGTTCAGTAGTTTAGGCGTGAAGAAAAGACAGACAGACAGACAGACAGACAGAAAGACAGACAGACAGAGTTACTTTCGCATTTATAATATTAGTTAGGATTAGGATAGTCTAGCCATAATTATGTTTCTAGATTGAATAAGGATAGGAATATTATGGGCTTAAGTTTAAATAGATGTCTGTAAGGATTATCTAAAAGGATATTCACGCGGACGAAACCTAGTAAATAAAATATTCACAAAATAACAGGAAGCTTCAATTATGCAAATTTTATTTATTTATTTATAATTAGATTAAAGTACTTTTGAACGTAATATGGTCCAGACTAGATGTGAAAAAATCCACTATCCGATCTTTCTTCGCTCCCTCAAAATTAGTCAGTCTTGATTCTACCAGTAGTTAGGTATATTATAAATACTGCTTTCTTCCCTACTTTTCGAAGATAAACTACTCAAGGTTTTCAGTAGAATTTCCTTTTTATAACTAAACTCAAACCACTACAAACAATCTGTTCAGCGCCCCACCTCTAACTAATGAACGAACTAGCCAGGTGTGACAAACATTGGGATGTGTCCGCAGACAATATGCGCGTTATGACAGTGCACCACATTACCGGCAACTGTGCGTAATGGCTGCGCGTTATAGGCACGCCGCTTACGCCGTAAAGGTGTTTGGTGTGAAGTAAACTAATTAGGATAAAAGGTATAAGAAAGAGGCATTTTAGATATGCGCTTTAATAGAATTGTTATTTATACTTCAAAGAGTGAAAGTACTCATGACCATAAAAAACTTTGTCTTTCATATTTTAGAGTGCCTTCTTTGTATGGGAAGACGCCTATGCCCTGCAGTGGGACAATAATGGGTTGGTATTATTTTTCAGAGTTGGTCTCATAATAAAAATTGATCATATTCTTGTATATCCGTAGTGCATTGAAGCCTGTAGAGGTACCTACTAAGAAAAAGACATAAATTGAGTATGAAGACCACAATTTGTAGGTACACACTGACAATGCTGTGTTTAACATTGTGAAAAAGATCTAGTAGAAAAACAGTGATCAGCATTTTTTTCCAATCTTATTAAAAGAAAATGACTTATAAAAGTCTGTATTAAATTACTTATCGATTATTTGTTTAAATATTTTTGCAGTAAACACTGCAATAGATGGAATCTATCCAATCGAATTCATTATAAGGTTCCTTGTAGACCTTTAAAAAAGCTAATTCCACGCGTTACCCATACGATCAGGTGCTACAAACATTCAGATGCTCGCAGACAGACACAATATCCGCACGTTTAATGTCTGCGCGGCCACATTACCGGCAACTGTTGGTAATAGCCGCGCTATTTATGATGTAAAGGTGTGCTGCGTTTAGACCTAATTTGCGGTGTAAGAGAGTGGCTTAGGAAAGTATTATTTTAAGCTTGAGGAAAATAAAAAAATGCACAGTGATTTGATGGTGTGTAATTATTAAAAAAAAAAATGTATCTTTAGTAGGTATATGTGTTTTTGGTGCTTTACTGAACTGAAATTAGCAAGTCTTTCTCCTCGTTTTTTGTGATTAATTGGGGATCTTTTATCACAACAATAATGCTTAAAAATGACACAACTTAATGTTATAGGAAACCTACCTACCTTTTTAGTTCGTCGTAAGAAGTTACTAAGGCTAGTAATAGGTTGTAGATGCTTTTTTAGGAACTTTTTTTGGACAAACCTGCCACAGTATTCCCAACCACTGGAACTCCTGAAAGCCAAAGTTATAGGTACTATTATATTTACGGAAAATTAGCATTTCTAGGAGTGCAGTGAAAAAATTCCCCATTGCCATTCAAGTACTTACTAGCTCCAGCATACTCTCCAGCTACAAGCCAGCACCAATAAACGGCAGGTATTTACGACACTGCCTGCGTATGTCGCCATCATTGTTTTGTATTGCATTCAAACTGTTTAACCTACAAATACAAATATTAGTTCAAGTATTATGGCGTTGTAATTCGATTTGTGTTATGTTGTTATTGGAATGTGAAATTCAACCTACTGTTTGTCGCATAGCTGATCTACTTAGTTGTTTGGCTACAATGTTTGCTCTGCAGTGAAAGGGTTAGGCCCTCGGATTAGTAAACTAGGTAAGGTACTAATCTATCCATAAGATACCTCTCAAAAGTTCAATGAAACTTTAAGCCGCATAATATAGTCTTATAAAACGTATTTTCGAAATACGGTATAAATATAATAGGACCAAGTTTAGGTTCACACTAAAAAACTCCTTTAAGAAAGTTCATATTCATAATAATATTTTTATTTGCATACCATATTATTATAAAAGATGTTATATTAGTCATTAAGCTAAAATGGACTCTGTTAGGGCACAGCAACATAGTATCGAGTATCTTAAAATTTGAATTCAACAATAAAATCTTGAAAATAACAATTCTAATTTAAGTTTCCATTTTCGAATGACTATAGGCCTGTTGTAAAATTAGTTATGGGAAATGTAAACAATGTTACACAAAATATTAACACATACAATCAACTCCGAAACATCAATGAAACAGTACACCGTGCAACACAAGTCGCGTCGCAAGCGCATACATTTGGTTGCGAGCGCTGCCTGCCGCCGCGCCGCGGCGCTATGTACACGATGAACACAATGCTACACTTCCCTGTTGCTGTTGGCGTGCGGAACGCAATCTGACTCCTGCGATGCACTATGCGAATGTCGGTGGAATAGTGTGGAAGAGGCTTTGTCTACAATTACTTTTAAAAAGTCAAAATCAAAACATTTATTTTAATTAGACCATTTACAGGCACTTTTGAATTGATAAGGAGTCGGTCAGTTACTCAGAAAGTTGAAGCTTGTTGCTCGTTCCAAAATGTAGATGAAATGTAAGCTATTATGTGTTTCTTTATCTCAGAAATCAGACTGGCTATAGCGGTAGAGCTCCTTGCTGAAAGGTCTGTTTTGTTGGAGTTCTTCCAACCATCAATTTAAAGATTACAACTTTTTTTTACAACGTTAACGTTTCAAAGTTGTAACGTTAACACTAGAATTTTCTCCTGTATTGTGGGTGCGTTTACAAATATATAAACTCACATAAACAAACAACCAGACCAGGAACAACTGCAGGCCATTCAAATATTTGTTTCTTTTGCCGATTTGAACCCGCGACGCACAGCGTAGCTGCCAAACGCTCAGCCTCTGCGCAAACCATGTCAAACACGGCTGTATCCCTTCCATTTTCCTATTGTCTATTTTAGTTTTCATTCATAACCATTCATAAGATAATAAGGAAAACCTAAAGCCCTTGCCACACTATCACGCACGAAACGCACGAGCTCGCGACAACGAAAAGCGATTATATTTAGCACTCAACACCTAGGAAGTTCATTAAGAAGACGCTATGTTGCTAATGCGCCCCGACTCTAATTGAGCAGTTTGTCGCACTCGAACCGCACGCGTTCAGGCGCTCGTGCGTTTGCGGCTTTATGGTTATGTGTGCATTTGCCCTTAAGTGATGTTGCTTCAAAGTTAAGTAGCTAGGATGATTCAGAGAGAAAGTAGGATTATAAACTTGTGGATAATGATGTCTTTCTTTTATGATCCGCTACTAAAAATTGCCTTAGGTGTTCTGAGCGTGTCAAGAAAAAATAAGGTTTCAATACAGTGTATAATAGATGCCATAAGACTTGTGTCTTATGACACAGGTCTTTCAGGGCTTTCAGGTGACTCTAATTTCCTTTTTTTGTTTGTTTTTATTAGCTGCAAGTTCTATGTACTAAAATAAATAAATGATCACCCAAACTCAATCCAAAACCTCTATCAGACTGCGCTAAACAAAACGCTGTAATGTAGTATTAAGCGTACAACCTTCTATAAAACCAGTAAATCTTTGGGGCTATAAAATATGCATATAAATTATATAGGTATTATAATATAAAATTTATGTAGTGCAGTCTTGAACAGAACGTGATGTATCGCGCAGGGCGAACCGGCGTCATTTGCTAGTGTGATTTATATAGTTCCCTACACCTAAGGGGTTGGGTGGCAGGATTTTACTAATTTCTAATAGCCAGTATTAGGATTTGCGCAAATCGTCCTTATTTCCTAGCTTGAAGAAGTAACACATTTATTTTTAGCTTTCAGTTCCAAGATATATTCAAAATAAATAATATTCCGTTTTAAAAAAAATGGTCCTCAAACAGTTCAGGGGTCATGAGGGTATTTAAAGTGAAGTTTTAATATTTAAAATAGAATATAATGAAGGTTAAAACCTTCATTGTATCTCCGTAACCAGAACCTACCAGGTGTGGTAAAGACCAAAAAAAATCGCTGTGTCATTTTACAATAAATACCTAAATAATAATATGCTTAGGAAGTCTGTGTAAGAATATGCAAATTAAAACACTCGTACTCTTTCAAAATATAATACAGAAAAAAAGGAGAGTAGGTACTCAAATATTTTTAAAACAACTGTAAAATCTACTTAAAAATTAACAATAAAAATCTGAAACAATGAGAAAGCTCACATAAAACTAGAATATAATAAAATATTTTCACAGCAATAAAAAATATGAAAAAAAAAAGAATTATGTCTGGTCTTGTCCCACATAAAAAAAGCAAACAATATTTGCGTTCGCGATTCGTCTCAGTAATTATACGTTAATGTGAGCTTTCATCTCCTGTGTAATATAATTGGGATAGGCAGATCTGTTATGAACGCACCATTTAGTTATTCACGACACATTTATAATATAAGAGCTGTGTATTCTGTAAATCGAGTAGAAGTCTTTTTATCCCAATAATCCTGGTTAAATATTTTCTTTTTTTTGGAACAGGACAGAATAATTATTAAAAAAAACTTTTTGTGTATGAGAGTAGTCTGTAAGTGAAAGAAAAATTCGTAGTGTTTTATTTTATTCTTAAAACTTAAAACTTAGTTTAAGGATTAAAAAAAACATGTTTTATCTCATTTTATTTTTAACAAATACTATATTTTCCTTCATTTTACTAACAAATAAAAATTTGTTATTAATACTTTACTTTAATAAGTTTTGCCAATTTAGGGAATTTATAAAGAAAACCTTAATTAACATTAAAATGCCGTGTTTTTATCGGAACACATAATAAAACACAAACCATGTCTCTCAATATCGTATTAACAAACGTGGGAAACAACATAACATTTTACAACTTCCTGTAAAAACTATTGAAAAACATCTTTATTTTGACCGCCCGCCAAACGTATGGAATTTATTATTTTATTACTACTCTTCTCTTTTTATATGTATAAGTACTTAGTGATATAAAAAATATAAAACAGTTTTATAGATGAAAATGAAAATAAAGAAACAGTAAATAGGTGCTTCCGGATAATAGTGTTATTGTTTTGTTTTCTTATTTAGATGATTTGATGTTTCTGGGGAGTTGTGTGGTCTGGGGCTGAAAATAAGTCAATTCAAATTTATTTTTACTGGTTTATCAGTATTAAAAGCTTCTGCTGAACCTAAAATTCTATTGCTATCACAGAATAAATTGTGTTCAATGTTTAACTTGTATCCTGACCTCTAAACAGAATATCTCTTAAATTCAAACTATGATCGTAATTATTATGTCTTCATGAAAGTTACAACGCATTATAAATCGAAAGGGCATTCAATTTAACATTATCTTTTGTCATAAGACATGACAATATAAAATGAATAATAAAATTAATTTATGATTTATTAAGATACTGAATTCATTTTAGTTACCTCAACCCTTTAAACGTCTCATGCTAATTTTAACTTCTAAAAGCACTAAATATGTTTCATAAAATTAACATGCCAAGTTAAGCTGTGAAGCTCAGTACAATCCTCTTATGAGAGAGCAATACAATGTGCACTTTACGCAGAAGTTAGTAAAAAACTAAAAGTAGGGGATTTAGCGGCGCCCCGCATGCCTAAGGTGGGTGTACACGTGAAACCACTCAGATTGCCATTAGCCGCATGCTGCGAGTGTGTACCGCGCTTAACGTTCCGTTGTAAGGCTTATACGGCTAGTTAGTGTTTAAATTATATTTATTTTCTTAATTTTAGATTTATTAAAGAAAAGAATATATAATATCATGCCTGTAATCCCCGAAGGGTTAGGCAGAGGTGTACCCATTACGACACCGACATTATGCCAGTTATTATTAATCCCATGTCCAATAGGGGGCGAGCCCATTGCCATGCACCGGGCACAAATCCAGACTCCGAGGCTGCTACTGAGAAATTCCTGATGAAAAAACTCAATAACACTTAAACTTTGTCCGACCTGAGAATCCAACCAACGAGGCAAAGAAATGACACTACAAATATTAATTCTTCAAACATTAAGTAAATTAAACAAAACCAGTTAACCTTTGTAATAAAATATCGTGTAAAATACCCAAAAAAATCAAATAAACTGTAGTCATAAACACGTCGAGGGCCACGAAATAAGCGAGGAATGTGAGCAAGCTCTCGACAAATAACTTTAACGAGAATATTGTAATGAAGCCAATTACGGAGCAGCGTCAACTGAGTGTCGTTTTGTTTTGACAAAATGGTGCAACTTCAATGAATATTTTGTTAAGAGAAAAGTGAGATTGCCACTGTGAATTTTTACTTCTTTAAAAAAAGAATGAAAACGAATGTGCTAAAATAAGATAGAACACCTCTCCCGTCAGTTTTCTATAGCTTGTCGTAGTATTTTAAATTGCAGATTTATTTACTTGTTTCAATTGTGTAATCAGTAAATAAGACACGGTTTTCTCCGTTTATTAAGTGATAGTTTAATACAAATTAAAAAAAAAACAGTATTGGTAAAGTTTTGTATTACTTATTATTTTTATCTTTAGCTAAATCCATAGTAAACACTATCAAGTAGCAATATTTTCTTTGTACACATAAACGAATTATTATCCAGGACATTGTATACGTATCCTTTGAACAGTTTCCCTCCGTAACTCAGGTACGTAAATACGCTGTTAGCGGCCGACTTGTGAGCGACGCGTGCTCGTAACTCGCGGTTTTTATAGCCCCACACCTACGCAAACGCATAAACAATTACTTGTGTTACTCTTTTATGAGTTTGTCATCGCGATGTGTGTTACAATGTTACCAATGATGGAAGGAAAATTATTATAAAAATAATATCAAAGTTTTTTTTGTACTTCCATAATTTAGCTTAATAATACTGTCCGTAGTCAAAAATATTTTTTTTTTATAAACTAGCTTTAATTTACATTACATTTATATACATTATGGAACGCAATAAATGATTGATTGATTGATTTAATTTAAAATTATTACAATATTGAGTAAGTATTGGACATTGTATTGTTATCAAAACTAAAGGTGTGTGCAAATTTTCAGCTCAATCGGATACCAACAAATGGTCGAAAAATACACATACTTACATACATACATACTTACATACGAACAGTGCAAGCTAAATAAAAGCTTGTAAAAACAGGCCTTTTTACATTTTACATTAATTACCAACCATTCCAATGCCATTACCATTCCAATGAGTAGATCAGATAACATCTCTACATCTAATTTCATAATTTACCTGAATACTACATAAAAGCCCAAATTAAACAGCCAAATAACATTTTTAATTGCCAATCAACGTTGCACTAAATAGAAAGTGTTAACACTATATTGTGGCGCATTATTAAGTGGAGCCTCAATAACACTGCGATCAGCCTGATTGGACAACCAATCCCCTGTTAATTTCGATCTACCGTCAACGGTCGATACGAATATACGAAATTCGGAATACGAATTTTCAAATTCGGACTACGAATTTACGGATTTAGTGGACGTGGTGACGAGAGGGTTAATTTTGGAACATTTTAGCGGTGCTGTTAATAGGGGATTTAATTTAGAATTAGAAGGATGTTTTTGTTTAGGATTTGGGTTCATCATGATTTGATTGGGGATTATGAGGAACAAAACAATGATGTTAGATGGATATCAGCCAAAATTTATAGCTGTCAGTTTTCAATCCTGTTTTGCTTCAGTGTTTAGAAATAAAAAATAAAGCAGGGCAATTTGTGCAATATATTGAGTCATATATATAGTAGGTATTATAAAAATGAAAATAAAAATTTCTTCTATTCCAAGTCAAATCTACTTTGTCCTAATGCTAGGTTTTGATTTTTTTTTACATATCTAAGTATATCCGTCCCATTATGAATCTCATAAATAGAAGATATTACAAATAAAGCGGTGTCGACAGCAAACCTAATTTTCGAACGCCACAACCAGCTAATGTGACCAAAATGTCACGGAATTAACAGGACACTACAAATTAGTGGAACACACCAATATACACAAGCGCGCTATTTAAATTCCGAATGCACACCGCAAATATCCGCGTATCCGCGAGAATATCCGCGATATCCGCCACGGCCGAGTGCTCCCGTACAAATAAACGGTTGATTTGATCAGCCGCTTTGCCAGAACGATATACGTTGTGAAGGACTATCGAAAAAAGGCGAATGAATCCGATGGATTGCGGATTAAACTGTAAAGGTTAATGAAATGTGTGCACCCTTGTTTGTGTGGGGTAAACTGTCCTTTATGTGTTTTGAATGTTTAATTTATAACGCAGGTTTTTGTTTTATAATACACATATCAAAAGTGTCTAGGGATCAACATATATTTTTGCAATAACTTTTCTCCTGATTGATATTAATTAAAATTTTCTTTAAGGATTCATCAAATAAAGTGTTTTCGTTTGTCACAGTAACGATAAACCAAGTCACCTTTGAAATGTGCCATTTTCCTAATAGAGGGATTTTTGACATTTGAACCACTAACACAAAAGTTCGAAAAAAAGACTGAAATAACAGTTTTCTTTAAAATTTTATTGGGTAACTTAAACAATTAATAATCCGTGTTTCTACCGCGAACACTAACAACACAAGAACATCGGTTTGGCATACTCAAAATGAGTTCATCCAAATCACGCTGTGGAATGGCCGCCCATGTTCGTTGCAACAACAAAAAAAGGTCTTCTTGCGACTGGATACCCTCCATATTCGGCAGAGCTCTTCTCTGTAGCATATCCCATGCATGCTCAATCGACATTGATGTTAGCTGCGGCGAGAGTCTGTCTTACAACTCTTGCGGTGTGCGGTCGTGCATTATCATGCATTAACTGAAATAAGGGACCGATTTGCACTTGTAGAGGAACGATGACGTCTGATACAATCGTCTCAGCATAAATTTGAGCGTTGAGGTTGCCTCTGATCCAAATCAACTCAGTTCTTCCGCCGATCCAAATACCCGCCCATACCATGATGGTTCCACCACTATAAGGATGGACTTCCTGGCAGGATTTTAATCGCTGTTGGCGTCCAGGGGTTCTCCAGTGTCGTATACGTCTTGTATCCGGTCTCATACCAAAACGAGACTCATCAGAAAAGCACACGAAACGCCATTGTTCTTCTGCCCAATTTCTGTGTTCAAGAGCCCATTGATATCGAATCCTACGATTGTGCATTGCTATAGGTGGTACCCGTAGCGGTCTTCGGGAATGAAGGTTCACTTCATGCAAGCGGTTTCTGACTGTTTGGTCGCTAATTAAGTTCCCTGAAGAGTGATGAAGCCTCACGGCTAACATCATGGCGGTTATTGTTGGAGCTCTTCGAGTTAAGATTTGAATGTATCGGTCTTGTCTCCGTGTGGTGCAGCGATACCGTCCTCCATGGCGCTCAGCCACGGTACCAGTGCTTCGGTAACGTGTCCAAAGTCGACTGATAACACTCTGACTTGTATTCAGAGCTAAAGCCACAGTACGTTGCCGGGAACCAGCTTCTATCATTCCCACGGCTCTGAGCATTTCTTCCCTGCTTAAATGACGTCGCCGCTCCATAATAACGTTGGTTTTAATCAGTAGTAGGGAAACAGTAGCACTAATAATGTCTTCAATGCGTTGTATGTTTTTATAGGGAAAATATTGACAGCTGATTTTCATCTTTTACTCGAATTTGATTCACAGTTCCTGATTCAAATTATGAAATGCACCAAAAAGGATCCATATAAATTTATAAAATCATAAATTTATTACAAAGCCACATCTCAATCTCAAGAAATCCGCATAAAAATGCTTGATCCCTAGACACTTTTGATGTGTGTATTAATCAAAATCATTGGTTACCCATTTTATATTAATTTACCAAGTTAATTTTATATTTATCGAGATTTTCTTCGAGAGCCTTTTAGTATTTTAAGTACATATTTATAATAATATCCGAAAACAAAGTAGGTAATATTTAAAATAAAAGTAGTTCTATAATAACAACTTTTAGTTTTAGTAATGTTTTTTTTTGTGACAGAATAAGTTTCCACATATTACATAACCTTTCATTTTCTTCTCAAGACGATTATAAACAAATATGATACTATTTATACTAAGCGCAGTGTAGCATAGAAATAGGTACGTCGCAATGTCTGCACGCGGCATCCGCGTGGTTTACACCAACCATGTCTAATTGTCTAATCGATTGTGGAGCTGTAAATTAACTAATTGAGTGCTAATCTCATACGGTGCTGAGTTATGTTTATCATATACACACATCAAAAGTGTCTAGGGATCAACATCCCTAATCAATGTTAGGGATGTTGATCCCTAGACACTTTTGATGTGTATATTTACATATTGCACGCCTAATTATTATATTCACAAATGCTAAGTGATGGCTATCGACATCTGCAATACCAGAGGTATAGGCGTAAGTTGATCATGATCACCATTCTTGGACAAAAATATCAAAGTTTTTGATATATTTTTAAAAGCAGTAATAAATTATTGTGCTAACGTAAAAACAAAAGTAAAGAGTATGATGAATAAGTAAAATATAGAGTTTCTCACCCATATTTTTTTAAACGGAACTAGATTAATTTCTTTTTACTTGTCTATGACGTTCGAAAGTGCCTTTTAGGTAATAGTCTAAGGGCTAATTTTTCAATTGTCAGATAACTCTCAACGGAGGGTTAAATATGGCGGTTTGACAGCTTTTGTATAGAAAATATGTCAAATTGTCATATTTATTCTTTGGATAAAATAGTTATCTGACCATTAAAAAATCAGCCCTCATTGAAATAAAAAATAATATCTTCTTTGACCAAAGACTAAAACTAAAGCAAATTGACGATATGATACTTTGCTTACATGTTTTAGAAAGGCGCTTAACTTAAACGTAGAATAACTGTTTCCTTCTCCTGCTATTTTAATACTTATACCTTTACATTAAAGTAAATAAGTACAAATAACTACTTATATTAACAATATACCTACTTACCTATTGTAATTTTGATGCAGTGGATGTGAGCGCTCGTTAAAAAGTTAGGCGACAGAGACGCGCCTGCCACAGACTACCACAATGAAGAGAGGTGAGAGGGATGATATAGGGGGATGACATTGTTGAACAGAGTTACATTCAAAGAATATAAGGTATAGTAGACTTACCTTATTCTTATTAGCGACTTACGAAGATTAAGTTACAAGTGTTGTGTGCTGAAACTGCAAAGTTTTAATAATACCTACCAGCCTATTTATTGTTCCACTTCAGGACAAAGGTCTCTGTTGATACAGTGATGGTACGAGCATTGATCAACACGCTTGCTCAAGGTAGATTGACAATTTCAAACTTATACTAAATTATAAAATCAAAAAATATTTTGTAATATACCTACTAAATGAATGAAAATATAATTTTATTTATTACTCAATATTTCTTACTAAATTTTCCGAACACCCTATTACCAGTCGCTATAGGTAACATCACAAGTAAGCATGTTTTGTTTCTTAGTTAAATCTTTGTTCACCGCAAGTGGCGCCCCCTGCGCCCCCTCCGAGTGACATCAAACGCGGGTGTCAGGAAGTGACGTCATTGTTCATGATGGCGGATCGGTTATTTTGAATAAGTGGGTAAGTTAAGACTTTGAGTTGAGGTATCTTGTTGTGTTGGATAATGAGTTGTTGGGTTGTGGTGGTTATTTTACTGTTGTCGTTTATTTTGGATGGTAATATTCTGCTGACGGACAAAATCTTCAAAGAAGCAGGTAGGTACCAGTGGACCATACCATAATACTAATAATTTTGGTATTCCAAGTAGCTAAGTATAACATTTATTTTAAATTGTTTTGCTTAAAAATATTCTGTACATATTATAAGTAGGTACTATCGCCCAATCTTAACAACAGCAAAATAACGCAAAGAAAATCTCAACCACACCTATAATAAAGTGATCGTAAAATAAAAACCCATGTAATAAATCTGACGGCAACACATAAAATATCTCGCACCTACCTCATTCGTCATCTCTTTATCAGCAAAAAAGGCAATATCCACCTTAGAAAAATGAGGAGAGCCCGCCCTACAGGCCTTTAAGACAACTATTTATCAGAGAAAAAAAATACCCATAAATCAGGGAGCATTTTTTTATCTGGCAATCTCATAGGTGGGGTAAATAAACGATAGGTCAGGGGTAGTGCTTGATTTGATGGCAACACACGCACGCACGAATTGGATGACACTTGTTATTATTGTTTTGATAGATAGTTGCTTTGACTATGTAGGTACAACAACCTAACTTGGCTCGACAAACTTGGAAAGCATCAGAATCGTCTTTACTCTGATATTTTCCAGGTATTTAATATACATACATACATAAACTCACTCCTTTTTCCCACAGGTGTAGGCAGACACCACAGAACGCCACCTGCTACGATCCTCACATAGTCCTTTCGCCTCGTCCACGTTCATACATCTGGTCAAGCACGCCGTTTACGAGAACTCCACACCTGACCTTTCTGAAGAACCTTGCCAATAAGGTCAGTGTTGGTCTTCCTAGGGCGTCACCTTCCTGCGTTGCCACTCACAAGACTCACAACTGCCATATAAATTCTTTTGTAAATCGCCTTTCCTTTCCAGGCATTTACTGCATTTAACTATGAACAAAGTAGATAATACTTGTAATCAAATGAAAATTATTATAAGTAACTTTACTTACTTATAATAATTTAGAAGCGAACACATAAGAAAATGATCACTAAATTATTCTAATGCTACCTATCAATAAATAAATTATCTAATCAGCTACGAAACACATTATATTCACATCCCTATTCCGTACAAACATGACCTTCAAAAATATCAAACAATTTATCATCCCCTTAAAAAAATCCTAACGTTTTCCGTATCTCATAAACTCGCTATCGGCCACGTGTATCGATATTATAAACGTTTTATGACAGCTTTTAATATAAATGGCAAAGGGTGGCAAATGGTAGAAAAGTTTGTATGGTATGCGAGGGGTTGAAAATGAATTGGTTTTGGACAAAGAGATTAGATGAAGGGACAACACATACGAGGCAATCTCGCCCAGAGTCTTAAGAAGAAAAAACTTATTTCGTATAAGTATAATTTCAAGTTTTAAGTAGTCAACTTTTTACTTTATCATCGATGGACCAGTCGATGTGGTGATACCTGAGAGAAGCCTATGTCCACCAGTTGCAATATTATCAAAGGAAAAAGATTTATATTTTTGTGTGTAAGGGGTACTCAAAAACTACCTAACCGATCATGAAAATTTGTACACCTAAGGAATATTGGAAAGCTGTATTTATATTATCAGCTACTAACATAGGCTATATTATATTTTAAAAAAACTGTATCCGTAAGAAAACTCACGCGGCCAAAGTCGCGGGCAAAAGCTAGTTTTTTAGTATTCTAGATTTACTCTCACAATAAAAATATATCATTTTCATTCTGTAAAAGTTTGTCCAGTCTTTTACCTGCCATACTCAACGTAACAACCCAATAATCACCCTACTTGCAAGTTTCAACCCTCAATATAAGTTACAGCTTGTCAAACATAATTGATACGCACACGGTGGGTAGGTAGGTATCCACATACCTATATCTTTCACCTCCAAGCCTCAAGCGATGTAGGTGGCGCCCCCTGAGGGAACTCATTCATAAACAAAAGCCACTTGATGGTCGCAATTAAAATCTTAACATGTAGTATTAATAAACACCTCCTTTTAGAGATGGGGTTGCTTTAATTTTTATCGATATAATTTTTAAATGAGATTAGTAAGGGAATGATTTTGGGTTTGGAGATACGAGTTTAAATTGAGCTAGATAATAATATTGATGAAATAGAAGATTGCAATTCGGCTGTTTGTTAATTTAACGAGAGTTAAAATTTTTTTTTAAAAAAGGTCAAGGTACAGACTGTTACTTCACGGATGTTTTTCTCAACAAAGAAATGGGTTAACTATGAATATCCCACACAGAACTTACAACTATCAAAATATCGACATCAACATCACCCCATCACTTATAACAAACACAAAGGTAGAACGTCTCAGAATTAAATTACCTCAACCCCGCTAACTCCAAACAATAATCTTAAACATTACTCCCCCGCCCCCCTCACAGTCCTACAGTTAAGCCTTTTATGAAGATGTGTTGCGTACGTCTTGCTGACGACTGATAAGTCAATGATGAGTTTTATCGACAATGAGGTAGCACTAGTTAAGTTTGCTGTAGCATATTTTGGCAGGTAGGTATTATTGGGAATTGTCGTGATGGCTCAGTGTTAAGGCACGTACTGCCTCTCATGCATGAGGCTGATATCAGTCAAGTACTTCTATCTTGAACATCGCTGCCATTACTAAAGAAAACATCGTGAAGTAATCTGGAGTTATGATTAATATAAGTCTAAAATCGACAGTCTGCCTTAAGAAAGCGTGGTGATCAATGTGTGTACCTGCTTTGTATGAGAAGACGCATTTGCACTACAGTGGCTGGTATTATTATTGCTTAGGTAAACCAATCTACTAATAAAGAAAATAGAGGACTTTAAATAAACAACTGAAAAGTTAGACATTTGCTAATCAAGTAGAAAGACTTTCCACCTAAATACTAAATGTGTAATATAGTCTGGACACTAAGTGCACAAAGTTTTTTACTTGTTACACTCAAGTGGATTACCAAGTTACCATCACCACCCTTGCAGGTTAGGTACATCTGAATGACCAGTACCTACATTTACTAATCCTCCATTTTTGAGCGTTCTCAAAGCTTGTTGATTAAAAGAAATGAAGGTAATTGTGGTATACGTTGCGAATTTAAAGGCTTTAGAATTTAGCTGACAAATTCGTAACTATTGTACGGGACGGTCAGCTGTGAAGAAGTCTTGGTAAAAAACATAGTACTTAGCTGTCAGAACATTGTTTGTTTTCATTGAAAGTATTTTAAGTAATTTTAAGACTTAATAAAGGATTTGCGATTGCTTACATAAGTTGAATTGCAGCCATACACTCCTTATCTTAATCCAACTTACATCACCTAACTAACTGATTCATTAACCAACTGCAAGGTTACAACGTAACACCTCTCCAGTTTAACTTAACCCTTGTAAAGTATCACTAAATAAAGGTGACCCGATATGTCCTTAACCCGTCCGCAACAGTAGGTGTTATTGTTAAATTGGCCCAACAATCCCAAGGGTCTCAAAGACCCATCTTAATTATTAGCAAGGTGTTTAAGGGTTGAATTTACGATGTGTTAATACGACCCGATGTGCGTCGCCTGCAATTACGTTTAACCCTATATTAATTTACCTGGGGTCTGTTGGACCTACGGTGGGTACTTTGTTACAAATTGGTGTAGTTTTGGGTGCATTGTGTATGTTGTGATGTTAATGGCTTCATTATGAAATTAGTGGACGTATAATGGGTACCTACGTATCCATTTTATTGTTTAAACAGAATTGACATAAGATAGATAGCGGTAACTCTAAAAATAAGATTTTTAATAACATAATGTATTATCGAAGGCATTATCTTTTTTCTGGGCTAAAAAGATGTAGACTATGTTTACAACAATTAGTTAAATAAATAAAAGAACAATTTCAAGTGGTAACAAGCAAAAAGACACTTTATTTTGACTAGATATATGACTAGAATGTGGTGCAACAACAGCAAAAATTACTCAACCATTTTCAAACTTATTTGGACGTATGCCCATAGCAGAAGAGACGAAGCGTGAGAAAGTAGACAATCTCCATGAAGCTGAGAACACTACAGCCGAGGAACAAGCCAGCCATACCGCCGACAGCAACTGGCAAGAGAAACATGATAAGTCTTTAATACCAGTAACTGTAGATACTGATGATGAAGTAAACATAATGACTGGTCATACCCAATACATCAGTGAAACCGAAAATGATGTCTCTTCTGTATCTCATGCGAGGGTACGTCACCATCCCCCACTGCAGATTGGTGCCAAGAAACCACTCTTGTAGAGCCTGAAAGCAGGAAATAATATTAAACACCAGTTGCATTACATGCTAAAGGTAAGTGTGCCTTTCAGTAATATTGTCAATCAGGTGCGGAGTACTTGTAACCGGCGTGCTTGTATGACGAGATGTATGAACGTAGATGAGGCGAAAGGAGTATGTAAGGATCGTAGCAGGTGGCGTTATGTGGTTTCTGCCTACCCCCATGGGAAAAAGGCGTGAGTTTATGTATGTATGCATGTATCGTGGTTGTGTTCAAGAGATGAAAATAGTCATTAAAACTGAAAATCCAAATATTTTTAGTTGGTTTCACAAAATAATTAATAGAGCAGAGAACAGGGTATTCTAAAATAACATACATTAGATTGCAGCACATAGTTCACATCATCACACAGAGGATAACATCCGCAGCTTATTTTCTTTCCGCTATCGTCTTGCAACTTGTACAATTCATCTGAAAAATAATTACTTACAATTTACTTATAATCAAGTTGTAGTAAGTACAACAGTATTAGTGTACTTATTTTGAATATAAATCTATCTGACCTTTATGTTTAGATAAACAATGTAGCCCTTCGATATCACAAAATTGTTCATCACCTGTAAAAAATACATAGACACACATAATACACACACACATAATTCACTGTCCATTCAAGGTTGCCTGGAAGAGATCGCAAAAAAAAAAAAAAAAAAAAAAAAAAAAAAAAAAAAAAAAAAAAAAAAAAAAGTAAGCGATAAGGCCGCCAATTGTATGTTTTGTAGTAGATAGTTTATTTAAGTCATATTTAATCAGGTGTACAATAAAGAATATATAAATAAATAATAATAATAATAATAGTCTGGTAAACAAGTCCTATTTATATTATTAAAAAGATTTTACGCTCAGTAGATATTACGAATATAGGTCATTAAGATAATGATGATAGTTGAACTAACCAATCCTCCTATAGAAGTGTGGGATACATTTGCAGTACTTCAGACACAGTCGTATGCGGCACTCCATGCGACACATCGTGTACGTGTATATTGAGTTGTGCTTGAGGTTGTTCTCATAAGGAAATCGGCAGCGACGTTGATTGACGCTTAATCTGAAAAGGATGAGAAGCTCTTTAATAGACTGAAGTGATCATGTTTTTTGATGGTATTGAGGTTATACATATATGCAGCCAAGCAGAATAAAATGTAAATGGCTACTAGGAAGATAAGGATACGTTTTCAATAAAACAACCAAATTCGATATACAGCAAAAAAAGCTCATCAGGTTTCGGAAATAATAAAGAAAATAGAGATGATAAAATCGTTAATTACTTAGCAGCTTCCGCCGAAGTGTAGACAGTGAGTGCAGTGACGTACAGCTTCATGTAGTACCCTTCAGCTGAGTGCTGGAACTTGGTCGATACGTCCGGCACTTCTTGAGGACCGTGTATGTACACCTAAAGAAAAGTAAGATTGAAATAGATGTTTTATCAGTGGCTTGAAATATATATTTCAGAATTCCATATTATTATACGAGTAAGCTCTCACATCATATGAAGTAGATATGTTCATGACTTGCGCAAACACTTCACCATCTAACGGATGGATGAACAACGACTTCTTATCATCAACTACAACATCCCATCGGTTGGCGTCTCTGTATCTGGAACACATCGAGACAAAAAAATTAAATAATAGTAGAATTTTGTTTTATTTAAACGGTAAACTACTTCCAGATCGTCATCATCACCATCATGACAGCCAAAAACAAACTACTTACTCTGGAGAATTATACACAGCTGTTCTAGAATTCACGGCATAACACAACCCCATCTCCGTGACAGTGGGTACTATCGACAGAATCACGTTCGACACTCCAATCGTCAGGGTTGGCTTGAACGGGGCAGATAAGTTCATCAGGAGTTGGATGTACTTATCAGGCCTGATGTCGGGGTAGACCGGAATGTTCTCGAAGTTCTTGTACGACGCATTTGAGAGAGATAAGATGAATGACTCCAACCTTGTTTTGTTTGGTTCGTTAGAGTTTCTGAAAAGTATGGATTGACCTTTGAAACAGAATGCGAGGTGAAAATGGGGGTATTACTTTGTACGTGTTGTATCATCCATCGTAATAATACCATTAAAAAGGCGATCACTGCTAGACATAGTTCTTAAGCATCGTCTTATAACCGGACCTACTCTGCCCCTATTTAGAGAAAGTTATGCTTTATTTTCCCCATCATAATATAACTTAAGAATAACTTGGTCAGCCCAACGCAGATCAATATAACTTTGACTTAAGCTTACATAAGAACTAAAGTCAATGTCAAATCATTTATTTCAATTACATCATTAAAAGGCACTTTTGAAAGCCATATAGAAGACAAAAGAATTGAATTACTCGAAGATACTGTCTACAAACCTCAAAAAGACTTCGAGCTTCTTCTTATCAATGTAGTTATTGGGACACACGGTGACGCACGGGAAGGTGGTGTTCCAAGCAAACATGTCTCGATCCATGGAGACGACGGTAGGGGAGGATTGGTAGCGACTCCAGGTCATCTGTGACAAGTACAGGGACCCAAACCCTGATAGGAATATGATGGTAAACCAGAGGATGCTGTGGACAAGAAAACTTATTCAAGCAAATAAATAAGACATTGGTATTTTTGTGAATGCTCTAGAATAATGATGTAGTACTGGATCCATACTAATTGAAGATGCCAATGTAACAGTTAGGAGTTAAAGCGAACATAGTTCGATATCGCATCATTTTGACTAATCTATTAAGAGACAAGCTAGCAAGGGGGAGCCAATGGGGAAGAGAGCAATGGCAAAAAAAAATGGGATGGGGAGAAAAATACTCTTTCCCATTGCCAGCTTGATTAGGAAAGGATTAAATTATTATCCATCAATACTAATATCAGTGGTTAAACTTACATTTCCAAAATCTGCCTTCTAGCCGAAACCAAGTGGTTTAGCCCATGAATGGATGACGTCTCAAGAAACAGTTTTAGATAAAGTTTTGCTTTATCTATAAGGACATGCTGAGATCTATTCCTCTTACGTTTAAAGAAGAACTTCTTCGGAGTACGCTGTAGGTCATCTTGGATTATCTGGGCTTGGAAACTCCGCTCAGGAAACATTGCTTGAGAGAAAAACATTAACAATTAATCATAAAATAACGGAATTAAAATAATGCTCTAATGTGTTATCTCGATATTTAAAAGAACTTAAAATTAAATAAATTATGTCTATTTAATCTACAAAAATAAGCACCTGCTTTTTTTTGCTTAATATTCTAAAATAAAACTCCTTTTTAAATGACACAAATAATTATCTTTAAAAACAAATAATTATGAAATGCTCACTGGATTATTTCACATTTGCCTTCAATCACGGCTCGAAGCCTACACTTTAGTACACAACATATTGACACAGGACAAAAATTATAATTCTCGTGTCACGACTCCATTAATACGTAACATTATAAACGTATCTGCTAATAAATCTGTTCGTGCGTTTAATTAGTTTGGGGGCACAGGTGTGGACGAAGCAGTAAGTCAATTTGGAACAGACAGTTCTCTTAATAAGGTGAACGTAGTATATGTAGTACTTCTTAGATCGTAAAGTTGTGTTTGGATACTAAAAACAATGCCGCAGGTTTTACAAGCTTTTATTTTCTTTCACCTGTTCCGATGTCTGTAGCTAATCAAGTCTTGCAAATTAAATTAGCCACCTCCCGATGTTCAAGTTCAATTCAAGTCAGTCAATTCTGTTCAAGTCCAATGTGAGCTGAAATTTTGCGCTAATGTGCAATTTGCATGTTAATGCAATTTAATGATGAGTTATAATAGACTTGGTTTGATGATGCAGCCGGAAAGTGGCCATAGAAAGTAAATCAAATCTTACGAGTTAAATTTGACCCACTTTCCGGTGTTCGATTGAGCTGGAATTTTGAATAATATGCACATTTCAAGAAAATGCTATATAAAAGCTTGTTTTAAAAACATATTTTTTTACAAGCTTTTATTTAACTTGCACTGTTCGTATGTAAGTAGGTATGTATGTAAATAAGTTGTCCTTTCAAAAGTAAACCATTTTTCGACCATTTGTTGGTATCCGATTGAGCTAAAATTTTGCATACACCTTTGGTTCTGGTGACAATACAATGTCCAATATTCAATATTGTAATAATTTAAAATTATAGCTTGTTTTTAAAAATATTTGTTGTTATATTAATTATTTTATATAGTACTGGTTTACATAAGATTTTAAGGACAAAATTACACAAAAACCGAATTCTTTACAATTATTATTAAGATGTACAGTATGTTTCTCTAAAAACCTAAATTCAAGGATTTACAGCCGTTTGTCTCCGTACATCATTATACCTACTAGAAGAAGTAAATTGCTACAAATTGTAAAATGGTCAGTTATCATTAGCCTAAGCCTAGAAGTTGGGCTATTTCTGGTAACAAACTGTTACATTAGCCTTCTGTCTACCCTGCACCATTATAATAACCGTGAATATTACCGAGTTTCCACTCGACGGTCGCTGATAATAATCGCCGGTGATTTTGTTAAAGCCCTTTATTTTAATCGCTGTTTCAACAGCTTGTACTTATGACAGGTGACATTATTACTTGCGATCCTTTCATTTGATGGTAGCCAATGATATACAATTGTTATTATAAATAATAAATAATATTAGCTTAGTGTCCCACTGCAAGGCAAAGGCAACTTCTCATACAGAGAAGGCACTAAACTGCTAACGTTCTAAGAGGCCGGATTTGACGTTTCTCCTACGTAATAATTTGAAAAATCCAATTCACAATCCTGAATAATTACTATGTTACCCATACACTATAACAACGAGTATCACTTGTAAACATTAAGTTTAACTTAATTTTGAAAAAATACACTCACAAACACGAATTAATTGCCGATTTATATTTTGACAAGACGTTTTGACAACACTACACAAAGGATTTTGATAGCTGTCAAATCCGGCTTGTTACAATGTTAGTTGTATAGCATTATTGATCACCATGCTTGTTCAAGTCGGATTGGCGATTTCTGACTTACATACGGTATGGAACTCACTTCTAGGCAATAAATGAAACCTCAAGTAATACTAGTCCACAGAAGTATAGCTTAATTAAATTTTAAATCGAAAACCGAAAATTAAAAAAGTAAAATTTTCAAACAAAATAAATATCAAAATAAATTCATTTAAAGTAAACACTCTGTTGACAGTTCTCTGTTGACTGTTCTGTTGGCGCGGCTTTTTGATTCGTTTGAAAATTTGAGATTTACGAAAAAAAATTGATCCAATTCTACAGAGTGTTTAAATTTGTTCAAAATTAAAACTCTACTTTTTGACCTAATTACTGGACCGATTTCGTTAATTTTTTGTATATCGTCAGAAAAGGCGATAACAAGTATGTCGTATAATTTATTGCATATTTATGTGATCCCCATACTGTATAATATACAGAAACATCTTGAGGAAATCTGGACTTATAGCTCATATTATGAGCTATAAGTCCAGATTTCCTCAAGATGTTTCTTTCACCGATATAAGCGATGACAAAGATAAACTTACATATGAATTGAAAAAGTCACATTGGCCTTTTTTGTTGTTGTTTTCTTTTGTTATTATACACCTTATTTTTTTCAGATTATGGTATTAATTTAAACCATTTATCACCATCTTGACGACGTATCAATAGTCTCGAACGTCTTGCTCAAAATTTTGTCTTAATTAAATAGGTGCGCGAGGGCAAATAAACACAGACTCAAAAATAATTAAATTCCCTGCCAAAATATTTTGAAACCAATCAACACCAAACAAATAAAAATATTAAACTGAATAAAAAATGTCGTGACATCACAAGGTAAACAAGCTGAAACCTTACCTACGGAAAGGGAAGCCCTCCTAAAGTCTAATAATTTCCGAAGTGTCATGTCGCCCAGAAATAAATGAAGTGAAGAAAATAAATTTCATTTAAAAATCACGGCACACCATTATTTTCCCGAGCTTCCCCTAATTAATTTCTTGTCACCGTCTGGATCGGCCGTTGTGGCTGTGACAGCAGCTTAGAGAAAGATAGAAGTATACAAGTGCACCGAGTGTGACAAGGACAGGTAGATAAAGGTGAGTGCGCTTCATTACCATCTTTTAGTAGTTAACGGAAGCAGATACGAAGTTCTCTCCGGTCGACTTCTGCTCGCCTGGTACTTCTTATTAATGACCGTGAATAATAAGTTGAGGAAAGTCCGTGTTTTGCTTTTCGAAAATATTTTTCGAAAATAGTTTTTGTGCTGTCTTTTTTGAAGGTCTTAAAATAAGTTTATAATAATTTACTAGCTCCTGCCCGCGGCTTCGCCCGCATAAAAAGTTTCTTTCCATTAAGTAAGTTGAACTATTATTCCAAGGGAACACATTACCGGGATAAATAGTAGATTATTAACCAAGGGGATAAAGCAGTGTCTTCTGTCGCGGGTGACGATTTAAATCGCGAGCGTAACGAAGGACTAGAGGTTTACTCCCGAGCGTAGCGAGGGTGTTAAAAACTTAAACCACGAGCGAAGCGAGGGATTTAAGGCGAGACCTGAGTGTAGCGAGGGATTTACGTTCACCCAAGACTAAGACAGCTTTATCACCGAGGAAAATACTCTATTTTTCGTACCATTTGCGAAAAAATTAACACAATAATAATATGAGATATGCATTTTAGAACATTAAGTTATTTATAAAAATAAATTAAAATAAACTTAACGTTTATGTATTTGAAGAAAACAAAAATGCGGCAAATTCCTAGACTAATATTTTTTTGTCGGAAAAACAAACGCATCAAGCTCATACGGCCTCATCGATTCACCTAATTATGGCGAATCACATACCTATACATCGAGAAAGGGTATTCAACAGTACAGCAAGTTATATAATTAAACAAGCTTAATTTTCTTGTACGAGTTATATTCGCGATGTTCCGAGCACTGTTTACAGAAAGTAACGGGTAAATATTGCCAACGGGAACGCTGAGGTGGAAATCTTGCGAAGGTAATGTGGTGTGGAGAAGGATTTCTAAAAAATCATTATTATACCATGGATTCAACAAAATATAAATAACGTTTATTATCTTAAAAATATAGAAGGCAACCCATTTTTGTATTTTATCCTATGATAGTTGTATCATGTAATGTAGGATGATACACAAAATGTATTGCAGTAACATTAAGTATTCTTTGCTTAAAAATGATGAGGCATGTTTGACTTTTAAATTTCAATAGATAGAGGTAAAAAACTGTTGTATTAATATATTCTATTCATTTCTAATTTATTTATAAACTCCATGACCAAGTAAAAACCCAACATTTTCGTAATTTTCACTTCGGTCTAATTTTCTTATAAAGAACCAAATTCAAACCATTTATTTCAATCAGATTATTATAAGGCACTTTTGAACGTCAGGTACATAAAAAAATTAAATCTACGTAGTTGGCCCTTCCAAAAGGTAGTTTCTTGTGGAGAAGAATGGGGATGAAACTCCAAACAAACTCTTTTAAAATAAATATTTTATATACAGAATTACAAGTGAACGTGATGCACCTTGCATATAAACTACTATATTATAAAAATTAAATGTACTAGGTAAGTATTACAAATTAAGAATTGAAAGCTAAAAAATGTACAAAGATGATTTCATAACCAAGCGAACTCCATGAAATAATACCATCGACACCGCTTAATTTGAATATCCAGCAGCGGAGTGTTTAATAAAACATCGAGTTTGATTTACATTCTAACAAATCCGTACCTTTTGCGCCGCTCGGTGTAAACACCGCCTTACCGTGCCGTGTACACACGCCTTTACAATTACATTTCCTGCTAAGGCATTTGAATTTTCAAATTAATTTGTTGGCTCATCTCGTTTTGGATATATTCCGGTGGTTTAAGGTAGAATAAGAAATTCTTAGGATGTTAAAATTGTTTTGGTGTTTTTCCCACTAAAGCTAGTAAAACAGGATTTATTAAGATAAAGACCAATAAGTATGTGTTTTGCTGTAATTAAATTAGGTACAATACAAATGAATGCATGTCAATGGCACATGGTGTTATATAAAAGTACGTGCTACATGCTACACCATAATAGTTGTATTGTTTTGTAAGCCGCTTGATTCAAACACTCTTGACAATTGAAAACCTTTCCTGTCAAACCAAAAGGAGTGTAGCATTTATCAAAGTACAAACCTCCAAACCAACCATCTCAAACAATAAACGGTGAAAAAACAAACGAAGCCAACGAGATGAATCGTCCTGTCGACGGGATCAAACCGTTTCGGACCACCGGACCAATAAAGGTAGCCAAATGAGTGAGATGCAAAAACAAAACGGAACGCCAGACAGATAGCGCGCGGGACAATATATGGTTTCAACGGGTCGTTGTAGGTAGAGGTGGTCTTGTGGAGAGGTGCGGACTTATCGATGTTTTGTAGTTGGTCGATGATTTAAGATTTAAGCCTTTTGTCCTACTACAGGGCACAGGCCTCTTCTCTTACAGAGAAGGCACAAGCATTCACCACCACGCATGCCTAAAGCGGATTGATATTATTCATATGTCCAGGTTTGCTTGCGATGTTTTCCGTTACCTATGTCAGTGATGTCCAAGATAAACTTAGAAAGTAAGTAAGTACATAAGAATTGAAAAAGTCACTTAAGTCACTTTGATACTTAACCGGTGTCGAACTCTCATCAATGAGAGGCGTTTTACCACTTCAATCGAATAAAAATCGAAATCGTAATCGTACCAAAAACTTTTACCATATATTCAGTACATGCAGTTATATACAGTCGATGTCGTGTTTTTTAAAAATAATAATATATTTAAACAAACACGACGTCGACAAATATCTAACTGTTAATAGTTAGATTTACGTCCAACATTGGCAATTATTCCCATCACAAATCTATCGACACACTCCTCACGTCTCTATTCGCAAGGTGAAGCCGGACTTATATTCGTTTCTGCTCGGCCCATTGGCGCCGTGTCGTGATGAACGGCGCCATGTCACACGCCATTTATATTTGTTCGCATTATATACATTGTAAACTTCCTGGCTCCTCTTCAATGTTAATTAAGCAGTTACCTAACTAATATTTTAACTATTGACTGATATATTTTTAACTGACTTCTTAGTAATTAATTTATTATTGGTTTCTAATTTCTAGCCTGCCCTTTTCATTATTTTAGGTTTTGCTAGTATCTAGATTGTCTTTGTAATCTGTATCTAGAAGTTTTGATAAGAGAACGTCATATAGATTCAACGGTAAATCTAAACTAATATTATAAAGAAAAAAAACGATTTGTATTTTTGTTTGTAATGGATAAACTCCAAAACTTCTTAACCGATTTCAAAAATTCTTTCACTTATGAAAAGCTGCGTTGTCAGCAAAACCCAGAAACATAGGCTATACTTTATTTCCTTGTAGAAATCCACACGGATGAAGTCGCGAGTAAAAGCTATATCATATCTTTCTTTTGACCTTTAATCAAACATTTTCCAATTCTCAGGACACTTATTTTTCATAAAAGAGACTGAATTTTGGGCAAAATAATGACTTCTGCACAATCCGACTATAGCAATCACTGAGCCCGTTTTATGTCCCGCGCGGAAAGAGGATGGCCTGCGGATTCGGGTACACAACACATCACAAATCTCCATATAAACAAAATTAAAATGTGCGAGTAAGGCAACCAGCAGCCGGCAACCGGTAAGCGATGCGCGATGCTACAATAAAACTTCTTGGTCCCCTCGGTAGGTAGGCTCCTAATAAAAATTCCAGCAAATCAATAGGTTCACGTTTAACGCTTTTTGTATTGTATTTTATTTTGTTATACGCCTCCGTTTCGTGTTAAAGGGACAATACTGGGATATAGTGGATTTGTACTGCGATGCCGCAATCTTGATACTTGCTAACTTTGCCTGAACAATTCAGTAGCACTTATTTATCTATAGCTGTACGACTTCAGGTCGATGGGGGTCATGTCTTACTTATAGGTACAGTAGGCATCATACTTTACGTTAGCACCACGACGATAACGTTCATATATCATACCAAAGTAAACATGTAAAGGTCACAAGGATTACTAAAAAAAGATAACTGACTCAAAAAACTCACAGCTGTGCTATCAACACTGTGTATTTTGTTATGAAATAAATATTACCCCAGACTTAATTATAAAGTGAAAATTAACTTTAATTTCGAATTTTTTGTTCGGCTTGTTCTGTATTGCAAGCGACTATTTATTTATTTATTTAAAATCCATTAAGAATCAGTTTCATATTCCACATGATATTGTATATTTTACGAAGTATTATTAATCGATAAAGTGTTCCACGGGGTATCTTCTGAGTCCATGATCAACTGACCATGGATAGGTAATTAACCACTTTGAGCTTCAATGCAGTAACCGAATCACAATACATGTACTAGGAGTAGGAGTAGGAGAGGAACTAGGAGTTCCATTGTCTATGTCCGAAGTTCTACATCAGATCTTCGAAAACTTTGCAGTTCCTCTCCATTTCCAAAGAAAAAATAATGTTTCCTTAGTTATTGATTTCATACTAAGTCATGAACATTTTTTCGTTCGGGATGAGAATAGTCAGCTATTCTTGGAACACATCGCATTTGACCCGCTGCATTGTATGCATCCAGGTGGATGCAAACAAAGTACCAAGCGAGGGTTGAATAGGTACTCAGCCCTCGCTTGGCACTTCTGCCGCCTTTAACGTGATCGTCCTAAGGCATTATTTTATTATGTAAATTATTATATTTCTTTGATACTTCTTAAGATATTTGTCTAAATAAAATATTGTAAAAGGCTATTTTAGTCAAATGAAATACTAAAGATTACTAAAATGTTTATTTAAATACGAAGTAATGGGTACTAGTTAGGTAAAAACATCTTCGCAAATACAGTAAGTATTCGTTAAGACCTAATTTTAAGATCAAAAAAATTGTTATTGTAAGTCAACTTTAAAAGATAAGGATAATTATGCTAAGTGGATATTTTTATAACTTTTTAAGATAAACTATTCCACGATTCATTATTTTCATGTTATTTTAATTATCTATACATATAAAATGCTTTGTCCTGACTGACTGACTGGCTGATCATCGCACAGCCTAAACGGCTAATCGTAGAGACCTGAAACTTGGAGGGTGTGTTCTTAGTATGACGTAGGCATCCGATAAGAAAGAATTTTTCAAAATTCTCTCCCTAAGTTGATGAAACGGAGGTCCAAAGTTTGTATGGAGAAATTAACTTTGTCGCGGACGAATTCGCGGGCAGAATCTAGTAATAAATAAATAATTTAATTATTTACCCAGCGTAGGCCTCGGAAGCTCTCAGAACGAATGGCTTTTCCGACTACATATATTTATAAAAATAATATGTAGTGAGTAAGTGATGATGTTTTAGTAAAGTATCAAGACTATTCCTTCTATCACACAAAGCAACAGTAAATAGAATACACGTTGGATTCCCTGTTCCGTCTTTGCGATTTGCATGTCCCACGCATGTGTGCGCTCGTGTGCACGTACGGGTGTGCCTGTGTGCGTGCCGATTGACATAAAGAAGCTAAATGCCGTGGGGTGTGAACAGTTACAACCGTTTAACGTATGTATTGGCACGTAGAGCTATTGGCAAAAATTCCAATAAAAGTCCCCGGTCGCTGGGAGGAATTCCGTTGAAGAATAATGTTTAATTTGCGCTAGGAGGACCGAGTGATTTATTTAAGTAGCTTTTGCTTGACATCACGTGTTTTATGTATATTGGTCCTTTTTTGGTAGTTTCCTTAATTCGTGTTTTTGGCGAGATTTGAGCGCGATCTTTAACGACTAAGAAGCACTTAGTCGCTTGAACTTTTGGAGCTTGGGAAATATTGAGAATGCTGTCTTAAATATAAGTGTTATAATCTATTTTGTACGCTTCATTTTTTACAAGCTTTTATTCAACTTGCAATGTATTTATGTCACTATGTTTGTTTGGGTGGCATCTTGCAACTCAATTTTGAATCAGATATATTCAACCGATTTTGCTGATTTTTTAAAATATA
The DNA here is from genome assembly GCA_949316365.1 of Hoplodrina blanda. Lineage (NCBI taxonomy): Eukaryota > Metazoa > Arthropoda > Insecta > Lepidoptera > Noctuidae > Hoplodrina > Hoplodrina blanda. The sequence goes on along the minus strand of OX438588.1, from coordinate 16,220,727 downwards.
ATAACGTGTTACACCTCCTTTATTTTTCATAATGTAACACTCTTTTACATAAAATTGGAACTCAGAATTAAATTATTCTTTACTTTTCTTTTTTTAGAGGTAATAAAAGCTAGTTTTTAAAAACTTTTTTTCTTTTAATTATATTTTTAAGTTTTTAGCATTTATGATGCGACGTTCCTATGGTCATCTTTTAGCGCCATCATCAAACCCTGGTTACCATCTAGGACCGAAGTACCTACTCGTCAAGACGAATCCAACGAGCCCAAACTCGACGGAGTTATACCGTTTTATTACGGAGTTCCTAAGGCCACCTTCCAGCTCCATCACCAGACCCTGGTTACCATCTAGGATCAAAGTACTCATCAATACGAATCAAACGAGCTCAAACTTGATGAGGTCGTTTCGTTTTACTACAGAGTTCATATGGCCACCTTCCAGCTCTATCATAAGATCAGCTCCATGTTATAATAAAATTGAATTGTTCTTCGATTTACGCATGCAAGTCAAATTTCAGCGGATCAGATTTAACTTGCAGGATTTGATGAAAAACACAAAAATCCGGACAGGTGACAGTAAATAAAAGCCTGTAAAAAGTAACAAACACATTTCAAAATCCGGTACGGTAAGTAGATAGGTCTATAAAATCATCTTCAGGTAAGCTTTTAATAAAACAATACGCTAAGTGCTCAAAGTAAATTACAAACAAATATTTCTGAATGATGGAGACAAAACAAGAAGATATAGTACCTATATAGGTAAGGTACTTATATACTAGTCATTTTACATTTTGATCACAAATTATACGCTCAATCCGATAGTGACTGCGGCACTAACAACACGTATACAAATCAAAATCGATCTCTAAACTTACTAAAGTAATGGAGACCTTATTGTTTCTCCTATTGCTATGTGCATATCAAGGACTAGCAGTAGCTATACCCCAGCCGCAACAAATAAATATACCAGCACCTGACTTTAAAACATTTGAAACAAACAGCGACGCAAATAATATAACCCGCACACAAAAATCACTTGGTCTAGAGTGGTAAATGATGATGCTTCGGATCCCGTTATCGGTTATAAGGTAAGTTAATTTTTAAAGTTTGTTATATTTCTTGGTTGATGCAAATTCGAATTTGGAAAAATACAAGTTATTTATATCACATACAAATAAAAACTACAAAAAGGTGCGAAAAATATTCTATCTTGTTAACTTTTTGTGCGTTTCAATGGACTAATAATACCTATTTATGACCATGAGGAAAAACCAAAGGTTTTTTTTAACATATAACATCACGCCTGTAATCCCCAAAAGGTTAGGCAGAGGTGTACAGTCAGCAACAAAAGTCGATTAACAATGTTACTTTTTATATCATTTAAACAGACACGAAACACATAATGTACTGGCTTTCAGAATTTCAGGCAATAGCTAAGGGTTTATTATAATTATCTTAATTTTATATTCATTGCGTTTTACTGTTAATATTGTACTTAATAATTAGGATTTACAAATCATAAATGTTAATCGACTTTTGTTGCTGACTGTACCAATAAGTGCTCCCACATTTCGCCAATATGTTTTAGTCTCATGCCTATTACATGGGACTTAAACATAATTATGTAATAAAAGTCTTTAAAACCAGTTTCTTAATAATATATTGTCTTGTTTGTCTTTCATAATATTGGTAAGCCTCTCTGTCCTCTATTTAAAGTAATGTAATAAAACTGATAAGTTTCATTTTTTTGTTTGTACACGCTAATCTCCGCAACAAATAGCCCGATTTTGAACATTCTTTTGCTAATAGAAAGTTTCGAGTTATCGCCGTAGTCTACATGCTAGGTATATTTTACTATAAAAAATTACGGATCCGTAAGCATATTCACGCAGATTCGCAGAAGAAGTCGCAGGCAAAAACTTATCAATAATATATTATCATTGACATTGGCCTTCTTTATTATAATTAAGCAAGGTCATTGTGTAATATGATGATTAAAAATCATGAATTTACACACGAAATACACAACCCATGCGCTATATAGGTCGCTATAGTGATACCTACACAGCTGTTTCGTAATAAAATTGTTTTTTTTTTTCAGTTAAAAGTCTGGGAAATACCGGCAATCAAAACAATAAAACACGAGTATCAAAATGGTGAAGTCATAGAGGTCGTGGAAAAAACTTATCCGGTATGAGTGCATTTTTTTTTAGAAAACGTCTTTAAAAGTACTTCACTTCACTTCTACGAAAGGCGACTAACCAGGTGTTGAAAAGCCTGTCTATGATAGTGAGTGGACTGCGATAGGTTGGAGTGATTGATTGATTTATAAAGTATGCAATTAAATGTACAGTAAGTGCACATCTAAATGTGCAAATAAAAATTCCGATCCAACGCGGGATTTTAAAAACATTAATGTTTATCAAAATAATTGTATTAATTGTAGGTTTACAAGATTTTACTGATCAAGACCAGTAACAGTAACATTCAATTTTGTTGGCCTTTTAAAATTATTTTCCAAACATTCTAACTGAATTTAATAATAATAATACAAACCTATTATCACACTGCAGAGCAAAGCCGTCTTCTCATACAGAGAAGGAACCAGCATTGATCATTACGCTTGCTCGAGGAAGATTGACAATATCAGACTAAATAACCAGTCCATTTAGGCCACCCAAACCCATAGTCTCATTCTTAGTTTCCATATCCTGGAATTATAATAGTCGTGCGCCATTTGGCTTCGGCTTCTCGTACGCCTTTCAATGGTCCAGGGTCCCCAGTCACATTAAATAAATATAAAAAAAAACTGTATTCCAGGAAATTAGTAGCGACGTAATTCCGGATGGAGTACCAACGGTGATCAAAACATCAGCCAGTGAGACCACAGCTACATTCTCTGGTATGCAGGATGATGTAGCTTACCAGTTCGCAGTATTGGCGTATACCGCGAAAGGAGAAGGTCCACTATCTGATCCTGACAGGATCAGAATAAATCCTAGCGATTAAATGAAGCGGGAATGTAATAAAAAAATAAAATAAGAAATTATGTAAAAGGCTTTTATTGAAAAATGAATGATAAAAATCTTCCCGCCCAAATTTCGGGCACGGTAGCCAATCTCAATGGAGACTAGCTAAGTACGCAACAGATATTTTTTGCATAAATGTGTGCACGAACACAGGAGCACGCCTTCTTCCCTCTCAAAGTCCGATGGGCAATCCGATATGACCGGGGAGAGATCAGGCGCAGAACCAACGGCTTTACGTGTTTTCCGAAGCACGAGGGTGTCCCACCACCAACTTCCAAACTCAGTAGACCCCACGCTCAGCAAAAGGAGTAGGAATCAATAAAAACTTTTTGATAATACTTCTCAAGATTTCTGTGTATTAGCGCGACTGCTGAGCATGAGGTCTTGGGTTCGATCCCCAGGTCGGGCAAAGTGTTATTGGGTTTTTCCATCAAGAATTTCTCAGTAGCAGCCTCGGAGTCTGAATTAGTGCCCGGTTGATGGCAATAGGCTCGCCCCCTATTACATGAGACTTAAACATAACTGGCGAAATGTGGGTGTACTAATGGGTACACCTCTGCCTAACTCTTTTGGATTACAGGCGTGATGTTTATGTTTATGTTCTGTGTATCAAAAAAATAAAATAAACGCAAAGCATAGTCAGGAGCGTAACTTAGTTTTAATGAGTTTGAAGATTTACTTACGTAGATATGTTTAACCGACTTCAAAAAGGAGGATGTTCATAATTAATTAAATACAAAATTATGCATAAATCTGCCAAAATATCAACGGAATTAATAGATTTGCGTAGACTTAGACCTACAAGTTACATTTAAAATTTCATAATGGCCGTCTGTCTGTCTCTCTATGCGGCTGTTTGTCAAAACGAATTTTATAGGCTGCATAGGGGTATCTAGTACACGAAAGACACTTTCTCGAGACAATTGAACGAATGGACATTTGAGCAAATAGACAGTTCCGCGAACGTCACTTACGCGAAAGGACCTATAATTTTTGCATAGGAAAATGGGCAAATTTGATAAGAGTCAAAAGAAACAAACTCATTTTAAAAGACTGTACGGTAAGTAGATAGGTCTTAGAATCATCTTCAGGTAAGCAGTTAGAAAAATAATCCGGTGCTCAAAGTAAATTACAAACAAAATTTTCTGAGCATGATGATAGAGTAAAAACAAGAGGATATATTATGAATGAACAATATTTACTAGTTACTTTACATCTTGATCAATCAAAAACATAAAAATACACGCTCAATCCGATAGTGACCGCGGTAGTGACAGCACATATACAAGTTAAAGTCAGTCTTTAAAGTAATGGAAGCCTTATTGTTTCTCCTGTTGCTATGTGCATATCAAGGACTAGCAATAGATATACCGAAGCCAGAACAGCTGAATCTAGAACCACCGGAATTGAAAAGATTCGAAACAAAAGAGGACCCAAATAATATAACCTCACATGCAATAATCAGTTGGACTAGAGTGGAAAATTATGATGCATCGGATCCTGTTATTGGTTATACGGTAAGTTTGTTATCTTTCTTAGTAAACGCAAATTCGAATCTGGAAATGTATAAGATACTAGCTGACTCAGCCACGCGTTGCTGTGGCTTGAAGTAAGTAAAGATATTGAGGACAATAATTGAGACAAAAACTATCCTATCTTTTAAGTTTAACCAAATTACACACAGTAAGCCATATTTCATAAAAAAAGGTTTAGTAGTTTAGGAGTCAATCCCGGACAAACAACGTGACGCGTAATTAATAATATTGTTATTAATATTAAGATTATATATTTCTCATATTAAATAACCAACTATGTTCTTATAACTACTCCAAAAAGGTGTGAAAAAATCTAACTTGTTAATTTTATTTTTTGTGCATTTCAAAAGACTAAATAATATTTGTGACATTGAGTTTTTTTTTGTGGTAGCAAATACGTAGTTCAGCCGAGTTTAATTAAAAGACAAGCGTACCTATAGAGTAACATATTATGTACTTAATTATAGTCTTTGAAACCAGTTTCACACTAATAAATTACCTTGTTTGTGTTTTTTATAATTGATTTGGTTGGCTGTCCGCTATTTTATTTATTTTATATTAATATAGTAACACTGAAAAGTTTGTTTTTTTTCTGTTTGAACGCGCGAATCTTCGCATCTACCGGTCAATGAAAATACTTTCGCTAATAAAAAGTTTCGCGTTATCGCCGAAGTCTACATGTTATATTTTATTATTATAAATTAGGGATCCATAAGATAATGACGCGGAAGAAGCCGCGGCCTATAGCTTATCAGTAATGTATCATTATTGACATACTGAGTTCTTTATTACAAATAATGAAGGTCAATCTAATAATTATGATGATAAAAATCATAACTCTACACACGAAACTCACAACAATTCTGATTCTTTTGATTCTGATGAATCGCATAGCTATCTCATAACGTTATGTTTTGTTTTTAATTTTCAGTTAAAAGTCTGGGAAATAAAGAAAATCAAGAGAATAAAACACAAGTTTGAAAATGGTGAAATCGTTCAGATCGTAGAAGAAACATATCCGGTATGAGTATTTTTTACACGACTGCCCCAAAAAAAGGAGTGTTATGTGTTCAGGGTTAATGTATGTATGTTTGTATGTATGTATGTGAGTTTCTTTATTCCACCATAACTTTTAAACGCCTGAACCGATTTAGATGTATGGGGTATCGTTACAATCCTTGCATCGTTCCGAGTAACATAGGCTGGTAATAAAAAATAAAAAGAAACCAGTGTGGTCACTTTAAAACATAAATTAATACCAGCCTCAATTTTTTTTTTTTAATTAATCTGGTCGTGTCTATGTTTATCGTCTAGAATTTGACAAGTAGATTTAAAAAATATATAACACTGTTAATAAAAAACGTCGTAAAAAAAACTGACGAGTAAACAAAGTACAAATATGTGCAATTTTTGCAGTCGTGTTTTTATTTTTTTTAATTATAGTAGCTTGTTAAACACGTCTTCTTTAAATGTAGTTAAAGACTGCAAAAGGCGCCTAACTATGTGTTGAAAAGCCGGTCTATACATAGTGAGTGGACTGCGATAGGTTGGATTTATTGATTGAAATATGTAATAGTATGAAAGTAAGCAATGAAGAGGTATAACGGTAAGTGCACATCAAAATGTGCACATTAAAATTCCGACATCAAGGTCGGGATTTTAAAAACATTATTGTTTATCAAAATAATTGTATTAATTTTATTGTAGGTTAATAAGAATTATTTTACTGATTACTGCAGGTCATGACCAGTAACAGGTCAAGATCAGTAAACAGTGACATACAATTTTAGCATTGGCCTTTTTCTAGAAATTTTGCCAAATATCCTAACGGAATTTCATAATAATAATACAAGCCTATTAATATCACAATTCAGATTAAAGGCGTCTTCTTATACAGAGAAGAAATATATCAATAACAGACTTATAGTAAAATACAAAAATAGTGAAAAACTTTATTATTATATGTATAATCTAAATTATATGTATATATTTTTGATCGGGCAGGACTATGGCCCCCATAGTCCTCCCATAGTACCGGATAACCAGTCCATTTAAAACACCCAAACTCATAGTCCCATTGTTGATTTCCATATCCTGCAATAGTCCTGCGCCAATCTGGGATTGTCCTTGGATGCAGTTGCACAGTGCATACAGAGATAATTGTCAGTTGGTGTTTCAGGGAGCTTCTCGTACGCCTTTTAATCGTCCGGGGTCCCGAGTCACGATAATTAAAAATAAAGAAAAACTGTATTCCAGGAAATTGATGTCAACGTAATTCCGGATGAAGTGCCAAAGGAGATCGTAACACAAGCCAGTCAGACCACAGCCACATTCCCTAATATGCAGGTTGATGTAGCTTACCAGTTCGCAATACTGGCATTTACCGCGAAGGGAGAAGGACGACTATCTAATCCTGTAAGGATCATTATAGATCCTAGCCACGAAATGAAGAAGGAAACGTTATAAAAAAATAAAAATTTAAATTGTATAAGCCTTTTATTCATACATAAAAATAACAACATCCTTCTGACCGAATTGCGGTCACTGCGACCAATATCAAATTAGTACATTACAGTGCATAAGTGTGTGTGCAAATACAAGTGCACACCCTCTTCCTTCACCGTCACTTCACGCAATATCGGTTGTCACAGGGTTTTACTTAATTTGCGCGGAACCCTTATTAAACTCTTTATTTTTCTAAAATAAAAGTAGTGTCAGTTTCTCCTTATAACATCAGCTATCTGTCAGTGAAAGGTCCCGTCAAAATCGATCTAGACGTTTCAGAGATTTGCCGGAACGAACAGGCAGACATGCAAAAATAATTATAAAAATTCGCTACTTCGTGTAAGTATCGTGTAAACATTTATTTGTAAAAAGTTGTTATTTTAATATTGCAAATAAACACTTTAATTTTATTTATTTGTGTTATTAATAGCAACTGCTACCTTACCTGTCGATATGTGCAACGAAGAAGCATATTTCATAATCTGTGGAACAGATCCGTCCCCGTAAACAGACGTAGAAGTGAATTTGAACAAAAACGACGTCCGTCTATAGCCGTCCGGCTCGGATTAGCGGGTCGTGTGCCGGACACATGTCAGTCGGCATTAGCCGAACTACTGCCAGCCTTTATGCGTCAGTGATAACGGTCTGATAGCCAGATAAACTAGTTTTGATGAAGGTATGTCCCTGGAGTTTTTATCTTGTAAGATATTTGATATGATAAGCGTTTAAAACTAACTCTGTGAAGATTTAAAAGGGTAAGGTTTGCGGTTACGCCTCCATGATAGGGGGGGTGGGGGGGTGGGGGTGGGGTGGGGGGGGAGTAATTGAGTAGCCCCCACCATTTTTGCCCGCCGGAGATACCTACTCGCCGGAGCCCTACTAGGGATTTCTACCGAGTCACCTTAATAGGGTCGTAAGGGGGTCAGGGAAGGTGGGAAGAGGGGTAGAGTCACCCTCCAGCCTTTCCCCCCGCCAGAGGGGCTCGACGGAGCCCCGCTGCGCGGGGCTCCTACTTCTGGGTGGTTTAAAAAGAAATAACCACGAAGGGGATGGCAGGGTCTGTTCGCTCGCTGCGCTCGCTCACTGGACCCTGCCATCCCCTTCTAACCTAACCTGTCCGAGTCGGGGTGCCCACAAGTCCTGAGCTCGCTTCGCTCGCTCTTGTCCACAATAAAAAAGAGAAGCAATCCAATCGGTGTCCAAAGGGGTAGCGGAGTTGTCAAGAAATAGCAAGCAGTCGGTGTCCAGAGGGATAGCGAGGTCGTCAGAAAGCAGGAGGCAGATATTATCGAACGAAACGGAGCACATTTACGTAAACTCGAAAGCAATATTAAGTTAAGCAACGGAATGGCGCGCAAAATCGTGTTTACCTGTCACTGTCAGTGACAAAAAATGGCGACTTAGCGTTTCGTTTTACGCATTCTAACAGACGCAACTCAAAAAACGTAAGAATTCAGTGAAATTTACGTTCCGTTTCAAGTAATAGTTAGAGATTTATCGATATTTTAGAAAATTGTTTTAAATAATTTAACGCTGCTTCGGCAGCTAAAATTGCTTGGGGGTGCTTAAATAACTCCCCTTGACCCCCCCACAGTGTCAGAATCCTCAAATTCGGGAGGCGTAACCTCATACCCAACCCTTATTTTTGACTTGCTACACCAACATTGTGCGTTGGTGTATACATCTGGGTTTAATTCTGCAAAAACAAATCAACCCACGACTTTGAATATTTAACGCAGATTAATATTATAAGCATAAGTTTTAGATGTAGGTAGATAGAACTATTATAGCTAGTTGCTAGATAGTAATAAAGATAATTAGTTTGACGTGTTTAATGTAATTGTTGAGAGATTGTGGGTTGGCTGATTTAACTCTATATAATATATTTTAAACAATCCACTTTCTACATACTTTATCAACCTACTTCTCTTTAAATTCTTATGGAAGACTCGTTGGAGCATTCAGTTATGTAAACAAAAATCAATTAATTCCAATTTATTCATATAATATTCATAACTTTGTTTTTTCATTTCTAATTTTCTTGTTTTACACTCATACAATTATTTGCACTGTCCACATTATCTCTTAGTTGACTGGTAGAGAATGCCTTTTATACTTTTTTGTTGCATAAAGTTTAAATAAACAAATAACAACCCTGTGGGTGTACACAGACGACAGGGATTATCTGATTATCGCGTGGCGTCAGTAAAAAGTACTGAATGTTCGTACACTGCGTGTTCACCTCAGCAAAATGCAATTAGATTCGTCTCTGGAGACCGACGAGCTACCTATTCAGCCACGTTGCTGTACTAGCTACGGATCTGGGTGTTACGTTGGAGTAAAAACTTATTGGAAAATCTATATCTCAATTTTAGACTGTTGAAAATGGCGGAAAATGTCGTGGATGGATGAGTAATTGGTATGATAATGGAATGGTACCGTATCGTTGGTTTAGTGCTCCCAAAGAGCGACTGCTGTGCATGAGCTTTTGGGTTCGATTTCCAGGTTGGGCTAAATGTTATTGGGTTTTTCCATTAGGAATTTCTCAGTAGCAGCCTCGAAGTCTGGATTTGTGCCCGGCTGACGGCAATAGGCTCGACCCCTATTACATGGGACTTAAACATAACTGGCGGAATGTGGGTGAGCTCATGGGGTACATATCTGCCTAACCCTTCGGGGATTACAGGCGTGATGTTATGTTATGTAAAACAAAACATATTGTGCTTGAACGTAACATGACACGTAGTTAAAGATATCACCAAAGTCTTGCATCTTGCATTGGAAATAAATAAATAAATTGTGTGGGTACACGTAAAATTTTCGGTTCACAATTAGACCTACTCGGATAGTAGACTAGTATGTCGTGGTGTGATCATAGTATCGAAAGTCATGAAATGAGGCTACAGAAAAACAAAACACAAACAACAAAAGAATGTGGTTTGGATTCAAAAATATTCAAAAATGGAATTACCTAAAAAATAATGTTGATCGTCTTTTGTTTTTGTTGACATTTCATGGTTTGCATTTAAATATAGAACCTCTAGGATAGCTGTTGTGTTAGTGCAGTATGGTCATAAGTGTAGTGGTTCATTTTTTACTAGCATAGACTGTAATAGTAGCTAGAAACAAAGCCTGTGTTGTTGCCTGGTGTCCAACTTCGTGAACGGAACTGGACAGTTCATCAACGTGTACCATGACATGGTAAATACTTAATATTATGCATACACAATCATACATTTTACGACTGGAATCAAATATTCATACATGTAAAGGTATGTCTGCACTTGCAAACATTCAGAAGCTACCGCTTGTGATTTGAAGTCAATCATTCGTTTGTGATTCTTTGGGTATTCGAAATAGGTAAGAGATGTCTTAAGTAGGCATTGTGTGAAAATATTGTTTTTCTCATAAATGACTATGACTATGTATGATTGCGACGTGCTTTTTTTATTACATCAATCTGACAATAATAAAAATATTATGTATTTCCATTGTTTCAGAAGACTAGCTTTTGGTAAGTTTCATCATCTTTCCTACACTTAAATACAGATGGATCCCAGCTATCCGATTCATAAATTAAGTTCCACGTCCTATTCTCAACAATAAAATATAGGTACTATACAATATAATCTTCAATTACCGAATCTTCAAGCGTCCCCTACAAAACAAGTCTGTCAGAATAGTCCTCCCCGCGGCCCGCCACTCATTTACATATAAATTGCAGAGAATCACGTGGGTTCTCGTACTTTTAAATGTTCTGTACCCCTGCTACAACGTGGAACCGCAGTTTAAGTTGATACATGTATGTAGGTACAGGTATGGCGAGTTTATCTATAGATAATAGATACACACATCAAAAGTGTCTAGGGATCAACATCCCTAATCAATGTTAGGGATGTTGATCCCTAGACACTTTTGATGTGTATAGATAGATCAAAAAAGCAATATTAATTTAATGTTTTTTTTGCAATATTAATTTAATTTTTTATTTAAATCTTACATAGAATGATTTTAAATTAATTAACGGTAATTACTTCTAAAATTAAAAAAAATTGGCGTTTCGGGTTTATGCAAAACTAAACCAATTATCAAAAAATTAAACCCTCAAAAGAAGATACTCGCAACAATAACAACGCATCCATCACATCCCATACAATAATTTAAGTCAACAAAAGCCATGGCCGTTGAAATATATCCCATAGTTGGTGGACACAGTAATTCAATTTGGCAAATTAGATTTTCCGTCAGTTACCTGCGTCTTCGCCCTTCGTACCGCGTTGTTGCGACATAACTGTTATTATGGACAGCCAATGTTGGCGCAAGTGTTGGTGCCAATGTTGGAACTGTGACAAGGGGCTGGACTGTATCTTTTATGGTACAACGGACAATATTATACCTTTTTATTTAGTCAGTTTTCTTATTTGATATTTGTAATTAAAAACTCACGCAATCAAAGATTAGACTCGACCATCTAAATACAATATTTAAATTTGCCTAATTTTTCATTAAAATCTTGCGTTATTTTAGTAAAGTGACAATAATGCAGGTTCACAAAAATGTTTGGACGCAAACATTGGCCCGAAGTTCTGAGAGGGATTAAATTAGATTGGTACAAGTGGGGTCAAGCGAGACGACGGGGACAATGACGGAAGAATATATGAAATGATATCTGCGAAATATCAGATAATATAAAAGAAAAATATTAAGGTACACGTGAGATGCTCTTAGTAGAATTATATCTTACCAGTGTGTCCGCTGTTGCCTTTTGACGAGTGGAAATATAAAAGGTACCTTCTATATTAAGGACTAGCTATGTGCCGCGGTTTTACTCGCATTCATTTACGTCTTTGATTCCTACTCCGCTCCTGGGTCGTAGCGTTATATAGCTTATAATATTTCTCACAAATCTGGCTAATATAAAAAAAAATACAATCTGACGAGTACTTCTAGAGATAAGTGCGTTTAAACAAAGAGTTTTTTTTTGTTTTGTTTAAAGAAACAAAACAAAAAAAAACTCTTCAGCTTTATTTAATTAGTAGGTATAGATGTGAGAAATCAAATATACTTTTATCACAATAAATATACAATTATAGAAGTAACAAAAAAGTTAAAAGTGACACTTTTTGTGGCTTTTTTGTAAACTTCAATTTCAAACCCAAGAAAACAGAAAAAAAATACAGAGAAGAAAGTAAATAATTTCATGATAACTAAATAAAAAGTAACTAACGTCTACAATAGCAAACAAGTCTAAAAAACTAATTTACACGACACGATTTTTGAGTCAATCTTTTAAATACAAATTAAGTTGAATTCATTTGTGTTTAAATGAATTAAATTATTTTAAAACTAGACATTTATACACAAAGTTTTTTTTTAAACTTACTTGATTTTAAACACAAATCTGTACACAACAAACAAGATTAATTTCTTAAATAACACTATCCATTAATAATACTTACTTATCATTAATATTCACGTCTTATCCTCTCACAGTGTTTTCAGCTCAACTTATAAAATATATAAAAACGTCAAAAAAATCGTCGTCACATCGCAATCGTATCGTTCCTTCTAAACAACATTCTCGTGAAGCATTTCTAAATCAAAACACGGCCCGTTACCCCGGAGAGTGACTTGCGGAAAATTGGAAAACGAAACAAGGTGAAAAATATTATTAAGTGGAACACTCACCGAGCACGGCACTCGAGGGAAACGGCAGCGCTCCTCGTCTTCAATACTTTAACCTGCTCAAGTTAAATTACACATTTTTTTACTTACCCGTTTGGGAAATGGAATGAAAGTATTGACTCGTTTGGAAAGAGTGTTGTGTCAGCGAGGTTGAGTTATTATTTACAAATTAGGCAGAAAAGATGGGGGTAATAGGCAGAGACGTGCTTTGTTGCATAGCATAATCATGTTTAGCTTAAGTTTTCAAAATATCATTGGTTTTCCACATAGATACATAAATTCCTCGCTATGCATTCCTGGACATCTTTGGTGGAAATGTAACCTTATTAAGGCATAAGCTGGCACAGTGCTTGCAATACGTGATCGATGTATTTTTTTTATAACACGAAGCGTCTCGTCTTTGAATATAGTATTTATACACATCAAAAGTGTCTAGGGATCAACATCCCTAACAAATGTTAGGGATGTTGATCCCTAGACACTTTTGATGTGTGTATTTTGGACGTCACTTGGACATCGGTGAACAAAAACATCGTGAGGAAACATGGACTTATATTATAACTCTTACTACTGATCTTGCTATTCTTGATCTTACCATTGATTACAACGCTTGCTCATGTAATCGTGGTGATCAATTCTAGTGCCTTCTTTATATGAGAACAGGCATCTGCCCTGCGGTATAATACCAGCCTTTACTGTCCCACTGTAGGGCAAAGGCCTCTTCTCATACAGAGAAGGCATGAGCATGATCACCACGCTTGCTCAAGGCGGATTGGCCCTGCGGTAGGACAATAATAATTGGTATTACTTTTAGGTACTACTATAAAACTGAAACCTTTCGATAAACTTCTTTCCTATTCTCTCCATTAACAAATTCATTCGTCAAAGTCCTCGTACCCTAAACCTACCACATCTACCCTAATGGCAGTCCATAAAAGAGCACAGAGGTAAGTAGTGGCTACTATTCATTGATAGTCAATTGGGCCCACAAATCGTCCGGTTAACCGACTCGACCGCTCTTATAAAGGTAGGGTGCTACCTAAGGAAGGGACAACCGTTTTTCTTCCAGCTAATGGCACACACGTTCACTTTGTTCGGCTTTTACTTTTTGACCGGCGCTGGGGAGAGGAAATGTAGTGCGATTTAAAGAGTTCTACGTAAGTTAGCATGATCAACCTTATAGAGAGTATATGTACCTACACTGTAGCAGTGTTTCAGTTGAAGGTACACATTACTATTTTGACTACGATTACTTTGAACATTTTGAAGTAGATTGTGCAAGGGATAAAAACGCTGTAAGACACATACATAGATACATACGTAGGTACATAATTTTACATAACATAAACATAACGCCATTAAGCCTAAACTTTTTTAAATATTTTCCTTTGATTATTACTTTTATATTTCTATTAATTGTTCTGTTGTTATTAAACTTAAAATAGGTTAAAATTACTTAAAATAGGTTTGACTAATTGTAACCAACAAAAAAAAATGTTTCTATCTGTTTTATGCTTACTTTAAGATTCCATTCTTTTTCTATACGCGAAGACTTGTAATTGGCTTCCTGTCAACTATGGTTTTCTATTCTACTTAGTTTTTTAGCTGTAAGTCTTCCATGCTTCATTAAATAAATAAATAACATAACATCAAGACTAAAATCTCCGACGAGTTAGGCAGAGGATTTAGTACCTACACCCACATTTCGCCAGTTATGCCAAAGTATGTAAGTATATATTGTACTTACTTTTCTAAGCAAATGATATATTGTATTCTATTCTTAGGTGTAACAGTGGGTTCACAGTAAATTGATTGGTCTTTTAACTTTACAGCACACTTTTCTATTCTGTTGTGGTAACTTTTTATGAAATCGTTTAAAATGTATTCGATATGCTGAAATTAGATAAAATGAGCTTTATGTGAGCTGTGATGCTAATGATTGACATGCAGCTCATCTTAAACTCACAGCCGGCTGATAATGAAACTATCACTCGATTTTTTACTATTGTCTAATACTCTTTACTTTACTCTTACAATTTTCTCTAGCTACGGTTACGTATCACCATAGTCGGTCAGTTCACAGTCGATCGGTTGCCCACCTCGCTTCACCTCTTTATGGCCGCGTGGCCCGCACTCTGATAGCGCCAATTACTGCGCTACTGGGGAAAAGAATATAGAGGATACGACTGCAATATAATAAAAAGGCGGCTTAGATGTTTTGTGTAAAAGTAACGTCGCATAAGATAATGGGTTCTTGTGTACTTAGGGATAAATTATTCCCTTAGCAAAATAATGTTATAATAAAATTATACCATTGGCTATTTGAAGCCTATGATAAGTATGATGTAGCTACTGCCATTTGCCACCGTGAAGGAAACGGTGGATGGATTTTTATTTAATTAATTACTAGGTAACTATGTGTATCATATACAAAAATAATGTTTATAATACGACAGAAAGTTCTAAAGATTAGTAGGTTTAAATAAACAAACAAGCAAAAAAACTATTCAGATTGTGTTTGAAAGGGATCCATATTTCTCTGCCGTTCCTAAGCGATATATAGCGAGCGGTCAGTCCCTTAGATTTTGTTACCTCTGTCGGGAAATTGCTGCCCATACACTATACGATACCTAACACTATACCCACTGTTAATAAACGTGGAAGTAATAATTGTCTACGAATGAAAAAGTTGTGTTCACATATTTTTTTAATTCCTTTAAGTATTTGGTTTTTCATATTGTGACATTCATATTTACGAAAAATAACCACGCGAATAAAATTGCGAGCAGACCTTGGGTGATTATTAACCTTTCTTAAATACCTGCAGTGTGACTATATTTTTTTGGAAATGGTAAACAATTTAACAATACTGATTGGGTCATTTTTTAATGGCGGTAGAGTAGCTATTGGTACAACTTTTAACAAAAGCTGAGCCTGGTAAGGAATCGTATTGTATGGAGTCCTGGCCACTGATTCTCATCCTGAAACCTCTGATTACATAATTAAATAGACGTCACAACATAATCAGTAAATAGTAGATTATTAACCAAGGGGATAAAGCAGTGTCTTCTGTCGTGGGTGACGATTTAAATCGCGAGCGTAACGAAGGACTCGAGGTTTACTCCCGAGCGTAGCGAGGGTGTTAAAAACTTAAATCACGAGCGAAGCGAGGGATTTAAGGCGAGTCCTGAGTGTAGCGAGGGATTTAAGTTCACCCAAGACTAAGACAGCTTTATCAACGAGGAAAATACTCTACTTTTCGTACCATTTGCGAAAAAATTAACACAATAATAATATGAGATATGCATTTTAGAACATTAAGTTATTTATAAAAAAAAATTAAAATAAACTTACGTTTAGGTATGTATTTGAAGAAAACAAAAACGCGGCAAATTCCTAGACTAATATTTTTTTGTCGGAAAAGCAAACGCATCAAGCTCATACCTAGCCTCGTCGGTTTTCGTAATTTTATTTAATAATCATAACTGCATAATAAATGCGTATTCCTTTTTAAAAAGATGTATAATGCTTTATATACGAAATCAATGGTGTAAACACAGATGTAGTGCAGTATTAATATCGGTACATAAGTAGGTATTCCAAATTTAAATCACATTCTCTCCCTAGAGGATAAATGAAATTCAGTACAATTTTCTTTCCCTGTTTTTGACAGATTAATAATGACTATTGTTATGTTCGCTTTTTGTGGCATAGAATGTCACTTTTTTGAGCAAGTGGTACGAAATAGTAGATTATTAACCAAGGGGATAAAGCAGTGTCTTCTGTCGCGGGTGACGATTTAAATCGCGAGCGTAACGAAGGACTCGAGGTTTACTCCCGAGCGTAGCGAGGGTGTTAAAAACTTAAATCACGAGCGAAGCGAGGGATTTAAGGCGAGTCCTGAGTGTAGCGAGGGATTTAAGTTCACCCAAGACTAAGACAGCTTTATCACCGAGGAAAATACTCTACTTTTCGTACCATTTGCGAAAAAAATAACACAATAATAATATGAGATATGCATTTTAGAACATTAAGTTATTTATAAAAATAAATTAAAATAAACTTAACGTTTATGTATTTGAAGAAAACAAAAACACGGTAAATTCCTAGACTAAAAATTTTTTGTCGGAAAAGCAAACGCATCAAGCTCATACGGCCTCGTCGGTTTTCGTAATTTTATTTAATAATCATAACTGCATAATAAATGCGTATTCCTTTTTCAAAAAGATGTATAATGCTTTATATGTATACAAACTCAATGGTGTAATAAACACAGATGTAGTGCAGTATAAATTTCGGTATCTAAGTATTCCAAATTTAAATCACATTCTCTCCCTAGAGGATAAATGAAATTCAGTACAATTTTCTTTCCCTGTTTTTGACAGATTAATAATGACTATTGTTATGTTCGCTTTTTGTGGCATAGAATGTCACTTTTTTGAGCAAGTGGTACGAAAAAGTATATTTCGCACTGATTCACTTCCTAATCCAAATGTTAGCTTAACAGAAAAACAAGAGCGCTTCAATCAACGTCGCCGCTGATTGATGGTGTTAATTAACTAAAGACTTATTAACTCATCTGTACACAGCATCCTCTGGAGGTAGCGCACACACGTTGCCGCACGAACAGCACACATTGGTGGTTTGACACTACACTAGACATTTTATATGCATATAAATCTTCAATATTAAAATAATCGCAGTTAGTTATCTGGGTATTGCTTTTTATTCGGACATACTTTGAATTCATGAAACAATCAAATAATCTCCTATTACTTCTTAAAAAACAGCCATTTTTGCTTTAATCCTACTTGACTTCTAAGTAATCCTGTAAGCTAATAGTCTATTTTAAAGCTCTTTCTACGACTTAAAATGCCTAAAAACAACCATTTGACTCCAACAAAAAATATCATTTTAGGAAGAGGTGGCGAGATGACCTGGATGCGCACCGAAAGGTGACGCAAGAAAAAGGAATACTTGAAAGGACTTTCCCAGCAGGAGTTAGTGAAAAAAATAATAAGCCTCATATTTCTCAAACGGATCCCTGAATCGAAAAAATGGCTATCGTTCTTAATTTGCTACCCATCTTATTTTCACCAAAACCTCAGCCACCCACTCGCTATGGGCTCCTGGTATTGTTCTAACGTTTAGTAACCTGAGCTCGGACCAGGGGGCAACCGGATAGCACCTTTTACCGTTAGCAAACAGCTCAGGTGTTTGACTTGTTTCCGAGCTTATGTTACTGTTTGCTTTTATGGGATCCCAGTGTTTGCGACTTGTTTAGCTGTGTTTGTATTTAAGGGAGATATTTCGGATAAGATAGATATAGGATAGAAGATTTTTTTGGTACTTTTTGGAGGAAAAATGCAGACTGACCATTCTTCTTTTCAAGAATTCTTGACTGTACAGTGTGTACCACATGTAGCTTGACGCGGCTTTAAAGGTAAGTAAATATTTGAACATGTACTACAAACAACTAGATTACTTTCGTCAACAAGATCATCAACAGTCTCTAACAGTCCATTGCAGGACAAAGGCCTCTCCAAACGACACTTAGCAGTATCATTCAGCTGCGACATTTTCTTCTTCTTCTTTTCGAGTCTAGAAAATCCTTTTTCTCAGAGCTGCGACTTATTCCTTTTAGTAGAACTTTAACTAACCACTCCATATAACAAGGGTTACAATTTTATTTTTCTGATTAAGTTAGGATTTCCTTTTCTTACAAAGTTATTACTTAATTTTCTATATCGTAATAAATCATAACACACTGAAGTGCTTTCCTATTACCTGTAATAATCCACCATTATGTTCACGTACGTGCCTCTTTCGCTCCACCTCTACTTAGCGGGAAATTGATGGGCAATCGGAACGAATTGCCGCCAAAACGCTCGCCGCCATTTTAACACTTCGATTGTTACGTTATTTTAAAAATTATTGATGGAGTTTTATTGGAGACTTATTTTATGCTTTACTTAAGGAAAAAAGCAGAGAAGTTTTTCTAAATCTATAATAAGATATAATTATAATAAAGTTGACGATTTTTTATGTTCGTTTGTTTGCTTAAAAGCGCAGAATAAAAACGAACTAAATAAACAAACGAACAAAACATATATTTTTGTTTACGTTAGCCAGATTCATGAGTATATGCTACATAACATCAATATTAAGCTACAGCTTACGGGAGCGGAGTACTTAGTAACTAAAGTTGTAACTAAAACCGCGGGGCATAGCTAGTGTATTGAAAAATGACAAGTTTTGTAAGTTCAAACTTTAGTATTAAACACCCAAAAAGGCGATAGAAAAGATTAACAGAAATCCCACTATTATGTTAGTAAAATCTCAATTTTTGTTTTCCAGACACGTTTTTCATTGTTCAACTATGAAATATTCGAATTATTTAAAGTTATAAATTCTAAACAAATATTCTCCAGTCCGAGTAAATATTTACTTAATTCCGAGACAACCTCCCCAGCCAACATAAACAAATGTGTAAAACGAAATTGAGTCTTAACTTTAATTTTCCCTCCAATAATTGCTACACAATACAAAATAATATTACTAAAGTATTCTCTGCAAGTGACTGTTAATTTACCAAGCCAAGTCCTACTCCCACAATATGCAAATATAAACCTTAGGTGCTTTTGATAAGAGTGTCGATGGTGGCACAGGTGTGCGGTCTCCGGTTTCTGGTAGAAATATCTTGAAGGTTTGTGACGTTTAATCTTGCGTGCGACGCGGCCGCCGCGCGTATCACTCGCCGGTCGTCAAATAGGGGTGGGAAAATATCGACATTCAATTAACAGAAATTAAGTTGTTAATAATTAAATGTATTTTTTTATAAATACGCGTTCCAGTAAGGCAATAGATGTTTTAATTAACTTCATTTACATTATATTCATGATGTCGGAAAATATTAAAATTTACTTAAGTAGCAAATCGAAAGTATTGTAAAGATAATGCATAGCATATTTTATAATAATTCCCCATTCTACAATGGTTTGTTCGAGTTATTTTTTGTTACGCAGTATTTATTAGTTACTTATAGTTAAATAAATACTCATCATGAAATTCACCTCTTTCTATACTCACAATAACATAAAATGCAATATGTGCCATCCATCGATATACACGTACCAATAAAATTCACCCCATCCCTATCGCCAAGCGTCTGCAGAAATTCAATTAACATTACCTCCAGTCGCGTGCACCTTTATTTCCGTTCGGAGTCACTTAGCCTCCCCCTCCCCCCTTCTCATTCACGACCCCTCTCCCCCCTCTAAGACGCCAGTAATGAGGTCCAGTGATCGTTTAGTTTGGAGGTAATGGCTTACGTGAACGACTGATACAGTTTCTTCGTCAGAATGGCCCGTAGATATGGTCTACTTATAAGTATTTATAAGTGCTTCCAGTTGATGAGTGTGGATGGATATGGTTATGTTGACTGGTCCTTGTTGTTGTTGATAAGGCTGTTTATATATCAACTGGGGAATGAAGTCAAGCGTTAAGGTAACTTGGGAATGTTGTCACTTTGGACTGAAACTCTTAAATAAAGTTAACTAATCAAATCAAATCATTTTTATTTACAATTAGGTAAGCACAAAACTAAATGTTGTTACAGAATGATGTTAGTAGTATCTCTATATTTTGCCACAACAAGGCATGCAAATATTTAATACAATTTCAAAATATAATCATAGAAAAATTCAATGGGAAATGTCAATAAAATTTCTTATGTCAATATTATCCATTAGGAAGTCACTAATTGTATAATAACATTTGTCAACCAAAAACTTATCATACATTTCAAATTGCATTATATTTAGTTTTTTTAATGTTATCTGGTAATTTGTAAAAGATTTTTTGTGCCATGCAAAGAAAACTCTTTCTCAGCAGTGCTGGGCCAGCGCCGTTGTGTGTTGCGCCGTAATGTTTTTTTCATTGTCTGTTATAATTTTTAACATTAACTACGACAATCACAAATAAACTATAACAATCTAATTACCTTGATGAAACTGACCCTTAATAGAGAGTTAAAAATATGCTGTACCTCCAAGATCGCAGATAGCGAAATTAAGAGAAAACCTGAGGAATTTGAGAGCCCCCAATGGTATTTAAAACATACATTGAAAAAGGTACAATTTCCAATTTTCTCTCTTTTTCTTCAATAAATCGTCAAATAAGCAGTTAAACCAGAACACATAAACAACACAATAGGAAGGTAAACAACAGCCACCTCGGAAACTGAGTGACGTGGAAGGATGAGTTGAAGATTATCAGAACTGATAACAGACTCGTTACGGGGTATCTCGTCGAGGGATCGCGGCACACCTACCCCGTGTGCTGTGGAATAAGGGAGGTTCCATTTTTTGGGGTATTTCAGTGATTTTGATGGAAATATTCAAAGTTTAACAAAAATATAGAATCACAACCATTAATAAATTACAACGAATTTAATAAAAAAAATTGCTCAAAATTTTCGTGTATGTCTGATGCTTTTATCGTACAGGGCAATTCTTAGCATTGTTCTTTCACAAATATGAATTTCTATAAGCATATCTGATTGTCAGGTAAACAAAACCTTCCAATAAATAACATTATTCCAGACTATGAGTGCATTCAATACATTTTGCTAGCATCTAGTGATGTAATGTAAATAGCACAATAATTCATCGATATTCGCGAGACGCCAGACTGCATAACTCAAAGTATGGTTGTATTGAGATGTCGATAGATTTATATCGATGGAATAATAAATGCATGTTAAGATTTTGTATTTTTGTGTTAACTCCAAATGTAATAATTATACCTAGACTAGTTTACCGTTGTGTTATAAAACTACTGTTATGGTTATTTCAATAATCTACTTTTTAAAGGAAACGGGCATTACTTTACTTAAATTATTGTGTTTTTTTATATTATTTTTGAATATTATTATTTAACTCTATAAGGTCTAAGTCTGAAATAACGTTTATTGTTATTATCACTTTTATTCATTAAATATTACATTTTCAAATATTTACAAAACATACATACCGTTACATATTTACCGTTCCATGTGCTGATGTTCTCATAGTAGCGATGACTACTTGGCCAGTGCTTAACGCCTTTTCCTAAAATCGATAAACCATCGACATGTCTGTCCCACCCCTATAGCCTCGTGTAAGAAATGTTATAGACCGGTGGACGCGGCCGGGCGCGGGATGTCTCTAAACACACAATTTCACTCTTATTTCGCAAACTAATGTCCCGATGTGCAACTCATTTTTATACTGAATAGTTGTGTGTGTGAGCAACATATGGGGAACAGAATAAAGGCGATGGATAAGCGTGTTATAGGAGAATAAAGGTAAATGAATAGATGGTTTAATGATAGGAAGTAATGTTGAAATATTCAACCATTACCTAAAGGGGTCTAATATTTTTTTTTATACAGAGTTACTGTTAACTTACTGAAAAAATGAAATGGGGTAATTCAGCATTAGGAACAAGTTTAAATATGGAACCAACCCCGAAATCAAGAAAAAGAAAATTAGTTATTGTAAACATTATGACCATGTTGTAAAGCATTTTTGTAGGGTCTCTTAGAAGTTGACCCTTAAGTTGATTCAAGATTTCAGTGGATTAAACATCACTCTGTTTAAATATATTTTTGAAGTGAAAACTTCTTTAGCGGCGTTGAGCACTTTTTCTGTAATGGGTATAAAATCTTAAACTCGCGTCAGGACACGTGCGCGTCAGGACACGTGACCTGATCGAAAAAGCGTAAGACGGATGGAGAGTAGACAGCTATCCCCTCTCTACGGCGCGGCGAAAATGTATGCCTGGGCCTACTGTTTCGTTTAGACAGCGCAGGGCGCTTGCGCGAATGTTCGTGTATGTTAAACGTAAACGTAAACGTAAACGTTAATAATCAAGTTTTCACTTCTGCCGGTACTCCCGGAGTGCAACCCGTTTTTTTTTAATACAGCCAGTCACTGAAAATATTTACAATCCGATACAAAATTCGTATGTAACTTGAAAAGATGATTATAGTTTACAGTTTATGTCTTTATAAGTAAAAAATAGATAGTCAAAATCTATTTCAGAAAATAAAGAAATGTTTCAAAGAAAAACCAGTAAAAGAGAATTTTAAAGTTGAACGTTAATTGGTTGACGGGAAGACCCTCTTCTGAAATGGATCTTATTTTTTACTCACGATGATAAATCAGTATAATGAAACACCTTAATCTCTCCGGAATCTCGTTGCAGAAAGACGAGATATTGCAGTATTAATTACTTGTAAGGGGTAGTCCAGACAAGCCAATGACGGCAGGGCATTTTCCTTGAGTAGGTAAATAAACAAAAATGGTTGTGCTTATATTTTTTTTATTTGACTTTTTCGTTCTTTGCTCTTTAATGTATTTTTGTATTGTCTTGTTTTGTTAGTTAGAAATATTTTTCACCGCAGATCGTTTAAAAATATCAACCATGTTTCTTTGATCAAGCTCTGCAAAAAAGTACTTCGATACAAAACATATTTAAAACTAAAACTTAGGGCTTTTACAAGAATATCTATATAAAAGCCTCAAGATCTTCCTGAAGCCATACTTAGGTTCACGTGGGCGAAGCCGCGGGAACAGCTCATCTTTCAAAAATAAATTAATCACGCACCACACATTGTCATGCACATGCACTATACACACAAATAAAAAGTCGCAACTACAACGCACCCTCTCGTCTATGTGCACCCTAACAGTGCCGCCTCAGTTTTGGTCGCGGCAGCAGATTTCTGAACGCAGTCAGACTGCTCTTAATTAATTGGCTTGCATTCGTTTGCATGAATTAGCCAGGTACGAACCCCTTTTAGGTATTTTTACCACCCTTTTTGGACCCCACTCAAAGGGCTGTAGTTGTTGATAGAGGAATTTTTGATAAACAAAATGGTGCACCGAAAACTAAGAAGAGTTTTAATAAAATATGAGCAATGTTGACCTTTTTTTACTCCTAATTGCTTGATTAATGTATAATCTAGTTTATATCTTAATCTCTTTAACGCCTATGAAAAAAACTGGGTTTCTTTTCATTACAAATCAGTTAATACAGACGACGTCTTTATGTCAGACGACATAAAGACAATTCGAAAGTCATGTCCTAAAATAATGACTTGTTAGTTAATTTGAAAGTCTATTATAAATAAGATTATCCGAAGCTACAGAACCTACTTAATTTAAAAACAAAATACAGCACAGTTCCCACGGAACCCCTGGTCTCATTCAATAAACTTCTCTTGACAAAACTTTTAAATCCTAACCAAATAGGTAGGAAACTTTCACATTTTCGCATGAAACTCAGGCAGCACACACACCAGCAACAACATACGTAATGGAGACAGAAGGACCAGTCTTTTTGTGAATAAACGTTTCATCATTTCACGCAAAATTTGCAACTGCACGAATAGGGGTTTGCCTGTATGCTGTTTCTATGTCTGAGTCACCATTAAAAAAAACAATAAATTACTGAGAGTTTCTTCCCAATTGCTTAACAATTAAGGTTTCTATGCTCACACAAAACCTATAGTATACTAAAAGTAGCCTAATTATTGTTCCACTGCATTGATCACCATACTTGTTAAGGGCGAATCGGCGATTTCAGACATCAACCTTACAATGTTTTTGTGCACTAAACTAAAAAGAAACTTAGCAAAATACATAATTATATGAATTGAAAATGGCACATTGGTATTTGTCCGGGTTTGAACTCATAACCTCATCTATGAGAGGCGAGCGCCTTAACCGCTGGACTGTTATAATAAAGAATCTAGTACCTACCTATTTATTAATAATTATGTGGTGCATTATTCTTAAATTTTATGTAACTATACAAGTTAGTGTGCATTTTTCTACAAGCATTGTTTAGTGTTGCTTTTCTGTACTTTTACTTAGTGAGGTGCACCAAGCTGCCGCAAGTCGCCGCCGGATCGTACCGGATCAGGTGGACCGGATTATTCCGGTTCGGTGCGGTTCAAAGCGGATCAAACACGATTTTAGACTTACGGGTAAGGTTCCCAGCTTATGTGAAGGTAGATGGCGTCAGTTAAAATGTGATCCAGATCAGGAGTAATTATGTTTAAATTGTCTTGATTAGGGTGATCTACCTACCGAAGTGCCATCTTTGTTGAAATAAGGTTTTATTTTTGAAACACTTTTCCGTGATTGCTCGTCCTTTTTTAGTACCTACCTTGTTGTAGTTCAATATTGTAACTATTTTTTACCTCTGAGACTGTTAGTGACACTATCGTTGTTTATAATAACTATGGTACCTATCGTCATCGATTAACAATGTACTTGTAGATCGAAGGATATAGTTAAGGTTTTATAGTATGTGCATTATAATCTTGTTGTTTGGTTGTCAGCTGTCAAGTCGGGAATAAGTCTTACCAACACGCTGCAAGCTTTTTATTTATAAGTTGTGTTTTTCCACCCAACTCGTAAATACTATACGTTGTCACTTATATTAAATTTTGTTACGTTAATTAGAGATTACTAATATTATTAACGAGTATCTTTAATAGAAAATCAGGTTAGTTTTCTCCCTAAGTGTATAAAACTGTAAATTTCATACGTATAGTTATGGGGCTGGTGAGGATCATTTGTCAGCGGTGGGCGGCTGTCAAAAGTTACCAAACTTCCACGGCGTCGGCCAAGTTTCGATTAACACCTGTAGTGTGTGGGAATCCGCCAAGAGAATTTATGTTGATATTATTTTTTACTAAAACTGACGCGGACGCGTGATCTGTGATAGAGGTTTTAAATCAAATCAAATGGTATTTGCGTATGAATTAATGTAGTTTTATTAAATTTATATAGGTGCAGTGATTATAGGTGAAATTATTGGTGAGCCGTATATATTGAGCGTGCAAACATTAGTGAGAATCGTCAAACAATATAAAGCTATCATAATTATATAAAACTTGTAGTCAAAAAGAATAATAACATCACTATTTAATAGGAAATAGAGAAGAGTATGGGAAAACGTGTTAACCTGCCATTTTTAAAAAAGTAAGTATTAGGTAGGTACCTATTGTATAGTATGTCACAATATTGTAAATTAGAGCTTAGCAATCGTAGGTCAGCACAGGGACGGGGCCCCAACAGGGGCCAAACGCCTGCCGGGGTTGCGAGACGTCTTAACAGGATACCGTGGCCCCGGAACGCAAAGGGCAACAGAAGGAACAGGGTGGTTTTTTAGTCAGTAAAAGTCTGACAGTCCCTTCCGCCCCACCCAGGGCGGAAGGAGTCATTTGATGATTTTTACCACCTAAAAAAAAAAAAAGCAATCGTAGGTACGTATCGGTGAAAATGCATTTTTATCCAAATTCTATTTTAATACAAATTAAAAAAAAATCGTTTTGTTTACGAATGGAATAGAATCACAATTATGAAATGACGTTTCGGAATTTAGACTAATATCGTCTATACTTAATATTAAAATTACAAATACATATCGTTGCTATGTTCATAATATCGTACAGCACAGTATGTAGTTTCATCTGTCGGCCACGGGCGGCTGTCATAAGTTACCGAACTTGGCACAAGTCGCCGGCCAAGTTTCGATTAATACCTGTGCCCCGGTGTGAGAGTGTTTCTCAATATTTGCTTTGGCTATCAAATACATATTAATGCTATGGTGGGACTGAGAGATTGCACATCTTAGATGTAGGAGGTTTAATCAGTGAAATATTTGATTGAAACTGATTCTGAATGAGTTGAAAGTGCCAGAGGATAAAGTACCCCAGAATAAATATAAAATAAGTATATACAGGTACTTTTATCCTAGACCATATTGTATTTTTTCTGCTTGTAAAATTCAACGTACTTACAAGTTTCTTTCATTTTTTTCCTTTTATTATCAGAACCGCAAACAAAATACCACAAGTTAGAGCATAAATTAAACATAAAAGCAAATGTTTTGAAGTGTCTCTTCCTCAAATATGCGAAGGTAATGATGTTACCAAAGTTCCCGGGGGCCGGGACCCAAGACTTTACAAATTGAAATTATTTTTTCATTAAAATTCCCAACTTGAAAGTTTTCAGGTGGAAGTTTCTTGAGTGGCCAATTCACGGCGCACTTTCAGTTAAATGATTCTTTCTAACTTTGAATAGATGTCTAGGTGGATATTACGTAAGTTTGAGAGGGATCTCTTAAAGTTAATGACTAGTATTTAAGTTCACGTGAGGATTGCACTTAATGGGAGGAAAAGTTAATTAGCTTTTGTCTTAAAATAAACTTACAGGGCTTGAAAGTAATTGCACAAGCTTAAACCGCATGAGAGTCAAGTATTTTACATTATTTTTACTATCGTATAAATTAACCGGCACGTAACCGGCGTGCTTGTATGACGAGATGTATGAACGTAGATGAGGCGAAAGGAGTTTGTAAGGATCGTAGCAGGTGGCGTTCTGTGGTTTCTGCCTACCCCCATGGGAAAAAGGCGTGAGTTTATGTTATTCATTTACATTTTTTTATTTAATTCTTATTTCTTAACATTAGCCCTATAATGTAACATAACATTGTCCAATAATATATCTATCATCGAATCAAACGACAAGCGTATCACATCGCGACACGGGATCACGGGGCAGTCCCGCGGCCCGGGATCACCTTAATCCCGCAGGTGAGCCGGGATTACGGGATCACGGCGTAGCCCGCCCCTATCTATCTTGATGATGTATTATAGTGTTAAGTTCTATCGACAGATGTCGTTGTTAGTTTGTGATGTAAGTTTTAAGTGGAGGTATTTAGACTTTCTCTTAATTTTGATTTATAAAACATTATAAAAGTAAGTAAAGTGGTAAGGGGTAGAGAATGCCTAAGGCATTAAGCCTGTCTTTGTACTTTTTGTTGCATAAACTTTCAATCTATACTAAGAATATGCTCAAGGGGGGATTTTGTTTATTCAATCGCGTTCTAAAATCTGGAATTGCCAGTCGGATTGAAAATATTCTTTTTGTATATTTTATGCCAGATTCATAAGAAATAGTATTGACTATATAACTTCACGCTACGATACACGGGAACGCAGGCAGAAGCTAGTAATTAAATAAAAAGTCTCAAGAACTTTTTCTGACTGTCAAAATATTTTCTTGAAAATAAAACCTAGCTTATAAATTTTGATATTCATAATGAACCATACAACATTAACAATACCGCCAACTTGTAACAATAAATAAAACACTGTTAATTACCAAACAACGTTTACAAAGAAAATTAGGGTTTACTTCTCCATTCTTGTTTCGTTCAAGAATTATTTTAAAGTTGCGTCTCGTCGCGCCGGGACAAATAAGCGGGAACACCGGGACACCGGGACACGGGACAAATAAAATTAATTACTTATTCGCAGCACTACCTGGCTAACGAGGGGGAGTCTTGTTGCAGCTTTGTTGCTTCACTCGCTGCGATGACGTGCCGCTTGTTTTAATGAAAAATATGTAGCGGGATTTATTAAAAAAGATCGTTTTATAGTCTAGTCTATAAAAGAAATTCTAGTCAACCAATAACTCTTGAAATGATATAAGAATACACTACATACTTTATGAGTATTGCTTTTGTTTCTTTCTTAACGAAAGAAACAAAATTTTGATTTTCTATTAAATTATCAGAAGTAGGAAATTGATTCCTTTAACAAATTCAGTACTGGTTTTTACTATTCAAACTAGATCATCAAGATTTGATTAACGTAATCTACGAAATTCAAGGCTTGGTGGTTCTCCAATAAATGTCATTAATTAAAAACAAAAGAACATCGCCAATCGATCACTACCGGCCTCCCCACGGAGTTTACCTTAGGCATCGGGTCCCACTGACCAATATTCTCAGACATTTGTACCCGTCGCGAGTCCGACCCGGGTATTACTCTGCCGGATAATCCGGGACCACTATTAACCGTTTTGGAACCCCAGGGATGTAATGGGGTTTGTCGAAGAATGTGAGTGGCCTTATGCGTAAAGTGGCTATGTTGTGTTACTGTTTATAAAGATTATTTTTGTACCTTTATCGTTTGCTATGAAAATTTACAATTATGTTCGTCTTTAACACATTTATAAGTAACTTCGTTTGCGTTGGAGTCAAATATACCACAAAATAATAGCCTGTGGCACTCGGCAATAGTGTAGGTCTATATCAAAGAAATTATTTTCAATCGAACTAGTATAGACAAACCAACAATTTTACTTTTTTACATTAGTAAGGATTAGGCAGAGATCTAGTAACCTACACCTAGATACCTACCTAAAATACATAGATACCTAAATAAAAGCCTAATTAACCGACCATTTAGAAAGGAAATGTGGCTAGTCTCTCTGGTTTTAGTCAACCTAAATGGTGCTTTTTAATTAAAGTTTACCTAAATTCGTTAATTATTCTTGTTTTGGCAAAAGCTACAGTGATAAATAGCACCCAAAAAATTAAACGATAGGTATAAAAACCAGGGTTACAACCGTACAATTCAGCCATTATTCTCGACATACAACCATAGGTAACCAAACATATTTTCCTTATAAACATACCTATAATAAGAATAAACAACATAAGCATGCCTTAATGCACTCACAATATTAATTTCACCCGAATCCGTCCCTTTGTGACAAAGAAAAATTGTAACGAATTGAGTGGGACCCTAGAACAACCTGCGTGGAAAACCCTTTGATGCGTGTTTGGAACTTTGTACTTTATGGGAGAAAACATAAGGTTGAAATTGTTTTGTTTTTGGATTGGTATACCTTGAGGCTTAAGTTATGAGAAAATCGCGTGAAATATTATATTAAGCTGGTGTTAACTTCTTTTCGAATTTAGATACTTTATGCTAATGAATGACAGTTCACCAGCACACTAGCTATTGAACTGTCACAGCTGTGAAGCTGTGTGTGAGGGAGATTTTTACAGAAAAGCACTGCTAATCTTAAAACATGTTTTCATCTAAAATAAGAATAATAAAACTAAACTTAAATAAATCATTTATTTAACTCAGGATTTAAAATCTATGACTTTAAAAAGGTTAGTTTTTCGGTTACAGCGTGAATACTTCATACTTTTACTTTTTCATAAATCATCAGCGATTTTATACACAGTTGGGAAAAAGCTAGGCAGATGATGATGTTGAGCAGTGAATAATTATAGTTAAGTTTTCTCGATCCATGTGATCAGCCCGCGAACCGCTCATCGCTTGTCCCCTACAAAGGTACAAGCAAGGTAAGTCAGTCAAGATGGCTGTCATTAATAGAGCCTGCGAGAGTAATGGCCGCCGGCCCCTGTAAACGTACAATAATGCGCTTGTTAGCTTCGAATGGAGTGATTCATTCGTTTTGTGGCGCTTTCCTACTGTGCGCTTGGTTATTGTTAAATGATGAAAGATACTTACCTACTGTCTTGAAGTACCAATATGAATGACAAAACAAGAATAATGTAACTAGGATTTTGTAAAAGCTTGATTGGAGAGACTGTCCGTATATACAGAGATATACAGAGAAATATGAATAGTTTGCAATGGTATATGTCGCATTACTGTGGGGATTGTACAAGACGGTAAAAAAAATAAAAAAGTTTGTTTTTTATGTGAGTGCATAATATGTGTTGTATCATATTTTATGGGTGATTAGCTAAGAGTTAAGTATAAAAACAATATCCAACCCTTACAGAAAACATATAAGGCTAGATTTTCTAAGAAATAAACCATACTCACGGCGTACAATAACGACATAGAGCTCTATTTACAGAATTTATAGTTCACCTAGAGAACGTTTTCGCGCATTTATTACTAAGGAATTAGGTGATAAGGATTATTATTCCATTCAATTATTTTGATGGCAATAGGCTCGCCCCCTATTACAAGGGACTTAAAAACATAACTGGCGAAATGTGGGTGTACTCATGGGTACACCTCTGACTAATCCTTCGGGGATTACAGGCGTGAAGTTATGTTATGTCAATTATTTTCTATACATATTAAATGCATTTTTAAATATTTATAAAAAAAGTAAAAACATTTAAAAATATATAAAAATAGTAGCCCACCGCGGCATCGGGGACAGGGCAATAATTATATTATTGTATTCGTTTTATTCGACCTGATCTAAATCTAAAGGTATGGTCACAAAATCCAAAAAGGTGCGTGTATGTTGTCTTGATGTCTAGTCCAAGATAAAAAGTAGACTATCTGCTACGTGCGCGCAGCTCCCAATGGTGCAGCGGCCGTGAATGCACGAGCAGTAGTACCCCGCGATACCCTCTCTCTACCATGTCCCGTTGGGTTTACTATTAAGTAACAATAATATTGTTTGCTCCTGACATGTCGTGATTGTGTTCTCCCACTTATCAAAACTTTGTTGCCAACCAACTCCCGGTGTCGAAATATTTAGAAAAAACTACAAACTCAACTAGGTTAAATTCAATTAATTCAACTAGAATTCAATTAATCAATTAATTCAACTCAACTAGATGAAAAATTCAACTAGATTAAAGTAAAAATTGCAGTTTTAGTACATTTAAAAAAGTTTTTTACCAAATCTTATTTATTTTTTTTACGTGGTCTCCCATTGAATTTCCAAAAAATGTTTACATAAAATGAAAGGTGGGTTAATTATATGGCCGTAATTTAAAATTTATTTGGTCTTTGTACGGTAACTTTTGTCAACCGGGTCATAAAAGAGCCGTAACCTTTAATCATTTATTATTCATTAAAATCATTTAATTGACTTTGACTTTATGGATTTAGTAAAAACGGTTCTTTTTCAATATTTTAGTCAATTTCCAGGTGATGGAAAGTAATCATTCGATCATTGTGGTAACGACATAAAAAATGCAAGACAAAAATTCAACATGAAGTAAGTAGGTGAGGTAAGATCCTTCTAACCTCACCTACTTACTTACTTCAAGTTGCAAGCTTTATCTTTCATGCTATAAGTCACGTATTATTCAGTACAAGTATCGAGAAAATCTGGTACTTATGTAATTATATTTATTTTTAAAGAATTAACATAAACAATCCTACAAAACAAGAACTTTCCGCGAAAATATAAAATTAAACACATTACCCATAAAACACAGTTAATGTGCACAATGCAAATGCGGTGGTAACAATAATATCCGGGCAAAGTGTGGAACAGCACATAAATATGTGACGCGCCTTCCTGTCCTACTGTTTTAGCTAAATTTTATGTTCAACTTGTTTAGGACCGTGTGAATTTATGGTAATACACATCGGGGTAGACGATTTAGAGACTGTACTGTGTGCTCAAAGCGGCTGTAAGTACAAGTACCTACCTACTAGTTTCAAAAATAAGCGAAACATATCTTTTTCTTTCACTAGAAAGTTGAGCTGCGCGTAAGTGATATGGCATGGTAAACTAGAAGTATCAGCACATATGGGATACCACCGACACCCAGTACGAGTGCGGACATACTTAAGTGCCCAAGGTGTCCCTACACTTGCACTTTGATGGACATTAAAAACGCTACTGATGCCGCGATAAACGTGGCAAAATACTGGATAAAAGTACTCTAAAAACAACTCCTACAGCAAGCCGCGTTAAAGAACTACTTACGTTTCAAAAAAAGAGGATAAATCTATCGATTAGACAAGAAGAATAAAAAATACATTTATGGGGAAATCTAAAAACATTAAACATACAGAGAAACCATGTCGTCAAGAAAAAATGCATTCAAATACTAAACACAATCTTCTAAAAATACATTGAATCATCTACCTATAACAGTACAGCCCTCCAGCCACATAAAGTCCACCGACGTGATCACTAAACCACTCCTGCTAGTACCATCGACAATGAGGCGCAATGAGGGCAACACTCAGGCTGTACCTTTGTTTCATTTCCTGATACCAACCTATTTTTTTTATCACATTCTAAGTCGATAGCTCGGTAGAGTGGAGCGGGTTCCATTTATTTTAATTATTTTGCTATTGTTTTTATAAAACTCCGTTCGGTTCCAACTTGAGATCTTTATTATCATAACCATAAACTGCTTATGTATGATTAGATAACAAGTTACCATGATTTTATAACATTATAAACTAGCAAACCGTCCCGGTTTCGCACCGCTACAAACTGACTTTTCCGGTGGATATTGCAAAAAAAAATAATTATAAAACCTCGTCCGGAAAATAACGAATATAACAAAAATTAATAAGCCAAATCAGTCCAGCCGTCCTCGAGTTTTGCGCTTAGCAACACATTTAGCCTTTTATTTATATAGATATAAATAGAAGCTTTTCCCTATGATTATACCTTACGAAGAGCTCATATAAAGATTGTCAAAACAGCAAAATCTAAATATGTATTATAATTATTACATAAATTCTATGATAAATAAATTATAAAACGAACACTTTTTTTGAAATTTTACTTATTTTTCTTTTCCTGTTAAGTAATATTTTTTCACAACCACCAAAACTCAACGAAGCCACCTCCTCATTTAGCCCCGATCACGTTATTAGGTATGAGCGTTCCAAAGCCGAACTGCGGATTTCAATAAAGCGCAACCTTTTGTTACGTGTGCTACCAATATTTGAGCCAATATTTGAGCTCGGCTCGCAGCTGCGATATTAAAAGATTCATTTCACAATGAGTTCAGAATCATCTTTGTGATGCCCAGGGTAGGTCAGGTTGGATGGAGATCTAAAGTGATTCTTTGCGGAAAATAAAACTTAAGAATGGATGGACCTTAATTCTGGGATCAGCAAAAGATGTTTAGAGCCTCAATCGCGAGTATAAAATGTCGACAATGTCGTGATGGCCCAGCGGTTAAGACGACTCCCATAAATGAGGGTTCACATCCGGGCAAGTACCAATGTACCTTTTTAATACATAATTATATAGGTACTTGCTAAGTTTATCTTGGAGATCACAGACATCGGTGTATCAAAACATCGTGAGGAATCCTGAAATGACAGTCAATATAAGTCTGAAATCGCCAATCCACCTTGAGCGAGCATGGTAATCAATGCTCGTGCCTTCTTTACCTTGCTCGTGTTTCCTTATTCTGTATTGTGCGTCACTTTCACGTGAATAAAAAGTTTTTCTTTTTTTCTTTTTCTTTCTTTCTTTATATGCCTTTGCTATGCAGTGGAACAGTAATAGGCTGGAATAATCCTTATTATTCATCAAGACTACTCACTAAGAATGATGAAAATGTCCATTCATTTCTATTATAGTATAAAACAAAGTCGCTTACCGCCGTCTGTACGCTTAGATCTTTTTAACAACGCAACGGATTTTAACGCGGTTTTTATCAATAGATAGAGTGATTCAAGAGGAATGTTTATGTATCTACATTGCGCCCATGCGAATCCGGGGCAGGTCGCTAGTTATTTATAAGATTTACAAAGAAATGATTGCGATGTTAGGTGTATACTCAAATCTGGCCAAAACAAGCGCCCCGTCTCGGTACCACCTGACCCTAACAAACTTCTCACAATTACAATGAATACTTTATTCATACCGACCAACTTAGCCGGTTTCCATGATTTTTATATCGCGAACTTTCTACAACATTACCTATGCATTGTCTCGGCCGACGTTATACTTATTTAATTTAACGGTAGGGGGCGCAGCATCTGTGTATCAAACTTTCTGGATCTTGTTTGGAGTTAAAAATTTAATGTAAAAGTATGAAGATACCTGCTAGACTGGTGTCTTTCTTAGCTGTGCGGTTATTTTCTTTTTTAAAGTAAATATTTGAGTTCTTATTCAATAATATTTTTTGTAAGTTGATAATAACGCAATGGATTAATATAATAATTTGTTTATTACCACAAACATCAAGTACATTGCACTGTATACAAATAAAAGTTCTTAATTTAGTATTTCATACATACTTACAATATTAGAAATTGTTTGTTGTGTATGTATAACCATCTCTACTACAACAATAACGTTAGTAGTTATTTATAACACTTTGGGTCTCCATCTGTCTGTCTTAGCTGATGTTATAAGGAGTAACTTAGGCTACTTTTATTTTAGGAAAAGGTTTAGGGGTCCGCGCATAAAAATAAGAACCCCGCAAATAACCAGTATTTAGACAGACGAAACCGCAGGTATAAACTAGTTATTTTATAAAGATACAAACATGATATTATGCTAATATTTTTTTACAACAGCAATCTCTTTAAATAAATCAAATCACTCTAAAATAAAAATTGACCTGCTGTTCTTCTGAAATGGTAATGTCACTGAAATATTCAGTCGGTGATGTGCAGGTGGCTGCGCCATTGCGGCCGATTTCTTTATGCATGAGAGCCTCTTGTGATTCGGAACGCACGTCCTCGATATGTAGCCAGAGAGTAGCCAAGTGGTTCGATCCGGAGAATGGACGGATGGAACGGGGTTTATGACTACTGAGTAAATTTTTTGCCGCAAGCAATTTCTCCTGTACTTATTGCATTTCCAAACATAAGTCACATACACCAACTGTCAGTTCCGGAACAACTATCTGTAGACCATACAAATATTGTTGTTCGCGCAAGCAGCCAATCGCTGAGCGACTCCACCAACTGTGTCTTCACGTCATATAATTTTGGCTGGATTGGCGCCTTTTTCCTGGATAAGAAGCCATTCTTTGGCATGTAGCAACGGTATACAGCATGTAACAAGCATAAAAATATAAGCCACAAGAAAAGACAAGCATATTTAAATGTTAAAAACATTCTGGCCTCCTAGCAACGGGTTTCATTTATTTGCCTCACAGAGGCGATCCCAGCACCTTACCTACTTCCCCGTCTGCACTACCTATCGGTTTGGACAGCGTACCTCAAGTACATTTACATTTATATTGGCCAGAGACGTCCAGCGCCCTCTTGAGCACTCCTCAGAGCGGTGAGAGGAATCAATTCCATTACAATACTTTTTGGTGATCCTCTCAATAGCTGTCATTTTGTTACCTTTGTTAGATTTGAATTCGCAGAATCATGCAGATAATATTCTCTAGTATTGAGACACAAGAAAGAAAAAAACTAGTATAAAATACACACGCTTAGAACATTCTACTTGTTGAGAAATGGGTACTTACTTATTCAAAACGTATGAAATAAAATCGTATATATTTATTTTATTTTTCATGCAACAAATTAAGTATAAAGGCAGACTTAATGCCTTAAATATTCTCTTCCTGTTAACCAAAGATATTATTAGTTTACTTATATGTTTGCAAACGCACTCATAATAAAGGAGAGATTCCTAGCGTGGGACAACAAAAACATAACATTTAAAGAATATCTATAAATAATGTTAAATTTTCTAATAATATATCACTTCACTTATAGAATAAGCTACCTAAATATCTATAAAAACAATTATTATTATAATAACAAAAAAGATTATCGCATTCGTCACCCAAACTCTACGAACCGTAATATTTCAAAAAGCCACTTAAATTGTTATAACAATTAAAGCAACCAAACCACAATCCACCGCTACCTTCCCAATTAATCTCCAACGTGATTGGTATTCAAACAGCATTTACATCCAAACCAATCTTCTTAACATCTTTCAAACTTAGGACTCTTGCGCACCGCGAGCGCCTGCAAGTGTACCTTCGATTGCCATCAAGAGGAATGAATTATTCATAAAGAGAAGTTCTGCTGAAGGAGTTTACAATACACCCCCAGAATTAGACGGTGAGGGAAAACAATGAAAAATTAACAAGAAACAATATAGGTACGTATTTGTTTAAGTTAATCATTTGAGTTCTTTAGATTTCTCCATGATTCTGGTAATCTGAAAGAAGACAGTGCAATAAAGATTTTGCTAAGATAAAATAGACAGGCGTTTTGTTATTTATTTATAGGCAAGTACAATTTATACAAATAAATAAAATTGAAGTGAATGTTTTTAATGTTAAAATAATAGCTTTTTACTAAACTAAGTAGTAAGTAAGTGTACATACACTTACTTATAAATAAAACGAGACTTATAAGTCTCGTTTTATTTATAAGTTTTAGATTATGACGGAACTGGGAGACAGCTGATGGTATAAGGTTTGATGTTGTAAGGTAAGGTTTTAGGTAAGGTTAAAGATATTATCTTTTGTTAAAATAAAACTAAATGTTTAAAATAAAATTATAGGGTTCCGCGCGAAAAAAATAAAACTAAGCTAGCTAACATAAGCTAGTCATATTATAAACCTGAACCTGAGTTAGGTCTGACTCTGAATAATTCAAATAGAAAGCCAGGCTATCTCTGAGTGCTTTAGACTGGTACAAAAAAAATTGAGATCCATAAGAAAATTGACGTGATCGAAATCGCTATAAATTCGTGATCAAAGCGCTAAATGAATAATGTAACCAGGATTTTGTAAAAACCTAATTTAAAAGAGTGTTGTGGAGTTTCTTGCTCGTTCTTCCACATAGAGGCCTACCTCCGTTTTGGAACGAGCAACTAGCTTCAACTTTCTGACTAACTGACAGACTCCTTGACAATTCAAAAGTGCCTGTAAATGAACTAATTGAAATAAAGCTAGTTCATTGCCCTAAATGTCCTTCATCATCCTAGCTGCTGGCAAGCACGTGAGGGTACAGTCTAAACATACTAAAAAAGCCCCCATTGATCATAAATTTAATCACACGTAACGATAGCACGTCCATAGGTAGGGGATTATTAGGGCTTCGGAATGAGGGATCGAGGTGAATGACATTGATTGATTCACCTTCATTCATAGACGATTGTATCGACACACCTTACCATTCTATTTACCACTACATTACAACATAATAAACCTTATGTGAAAATACATAAGGGTTATGAAACATGCAAAATAAGTTGGTAAATAGAAGAATAGCTCCTTGAATTTGACAGTGAAACGGATTGATATCTGGGAGGATTTATCATAAGCTTAGTTTCATAAAGCAAGCACCTTAGGTAGATGTTTGTACAGAGATATAGCTATCGATCGCATGTGAAGATGTTCTGAATTCTATTGGAATTCATTAAAAAGTTCAGATGTGTCATTGGCCATTTTTTTTTATATAGGTACTATTATTTACATGGTGGAAGCAGTAAGCATATAAATATATAAAATATAAATATAAAATATAAAAATATTTATTGCCAATTTATACAAACACAGGTTATTATTATTGAGCAGCATTGATTATATGAGCAGCGATCTCTGTTTATTATTTTACTTCTCTGAAAAATATTGACTGCGAGGTTTTAAATAATTTAACACTTTATAATCTTAGCTTTTGTTATTAAATATTATAATACTTTTTTTATTACAAAGTGGTTATAGTTTGTTTGTTTTTTACTTAATTGTTTTGTTTCTAAGGATAGTACTGGCCCGATTACAATCATTATTTTATTGAAAAAAAGCTACACTATTGACCAATATCATAGGCTATATTTTATGGATACTTGACATCCACGTTAATAAAGACATTGGCAGAAGCTAGTTTCTAATAGGTACATGAGATTAAAAGAAATCTTTTCGAGCATACCTAAAATATTACGTTATAGTATAGAAAGAGATGTAGAAACTACGTACTCAATGTACAGTAGGGGTCATAAGTGCAGTAGCATGCTAAAGTTTAAATTGCTGTGAACACGGGGTACAGGCCATACCTACATCTGTGTGTATCAGTGATGTATTCAAAGTTAAAGTCAAAGTCAAATAATTTATTTAATTAGGCCATTATATAAGGCACTTTTGAACGTAATAACACGACAGTACCTACGTACACCTCAAATTTGGCACACGACGTTGAAGGGTCGTAATTTTAACCAAAGTGTCAATCGATTTGCTTTGTAAATTGCTACTCCACTTATGACCGCGACTGTACCTATTAATTTAAAAAATAGAAGCCAATACATAAAAATACAACAACCAATTCCCCTTTATTTATACCTAAGCAGGCTGGAGGGGATCAAGTGGTAATCCCTTAAATTGGACACAGCCTCACCTGTCCACCCGCGAGCCGGCTTTGTTTCGTGTAATGAACTAAAACAAAAAACGTTAAAAGTTAATCTCTTATGTGTATAGACTTTGAAAGGATCGTTTATTTATGTTGGGGAATGGCGCCTCCATTATTTGTCTATTTTATTTAACGTGTTAAACAATAAGCTTCTTGTCGTGTTAGGATTTGGAAAAGATTACGAAATTAAATAGGTAGATTTGATTTTTTCTAACATCTAAATATTCGAACGACTAAGTTATAGCTGCTCAATAATAAAATCTACCGATCTATTCTGTAAAAACCTCGCATGTTAAATTCAGGTGAAGTTAGTTTGAGGTGAGATGTCATCTCATGTAAAGCTAAGGATTGTCAGTGCCTTTTACACATCCT
The DNA here is from genome assembly GCA_949316365.1 of Hoplodrina blanda. NCBI lineage: Eukaryota > Metazoa > Arthropoda > Insecta > Lepidoptera > Noctuidae > Hoplodrina > Hoplodrina blanda. The sequence continues at coordinate 16,181,651 of OX438588.1, read as the reverse complement.
TCATAGATGACAGTATCATCTTTGCTGACTGGTTCATGATAAACTATATTTGGAAGCTTATCTGTAACAAATCAATCCAATAGCTTTTTGATTAAAATTTGAACCAATAAATGGATTAATGATTGTTACTCAATCACACCAGAATAACGGCTGAACGGATCTGGATGAAATTTGGCACAGATATAGATTATAGTCTGGCACACAAAGGCTTTTTATCGCAGAAAAATGTACGGTTCCCGTAGAATAATATATCAACTTTGAGGCGGACAAAGTCGCGGACAGAAGGTAGTCAAAGTCAAGACCATTAATTAAAATCCACTTTTGAACGTCATATATAAGAAAATAAACAAATTAAAAAAATATTTTTAAAAACAAGATTTTTTTTTAAATTATTACAATATTGAGTATTAGACATTGTATTGTCATCAAAACTAAAGGTATAAAATTTCAGCTCAATCGGATACCAACAAATGGTTGAAAAATGGTTTGCAACTTACTTACATACGAACAGTGCAAGCTAAATAAAAGCTTGTAAAAATGAATTGAATCTAGTTGCCCTTTCCGAAAGGTAGTTTTGTATGGAGAAGAATAGGCAAGAAACTACAGTATTTAATACAAATCGAACAATATTTTTTAAAATCTTTACTTTTATAAAATTGATCTCTGTGCACTGTGTCTAAATATTAATCCAAAAAATAAACTGCTCAATCTGCGACAATAAATCTCGAACAAAAAAAGCTCAACGTTCACCAGCGATCGAACACCGCAACTAATAATTCACTAATTGTCGACGTGCTGTGTGTGCGCCGCCATTCGGACTTTATTCTCACACAAATCCCTCTATACATTTTTATTGGCTCGTCCACCTTCAGCCCTCAGATACGTGAGCCGACTTTTTATTTAAGGGTACGGTGCGATTGGCGGTTGGAACGCGGCGGTTTTGGCTACCTAAGAAATAAACACCACACAGACACCTACACCACAGAACCACCCACCCACCCACCTACACTATACAGAAGAAATTCCTAGTATGAGGAAAAGTAAAAAAAAAAACCTAATAACCCTGTAGTTCTTTTACGTAATATTTTTTTTTTTTCAAAAATCTTTTATTTTATGGTATAAATTTTCGTAAACTTAAAAACTCGTTCTTATCTGACAAAAACGCCTCTTATTTACCAACATTTAAGACATGACAGAGACATCTTGAATATAGGTAGGGCCAATTCTATCTGGTCGCAATATTGTCTTACAAACAAAACTAAGACGAGATTGCAACTAGATTTTGATTTTTTTTAATTACTGGAATTGACCTTCTAAACTCAAAGACTCGTTAAAAAAAAACAACTTCTCATAAGAACAAAACCCATAACCACTCCCGTTACGTTCACGCTACGCCGTAGCCCGTAGCCGGTTCCCGTCTGAAACGCGACGTTCGAACCGCTACGCGTGTGCTACGGCGTAGCGCGTGCCATGTGAACTGTGTGATTTGTTTCCGATTTCCACCGCGAGCAGGTAAACAACCGTGTTACACACTATTATTTGTTATTTTGTACTTTATTTCCTTTTGCCAAGAGGAAAATTCTTGAAAATAAACTTGGCTGTGTTTATTTTGGGAGAGAAAGTGTTGCTAGTACAATAAATACTTGTATGTGTTCTTATTACTTATATGATATTTTTTAAACTACCATGTAATGTCCCACTGCAGGACAAAGGCTTCCTCAAAGTCCTTTCAGGTATAATTTAACCCTCTCGGTAAACGTCAAGGTCATCTCGCCACCTCTTCCTATGCTGATCCCGGCGATGTCGACCATCCTCAGGCACTATTTCATGGTGAAAATTTGATTAATTTATTATTATATCGCTCAAAATGGCTGCAATATTCAGTGTATATTATTTTAACGCCAAGTGAAATGCACAACCAAACTAAGATGGATTTACTTTTAAATCCGAGTCTCTTAATTTTCTTTAAAACAAAAAATTGTATCTACAAGTCATAGATCCCCAATTAATGGAATTGGTCTCAAAACTCCAAACAGTATCTGTATAAAACCTGACAATCAAACTAGTTATCTGCGGCGCATCCTCAGAGAATAACATTTTAATTAAACCTCTCTCAAGTTATTACTGTTAGCTCCCGAACTTGCTCACCTCCGCCGGATTAATATGTATGATTGCCCTTTTTACAGTTAGGGGTGAGGCAGGGGTGGTAAGTTGAAATATTAATAACATTTTTGGTATTATAAGCAGTAGAAAAAGAATTAAAAATGATATTATTAGCCATTATACCTACGAGTACATTAGTAAATTACCGATACAAAATTAGTCAGTATAATAGGCAATGATTGATGAAAATGAAAATGTCAAACAGGCAGTAAAGTGTAATTACAAAACGGTATAAAATATAATTTATTTTCAAAAAATCCCCAGACTAGCGATTTCTTCTGTATCGTTAGTGCGTTTACAAACATAAACCTCTCACACATACAAACCACTAGACCCAGAACCACTTCCTGCAAGTAAATGTTAGTTCCATGTGGGAATCGAAACCACTGACACTAGGGTGTGTAGAGTCGTAAGACCTTACTGCCCACACGATAAAGAAAGAAGAAGATCGAAACCACGAAAAAAAAATTAATATAGACCCATTACAGCTAAGCATCACAAGATCTTTTTGTTTTTGTTTTGAAACAAACAGTAACATACATTTCTAAGTAGGTACATAAGTAATCTTGTATATTATATCTTATCGAGTTTTCCAATTTGCACAGTAAGCCAAGCAGCAAACAGCACATTTTTCTTTAACTTCTATACCAGAACAATAAGTCTAAACCAATATTCTATAAAACTTCACGTAACTGTACAAGTTTAGTTCAAAACTAACTTCACTAATAATAACACGATTCCATCTTTGATTGATATTTCTGCCGGAGTCCATAACAAAACACCTAAGTTGGACGCAAACCCGAATCGAAATCTATTCAAAACTCAAACTGATAACTTAAAGTTTTACGTTTTCGTTTCATCGGCGGAAAGTTTTGGGCGCGCTTGCCAGCTTCGTGTTAGTTCTGTGAGTTTACTTAGTGCCTTAATAGTTTTTGGCTAAGTAATTGGTGGTATCATAACCAAGGTTAGTTGGATATCTAAATATTTGAGGGTTTTCGAAGAAATCCCATGCTGATTTTGGCCAACGGATTTAAGTCAATTTTGATTACTGAGAAATCTAGACGGCCGCCTGGTAGCTAATCACAACAAAACTCAAATCAACAATTTCTGAAAGTCAAAGTCAAATCATTTATTTCAGTTAGATCAGGCAAGGTTGAACGTCATTAACTAGAGAAAAAAATATTATATTGAATCTAAGCTCCAAAAGGTAGTTTCTGTCAAACAAGGCGATTATTACTATTTCATCATCAAAGCTGGCAGCAGCCATTGGTTATATGCATAATACACAAACATATCCTATTAAAAAGTTAAAACAGAATATTGCAATTTTCAAAACTTTTATTACAAAAACCACAAACCAAGTCGCGGCAGATCACAAAATCACTGCAAAAAGAGACACCAAGTAATGACAGCAACTACGAAAAGCAAAACCTGTCACTACCGCACAACCAATACACATAGTGCCAAATAAAAATGGCCACACATTATTTTTTGTCCGGCTGTCGGCACGTGAGGTGAATCCAATCGTTTTTTTCTTATTTCCCCCGATTGATTGGACTGTGCTGTTATTTTTTTCCGTTTATCCCCTCGCAAACAATGCGGACATAGGGCAGGTGAGCTAAACGCTTAAGGGAAACGAAAGATTTTGTTGGATTTAACGATTGTCGCTGCACATTTGTCAAACTTGTTTTATCGTTGTGGTAATGGGATAGTTGTCGCAATTTTCTTTATGTCTGCAACTATAAATGCGAAATCAGAGGAGCAATTCTACTTATTTTTAAGAACGGTCGTATTTTAATCATAATCTCAATCTCTCAAATATACCTCTAATTTGATTTTACATTGATGGTCGCTGAGATGATTGCTACTAGATTTTGAACGGTTTTAATCACTAGAATAGACTTTCAGAATATTAATATTTAATTGTCTAACGACCATTTCTTGAACCGTAAAAATAACTAGCTAATTACTACCTTTGTTCTGAAAATAGAAACGCTTACAGTATAAATAGGTTTAGAAAAGCAAGTACCAACTTTCTTTTACAACATTTCACTAATTTAAATGCTCATTTAATTCTCCAGCAGTGTAATTATAATAAACAAAGCGCCACTAACTCAGGTGTTCGTGCGCGGACTACGCGTGCGTTTTATTTGCACTACAGTGTAGTTTCTTAGCGTAAACGCATTACCTCCCTCAGGAGCGCACGTCGGCCTCTTTATAACGGAAACCGAGTGAATTTTGATTACATTCAACTGCATTTATGCACTTTAGTAACCTATTATTCATTTAGGAAAAAACAGCATCCGAGATAAAATTATTTAGTAGATTTCGCATTTTGAAAACTATTTGTCGTCGAACTTTCAACTTTGTTTTCGATGTCTATAGATCGTGTTTTCATTGATTTTGGCTAAAGACTTTAGAGTCCATTTCAATTGTCAGAGTTTTTACAAACACCTTAAAACTTTCTCCAAATCACTTATCCATCACCCAAGGAGAGGAAGAACCTAATTGCAGCCACCGTACCATGAAATGATCCGCAAAGTTTTCAATACCGGCCGGTAAAAGGGTTGCTCGTAAATTCGGGGCAGGTGGTATTCCTGTTCTATCAGATCGAGTTATTGAATCCTTAATCCTCTTTTATTACTTTTCATGTCGTAATAAAAAGCGCAGACGCGGATAATTGTGCAGAATTGAGGAGGTCTGTTGGAGGTAATAATGGAAAGTGTTCGACGGTTTTTGAATTTGGTTGGGTTAATTTTGTGGATTAAGGAGTTTGGCTGGATTTGTGTGGGTGTCAGTTTTGTCTCCTGATAATAAAATGCGGGAGGGAGACGGAGATATAAAAGTACTCTTATATAAAAGTGATAGCACTTGACTTTGACCTTAAAAAACGGATTTTATTTGGTACTAGCGACCCGCCCCGGCTTCGCACGGGTGCATGTATTATACATATAAACCTTCCTCTTGAATCACTCTATCTATTAAAAAAAACCGCATCAAAATCCGTTGCACAGTTTTAAAGATCTAAGCATATATAGGGACAGACAGAAGAAGCGACTTTGTTTTATACTATGTAGTGATAACAGTTTATTGGGTAATTAACATCCCATGCAGTATGTAGTGTATTTTAAAGAGATGAGTAATTTATTAACTATAAATAAAATAATACCAGCCTATTATTGTTCCACTGCATAGTAAAGGCTTTTTATCATACAGAAAACTTGAACAATGCTTGCTGAAGGCGGAGCAGCGATTTCAGACTTATATTAGGAACTTATAACTCCAGGATTCCTCATGATGTTTTTCCTTCACCGATGTCAGTTATGTCCAAGATAATACTTAGAAAATGCATGTATTGCATGTATTGCATTTTAAATATTAAATATATGAACTACTAAATATCTGATACTTCTTCTGAATATCTTGAACTTTTTAACCGCTTCACAAAAAAAAACAATATTACCATATCTTCCTCTCTTACGAAACCCCGCTAAGTACATCCCACATACCTACCCTTACCTACATCTTCCCACTAATGACTGTGGTACACATTTCTTGAGTTTTTCTGTAACATTAAACAGCATCCCGTCAGCGCAGACAGGTTTTTAATTAACAAACCCCAAACACTTGCGACCAACGAAAAATGTAAAACCTTTAACGAGTTTACTCACTGCCCCTGTTCGGATTACGAGATTTTATTTTTTTTATGCTACAGAGAAGAATGTTAACACCTTGTATTTTTGGTAAAAAACAGAGTAAGGCATAATTATCTTTATTTGCTTATAATATAAAGGGGAATTAAGAGGTCATAAAAATGAACGGCTCCAAAGTTATGTAAAAACAAGCTTTATTTTAAATTTACAATATTGAGTATTGGACATTGTATTGTCATCAGAACTAATGGTGTACGCAAAATTACAGCTCAATCGGATACCAACAATTAGGCCATTATAAAGCACTTTTGAACGTCACATGCAAAAAGAAAAAAGGAATTGAATCTAGTTGCCCCTTCCAAAAGGTAGTTTTGTATGGAGAAGAATGGGCAAGAAACTCCATACGTACTCTTTTAAATTCAATGATTACAATATTTGTATAAAGAATCATACACGACATAATTATACCTATTAGATATACCTAATAATTCTTATTAGGTAGAGACATACTAGTAACATCATATGATTACAAAATATCTTGAAAATGACACACAGGTACTTGCCCGATATAGAACCCGCAACTTTATGCATGAGAGGCGGGCGCCTCACCCACTGGGCCATCACGATAGGTACATTGAACAGTGGTAAATGTTATACTTTGTAACCGAATAACGCAGATATGCATATACTTAGTTCTATATTGATAGTACCCTACTGAACTCCTAAATTATATTATTACAATCTCCTCCCACCTCTCGAACGAGCACTATCGTCTTCAGCAAACTTTAGACCAAACAAGATAATACTATAATCGGCGCACACTAACATCACAAACTTCATATCTCAACTTTGTGGAGGGGCGCTCACCTGCGACTAAGTTCAGTAGATTTATAGTGGCGGGTGTGCGGCGCATCTTAGTAACTTTGTGTGCCAGTTCAGTGGGCTGCGATTGTGTTTACCTGGCGTAGATAGTGGGGCTGGGTTTACATTTTAAAGTTTTGTGAGTCTTTGGCATTGAGTTTATAGCCTAGTTTTCATATACGTTAGAATATTTGATTTAGAAGGATGGTTTAAATCTCATTTGTGTGTCAACTATGGTCTCCTTTTTTACTTAGTATATAAGCTGTAAGTCTTCCATGCTTCATTAAATATATAAATGAAATAAAACATTTTTATTTTTAACAGGCTGTAACTTTTTTTTCTCAGCTTTTGACAATCGCTTTCTATGTAACACAATCATGTGAACAAAATCTAAATTAATACTATAAAGAGGTAAAGCTTGTTTGTTTTTATGTTTTTTGTTTTTAAGAAGTATTCTTTAGAAGTTATTTGTCTGATTACAAAAATTCTTTCACTTAGAGAAAGCTACGCTATTGCCGAATGTCATAGGATACGTTTGTCTTCCACGCGGACAATGTCGCGACCAAAAGCTAGTGTACTAATTAATGATCGTTCTAAGACAATCAAGCAATATTAAAAACCCGTTATAAACAAAATACGTAGTTATAGCTCTAAAACAATACGTAAATACGTCCGTGAGCAACATTTCACGAACGATCGCTCACGGAGCGAGCCGCGCCGACACAACCATTTGTCTTGGACCACCTTTAAAAGCTATTCACGACCATTTTTCTTTTTTAAAAACCTTCAGACACTTCCTTTTCGTTTTTCAATCGCCCCCGCCCCGGTCGGAGTTATCGCGATAAATGCTTTTGTTTGCCAGACTTTGGGGAATTGTATCGAGTTGATGATACCGCTTAGTAAAGAACTAATCTGCGTATTATGATTTTGGTAGAAAATTTTATGTTTAATAGCAGCTGTATATACAAAACAATAAAAATAATACCAGTTATGAAATAAATTTCTGGTATGCCGGTTGTGTGTGTGCACTTGCGTTTTTTAGAAGAAACACAACGGGTATGTTTAACGCCAGTCAACGGGTTAAAACCGTCTGTAGTAAAATCCTTGAGTAAGTAACTACAGGTATTATTGCCGGCACGTATCTTGAGCACAGATAGTACAACTTCGCGCATGTACACTTTTGGCCAAATAAAGGCTAATACATATTCATTTTCAATGTCTATTTAAAAATTAAAAAAGTTTATAACACATCAATTTTATAAAAATAAATAATAAAAATGAACTTTATTAAACATTAAACACAACAATGACGAAATAACGAAATTAAACTATATTAAAAAAAAACAACTAATACGTAATAACAAAAAAAAAGTATTTAAAAATTCAAAACGTAAGTCACTAACATTGCACAAAAGTGTACAGCAGCCGAATGACAGGCGATAGTCCAATAGACGATGAGCATCGATTGACGAACCAATCGCGTGCAGCGGACTGCAGCATCGGCGCCCCCCGCCTTCTTCATTCCTCCAAAGAGACCGAAAAATTAACAACTGCGCAGGTGACATTTGTGCTCACCACTGGTGCCGATACCTATACATATAAAGGGGGCAAATCTACTAACTTTTAGGTACGATCGAAATCTGCTCTCAGTCTCAATCTTACAAAAATGCGGCTTATTTAACTACATTTTTGATATTGATTGTCACTAAGATGAGATGTAATTTTATCAACGTTTTTAATTAATAAAACATGCCTTTTGATATTTGAATATTGTTCGTAAATACTTACTGCCCGGCCCTTAATACTTGCAAATGTATGAATTAAACTTAAAAAAAGTAACATTCTAATGATCTTAAAAAGTCTACACAACTTTGATTATCTTCTCTATGTAGATCCACGGTATCGGGCCGAAGCGTTGAGCCGCCTGGACAGGTGAATAGATGTCTCGACCCGTTCGCTGGCAATCAGTCACAAATAGCATTCTTTAGCGTCATGCCGTAGTATGAGCGGGGAGCGGACAGGGAGAGTATAGCCTGCAGTGTGCGCCTACTGTGTACAGTGACACTGATATATATAGCGACAGCTAGAACCTTAAAAGTAATGACTGTAAAATGTTTGAAATCTTAGACTGTTGTTTGAAATTTAATTATTGATATTTCAATCTTTTGATACGATTTAACTTTCTACTAAAGCCCTAATTTATATTTTCTTAGTCGACTTTGGTGTAAATAACCGTCATACCTACATCATTTTCTTTATAATCTATGATCTGATTGTTTGTCTGCTAGTCCATTAAAGCGTAGTCCATGGTGTCAACGTGCTAATTGAGACGACGCGGATGTAACTACTTTTCATTTGTAAAAAAAACTATGTACTCGTATACACTTAGCATCTATAGTTTTATTTACCTTTTAAAAATTGTCTATTTTGATCATCAAACCAAAACTTATAAGCTATCTTTCTTTCCCCGTTCCCGCTGCCTCTCATCCCCTGCCGCCACCCAACAATCACAGGGTCTGCTTTTACCCTGGCACTGTTACCCTGGCACCCTGGCAGTAGTCCTACAATTAATCACGAGCTGATGCTTACCCTCTAATTGAATGCTCTCTTCAGCGCAGCGTTTATTGTCATCATCAATATAGCCTCTCACGGTTGTTGACACATTTCTTTTGCCGTCATTTGTTTTAACGGTTTTTCGTTCGAATTTAAATTGCTGTCGATATTTTTCGTGCTCTGTGTTTTACTACGGTAGGACGAGTTGAAAGGACACCTTGGCTGTGTGAAGGCACTCTATGAATATGTGTTTTGTACGTGACAAAAGTAAAACACGTTTTTGCCTGACTATATGACGTAATAACCGCATCTTTTTTTTTAATGTGATAAGCCACTGACTGTTGAAAGCCAGAACCAACAGTGGCGACCACCAGAAAAGCGCCGAAGCATTGAAGCTCAACGAGTCCCGGAGAACGATTCAACTGTCTTGGACTAAAAAAAAGAACAGCAAAGGAGTAAGAAAAACCGTAATTTTCACTTCTCTCTATATCATGTTGTGATAGTATCTATAAAGTATTGATAAGTCCAATCTTAAGACGATACAGTCTTAAGATTAAGACTCATCAATACTTTTGCTATTCTAACTCCTAATAACCAACGGTATAAGTAAAGCATACATGCCATTAAAAATAGGCAATTACAAAAAAAAAGCACTCATGAATCTGCACATACCGATTTTAATTCCCCGAATTTTTCCAATGCCAAAACCAAGCTCCTAAAGTTCGCATTTCACAGTCGGAAAAAGGCAGACAGGCGCTTGCATAGGAATCAATCATCGGTCACCATCCGCCATAAAGGCTGCAATAAATTCAGGCGAGCTTTCGGCCCATTTTCCACTTGTTTTCACCTCAACGTCGATTTTCAGTTCGACTGAAAGCGCTCATTCACCCTCGATTTTGAATTGGGCGTATTTGTCATTTTCTGATGTATTTCGCTTCGGTGTTTGGCCGTATTGCCCTTTTGTTGGTTCTGATTGATCGTATTGATTTTGTCAACGATTTAAACTGGTGGTTTCATTGAGAGAAATTCTGTTTTACTTTTGTTAATGGGGAATTGAAATTACGACATTTTTTGTGGTTCCAAACAATTAAATCGGTTAAAATTGCCATGCTTGTTACTTTTATTTCAATAACTACTTAATTTTAATAAAATGTATATTATGAAAAGCGTCAAGGCGGCAAAAAAATTAGGAAGAATGTAACTTACTAAATGTATTAGAAGTAAGCTTATGATTACACTAGCTGATGCCTGCCACTTCGTTCACGCGAATTTTGTTTATCACAAAAGCAAACGAAGTCACGGATTTTAAGTAGCCAATAGCAGCTAACTGTCATACAAGGTGTAACGGAAAGGGTACTTATATACAATACATACCAAGAGTAACGCTTCTTTGGATGATAACAAACGTTATGGCAAGGGTTTTTTAATCCTATCTCTACATGTTTGGAAATTATGATCAACAAAGAACACCGCCTGCAGTAGGCTACTATGCGGTACTAGGCGTGCAGAATTACGGAAGAGATTTATCGTGATATTAGGCAAGTAACGTGGAAAGTTTTTGACCCACGTAGTGCGGTGACACGATTGTTATGATTTAAATTTAAAAGAAACATGAAACCGAGGTATCAATTCTTAGAGTATTTTATATTGAGCTGAAACCCTTGCCATATCGTTAGTTATCATCCAAAGAAGCCTTACTCTTTGTATGTATATACCCTTTCCGTTACACCCTGTTTTTAAGACACATGCATTTATATTATCTAGTAAACAAACTATTGTTTTGGCATTACAAGCAGACACTTAAATTGTATTTATTTGTATCGATTGCTATTTTATAAGGATTTACATGGGTAAGGCATAACTCTAATCAGATGTAATAAAATAATACGACTTAAAAATAATAGTTTTAGTTTTAATTTTGGCAATCCCCAAACTGTCTTCTAAAATGAGGAAAGTAACTTACAGATAATATTGGTAGGTACGTATGAGATGCGAGGTCATTTTTCAAACTGCGCATTAAGGGGCGGTTAACGCCGACGGGCTATAAAAAGCGTGTAAACACGTCACCTGTCACGTGACGTCAGCGACGTGACGTGACGGAGCTGTTCACGTGCGAAGATGTGCGAAGGAGTTGAATAGGAGGAGATAGATGTTGATGACGCGTTAGTTTCCGGAGGTAAAACTGCCATAATATATTTACATAGAGTTTGTTTTTAACTTGAACAGCAGTGCTATTATATAAAAATCTCTAATCTCTCTCTCGTAAGCCGACAATCACTAGCATCACTAACATAAAGTGGAATGATAACTCACCTCAATCTCACTTTACCTAAATTCACCGAGGGAGAATTTTGAGCAGAATATTGTAATTATTATGTCACATACATTTTTCATGTCGTTCATAAGTAGTATAATTTTAGTGATGTCAGTCAGTCAGGACAGACTCTGATTTTTTATAATGCATACTCTGCAGCGAAATCTGAAAAATAAACTTGTAACAAAATATTAAAATTCTATTGAATAACATCGAAAAAATGCACTTCTGTTTCGTTATAAATTGATAATATTATTTTACGTAGCATATTTTTTATTTTTTACACAAAACTCGAACTCAAAACGTGATCAATGCTCGTGCATTCTCTGTATGAGTAAACAATTATGCCTTGCAATCAAGTAGATAATAATGAAATGGTGTGATCAAAAAGTACCACATCCAAATCATGCAAACCGCTTCATAGCTCGGAGTTGCGGTATGAAAAATTACACGCTGTTTCACCATTGACACACCGTCGGCAGTGTATTGAGGAACGTTCACGATGATGCATCGGTTCACGGACGCCTCGCTGCTGGCACGTTTTATCATATGTTTACTGTACTTACACTTTACTGGCTATATTGAAAGTTTTACTCTACATTTTCTCTTCTAGGTGGATTTTTTTAAGTTGCTTGCTTTTTTTTCTAATTAATCTTAGTTAAGGTAACTAGCTGAAAAATACTTACTTCCCAGCAATAAATTCAATATACTTCCAAAACTTATGCATATAATACTTAAATCTTAGCGCTAAAGATTCAAAACCATTACAAGTGTCTCGAAAAATGGAAGAAATTGTTTTGGAGTAACTAAACTCAATTCCTGAATGTACATATATTGATCATGTGCTAAAAATAAAGGAACAGATTACACTTAATTGTTGAATTGATCTTACTGATATAAATATCCCTTGAAGTTCACGTCTACTAAGCTGTATTTTGTGTATAAATTACCATGTTTTTAGACATTTTGATACAATTTCTGTTTAAAATAACTTGGATATACTATCCAAAACCTCGTAGCAGTTATAATTTGTACACTTAGGTATCGTCATCTCTACAATATTTCTAGTCTAAAATGTATAATGATTTCATACGATTTTTGTGAAGAAAAATTCCTCGTATGAAATTCAAAGGCCCCAATCCCATCTCTCTCCTATTCTCGAGTATGGTCCACATAATCGGGTTAGTTCCACATTCACCTCTGATAATAAATCATGAGTAAGCCGCACCTGCCACGTTATCGCGGTGCCCGGGTATTGGGGGGCGGGGGGGGTTGCCCATTGCCACTCTATTGGGTTTCTTTCCAATATTTATACCGTATTGAGGGTTATTACCGATGTTCATTTCATGCTCTTGTTTCCTATTAAAAGGGTTTGTGTCAATTGTTTGATGCATGTGGTTCTTATCGTATTTATGGATTTAAGCCACCAATCGCGGTCATCGGTTGGGCAATATTCGACACCATTACCTTACGTTGTACCAATATTTTCGCAAAGCAAATTGGAGACAGACCCACAATAATTTGTTACATCATAAATAACAACAAGTGTTAGAATAAAACCTATAGTCGCATCTTCTTAACAGACGAAGTTTTAAATCGATTAGATATTCATAATATCCAAGATTAAATTTTGCTTTGATTTCGATCGCGTGGAAGTTACATTCTTACTTACGTCTCCTACCTGTAAGCTGCCAAATTGCAGCTTTATAGGTCAAGAAAAATCGAGACATCAGGGAGTATAACCATTCAGCTTTATAACTAAGCTGGACCTAATTTTTTTATATACTATTAGAATAGGAGCCTAGTTACTAATACATAGTAAAAGGAACAATGACGCACAAAATTTTTATCTTAGATTTATTACATAATTCTAGATCCCAAACTTATGGTCAAAGTTTATTAGGAATAAAAAAAATACACACACACAGTTAAGTATCTCCCTACATCCGGCAAATCCGGTGGTTTAGTTGACTAGGCATTCTAGAAGAAGACTAGGCATTAAGTTTGCATTTGTACTTTTGTTGCATAAAGTTTAAATAAATATTATTTTTTTTAATAAGCGGAGGAAAGTTCGCAACGACCACTTACATAGTTTCTAGCAAATTATCCTTTTTATCTACCTAGACTCATTTAACGAATCACTACCACATAACGCAAACGCAAGTCCCGGCGGCGCACGTTTGAACTAGTTGGGACATTACACAAGTTCACTAATGTCTGCCAACTTAGTTACGACTATCGCGACACCTTTCATTAACGTTAACTCTCACGGTCGCCGGATTACTCCTGCTCTTGTTCCAGTTGATTAGACTATGTATTAGAGTACCTACTATTAGGTTTATGGAATTTATTAGAGACTAGCTTTTACCTGCGACTTCGTCCACGTAAATGTCGGTTATCGCGGACGAAGACGAAAAAGTAACTTAAGTTATTTCTTGGGGTTCAAACTCACCCCGTATCAAATTTCATCCAAATCGGTTAGTCTGAAACTAATCCGACATCAATGCTAGTCTGACACTAGTCGATGCTAAATGCAAATGCGAATCTTTCAATTTCAAACGCCCATTGAGACATTTGGGGTTATCGGATATGAGCCCCCAGCACTTATCAGGTATGTTCATTTCTAACTTAATATACATACATAACCTTTGAATAAAATATTGAGCACACATAATACCCAAAAATAACTCTTTCTCTCTTTATTCTCATTTTGGAGTCGCCAAACCAATCAGGATTCCTGTAGTTGTTCTTCACTTCATCAACGTTTTAAATAGTCAGTTAGAAATTGAACATTTTCATTTATTACATTTACACCCAATCACAAACAATTAATCAAAATCACCTTACTACACACACAAACAAAAATATAAATCGGACTAAACTCGTAGGGTAGATGTACCAACACTCGGCTATACGTCCCCGGGGCGCACTTGCATCGCCACGGAACCGCGGCCCGAGCACCGGCGGAATTGCACGACCGCTTTTATTGTTAGTTGCCGCCATAACTCCGAGCTAGTTAACCTGATACAAGGTGGGATTTGGAGTTGCTGAACACTTTATTGTGTAAGGTAGGGATAAGGTACGAGTCGGCTCGTTTTATTGTAAATTGTGCTCCTTGTAAGATATTTTTAGCAATTATAATTAAATTATGACAGGCGTATTGCTCATATTTCTTTTAAACGCGAAGGCAACCGGGGTCTTTATATTCAAATTGTTAATCTATCATGGAATAATTTATCATTACATTACATGTATCACATTCATTTCGTTAACTAAAGATACCGATTTCAGTCAAAGTACCTACATTCTTTAACTTCTCTTCTAAAAAGTCAACCGAACTCTAGTAACAAACTTAAACATTTTATTTCACCAATCCTAACACAAGACTTTATTTAACAAAGAACTCAAACAGAAAATCCAATAGGTGTAACAATATCTGTCCGGTCCACAGAGACCACTCACGTAAGGTGAAAGCAAATATTGTGAGAATCGCAAACAGTGTTCGACAAAGAGTTTAAAAAGTGCAGTTTGAACTAACGCGATGTTGCGCGTAAGTGGGGAGTCGGACAGTTACAATTACATTCACCCTACGAGCTACGGTCTCAGAGTGTTGTGTTGAAGTTTTTAGTGCGCTAAGAAGTTCGGTTATTGAAATTAATTCAATTTTCAGATCGATAAAAAAACTGGAATAAGTGAAATTTTCTTCGGAAATTCTGCTTTAACTGGTTTCTGGTTTCTAATATCTGAGCTCTTAATGAAAATAGGATGGTAATGCGGTTGTAAACACCGGTCAATTGTCACACATTTTATGAGCTGTCAAATTCCATAGATTTTGTGTGACAATAACACTGCAACGTCACTTATTTGCCAATTCAATTGATTTCAAACTATTTATTGATTTCAAAGCAACCAATTCAATGTAATAGTTATTTAACAACTAATCGGGTTTTCAAAGCTAACACAAAGTATTTTTAGTGAAGTTGTGTCTTGGAATTTTTGGTAGATGGTACCTATGCACAACCATATTAAGGGCACTATCGTAACATGATTGCTTGACCTCCGAGGTCATTAAAGTAAAAAACGAGACAACTTCATAATTTAAAAAATAAACTACACCAATTCCATACCTTTCTGGTTACAAGATTTATTGAAAGTTAAAACAAACTTCTAACAGAATAAAGTTCGCCGTGCAGAGGACTGCGATTGGCCGACTTGATTGAATGAACTTTAAACTTTCTTTGAAAATACTTCTAACCTTTAGTCTGGATTCTGGAACAAATAAGTAAGACCTCATCACAAAGTTTCAGTTCGGGCCAGGTTAAGTTAAACGTTTGGTCGTCTGCCAACTAATGGGCCCGCCCTGCTTTTCTTACGACATTCTTATTTACAGCATGAATAGAGTTTGCGTTTACGGCTTAAAAGAGTTTAGACCTCGGGATTTTAGTCATTTTTTCTATGATAAGACCCAAAATATTATACAAAGGCAGTCTGGCCATATTTTTGTCTATAAGTACATTATTAAACAACCATAGATAGTATAGGTATGGATACTAATATCAAGGCTTTTAATTAGTCAGTTTCTCGTCAAATAACTAAATGTCAAAATAATAAGGCACTCATAATCGTGTAATTTTGAGTTACCGTGTATCATTTATTTATTGACCAAAATATGTATAACTAGACTACGTTTTGTATGGAGTGCACTAACGGTGCAGTTCTCACAAATATTAAGTTTTTAGAAACAAGACAATAGGATTATAAAACTAATTGAATTAGCCCTAAACTCAAAGCAACAGACAACACTTTAAGGTAAAGCCTGATACGCGTATATCGTTATAACAATTTACTCAAAACTTTGCCAAAAATCTACCACAAACAAAAATAATCCACCTCACACAGGATGCACAAAGTCAAACTTCAACAAATCAATTTAGAAAATCTACCGCACGTCAGCGTAAAATTCCACGTAGCGATCACACGAATGGCTATCATAGCTCTCGGCAGATGAGAGTGTGTCTGGACCACGGTAGGTGTGCTGAGAAAACATCATATTTCATGGCTTAACCCTTCAGGGGAAGCTTTTTGCTTGATCAAGTTCGTAATGTAAGTATTAGATTGTGTTTGAGATTGTTACAGTTCGTGTTAGAGCTGGGAGGAGGAAGTATTCAATGTAATTGTCGAATTGGACGCGATTGACGGAAAATTGATTTGTTGTAAGTAGTTCTTGTGATTGAAAACTCGTGTTACACAATTGCCTACAAAATTGGAATTGGGCACAGTTTCCTAAAAAAAGTTACTGTGTTTAATTTCTTACCGACTATAATTTCACTTTTTCAAAAATGAATGTGTCGATGAATCATTAAATTTCCTTACCCTGTCTCTCTTTATTTTAGTTTAATTTATCTCCACACATACTTGTGTATTAAATAAAGTTGAGAAACCGTTGTAATTTGTGAGAGATGTTAAGTCTATACTGAACCTTGGCCCGTATCTTAGAAACAATGTTTTGTATTAATGTGAATCGCACAATACCATACAACTCACGCAAATGCCCAAGACAAATGAGCAATTTTTAAAAACCTTTGTCCCAATTTTGCTTACATACGTCATCGAATTTCCCTTCCGAATCACATCATTATGCAACCAAAGAACATACCGTACCCTGCAAAATATGTCCTTCAGAAAGCCCAACGTTTTCCCCTGTGGCCGACTGATCTTGCTTGCATAGCAGATGTCCCCTGGCTGAGGTGCCCTCCTCCTAGTGGATAAACCTAGTGAATAAAGTGATGAGTCACGCCGCATGTGTGAGTTACGATCAATGTCCATATTGTTGAGGACCGTGTGGGATAGTGAATTTTTGTGTCAAGTTTTTTTGTATACAGGATGGATTTTTTACTTGATTACTTTGGGGATTATATGAGCACCTTCCAATTGTATAATGTGTCATCTCTTCTCAGTGGTCTAACTCTTAAGAAAGTACCTAAGCAATTTATTTTCGGTCTCAAACTGTCAAAAATGCCTCTAATTTTTAACTTTTTGACATTGATGGTAGCTAAGATAAGAGTGCGAAAGTTTTGTTTTAAAGAAAATTGGAACTTTGACCTTCAATATCTCTTCATCTAGCTAGACGGTTCAGAACAAAAAAAATATATCACAATAATGGGAAAATCATGTAACTTTCCACTTCGTTCAGTGTATTTTTACACCCGTTATAAATACATACTGGTAATAAGAGAGCATTCATTCAGCAATTGGCCAATGAATTACTTAAACCCCAGGCAGAATTACGGTAAGATTAAGTAATAAGAACATGCTCATAGTTTACTTATAGCAAATCTTACAACAAAATCTACTTTATGAGTAGTAAATAATAACACAGTGCACTAAAACCTCTTAATTATTGCAGCACACAGTACCTTGAGCAAACAGCATGTATATCAGATGTCCATGCTTACCCAACCAAAGGTGACAAACAGACAATTTTCTCTCCTGTCCAATGCAAATGAGACCATCTGGCATAACCTGAACAAACCATGTTCATTTACCATCAAACTAAACCTTATAACAATCACATAAAGCTTAATTTTATATTCTAGAACTCGCATCATAATCTTGTAGAAAGTGCTGCTAGACAATTTTATGAAATACATTCTTTTTAAACCTTATTGCTTTCAACTAAAGGCTTACAGTCACATACGTCAGTTTCAAATTACATGTTTGTGAGTCTGGCCTCACGTGGGATTCCAAAATAAAGTGATGACCCTAAAGCGTTGGCGTGTGAGTTATAGGGTTGTCGCTTGTATGAACTTTGTGTTCCTGCGTCATATTAATGTTAATACATTTGTGAAGTTTTTGTTGAGTCTGTGTTTTGATTAAATTTTTGACAGAAAATTTAATTTGATTAAAATAATTTTGAATGATGCAGACGGCTCTTTAATGATTTAGTTTTTAAATACTCCGTCTGTTGACTAATTCTTATTATAAGTAACATTTTCATCACACTTTGTGACATTTAAAAACTGTTATTTGTGATATTTTATATATTTATAAATTGAGTTTTTACGATCACTATTTTAATGGTTGACATTTAGGAGCAGACACCGGAAACAATTCTGTTGTGTTTATTTATTTCGTCTTCATTTCATGCGACTTCGATCCCAGAAATAAACAAAGTAGGTATTTCATAATTTGCCTATCCATCATTCCTTAAAACCCTCATACCAAAGAATATCTTCACTTGTCCCAAAGTTTTCCCATAAGATATCTTTTATGGCAGGTACAGCGATATCAAATCGTCGCCATACCCCATTGATTCCCGAAGGTTTTATGGTTACCTTTACTTACAGAACCAATTTATTACTATCTTTTCACAGATGACTTGGCAGGAAAGCCGTTACTTGTCACAGGTATGATTTAGGTCCCCTAGGCAGACTTGGACACTAAATTAAAACCTAGGTCTTTTGGAAGTAACGAAGTTAGAAAAGGGAAATTGCTTTTGTCTAGGTGATATTTTCTTGAAGGTAGTTCTGTAGGCGTTTTGTGTACTGCTCGCATTTTCAGTAGAGTGGTGTTTAAGCCACACACAACACATGCGGCACGATACCGCATCGCAACGCGTCGCATTGCTTTTCAACATCAACAAGAATATTGTGACCATGATTTTGTAGAAACCTAATTGAAAAGTGTCCATGGAGTTTCTTGCTCGGTCTTCTCCATAGAGGCCTGCCTACGTTTTGGAACAAGCAACTAGCTTCAACTCTTTGATTATCCGACCGACTCCTTGACAATTCAAAAGTGCATGTAAATGGTCTAATTGAAATAAATGTTTTGACATTGACTCGACTGAGATTGCAACTAGATTTTGATAAAAACAACGTTTATGTAGAAAATGAATAAGATCAATGATTCGTAGATATAAGTCCAGCAACACGAATACAACAAACAATATGTTAAGCTCCACGGTTAATTAGCCACTCACAAAACAATAAAGGAATCACCTCACACTAGGGTAAACACACCAGATACCGACTATTGGAAAAGTTCCGCTGAGTCAATAACCTGCGCCCGAACTTTTTCGATTAGTACCTGCCAGTAATGGGGCGCTTCACCCTACCAACTATTTGCCCTTATTACGTCTTTGGTAATTATTTTAACCCTTGCAGAACGGTTTAGTGGTTAGGACGAGTAGTTGGGATTGAAACTGTGGGTTACGGACGCTTGAGGTTAAACGTAATCTTAACTCGTATTAGATACTAGCTTCTGCTTTTGGCTTCTTTTACGTGGTTTTTGACCCGCGTTAATTGCGTCTTTGGTTAGGTATTTGCTGTTTTGGTCATAGCATGGTGGTTATATCGCCTGTAATGTTCCTTATAAATGTAGTTCCATATCCAAAATATTTTTTTTTTCAATCCGTCTAGTTGTTCCAGAGATTAGCACGTTCAAACAAATAAACAAACAAAAAAACTCCTCAGCCTATTATCTTAGTATAAGATTTTATTACTAGAAATGAAAATTATGTTTTTTATCACATCTTTGCTGTTCCTTTCTGATCAATTTCATAGCGGGATTGAGAACAATTGAATCGTTTCTTCACGACTTGTCGAGCTTCATCACCTTGCGTTTTTCTGGTAGTCACCACCTGATTCTGGCTATCAGGAGTTGCATTGGTGGGAAATATAGTGACGGACTTTTCCATACAAAAAATCCCATAAAAGTACATTTAAGTACTATTTAGCTTTACTTTTATCCTCATCCTTCCATAAAACTCTAGTTAAATAGCGAACGTAGTCTAGAACTATCATTAATATGCAGTGTACGTGACCGGACGTGTATCACACCGGCGGTCTGGACTACTAAGCAGAACTTCATGGAGCTATCATCACGAATAACACATCTAGAGGTAGGCACTGATGTCATTAGCATTAAAAATCGTGGGAATTTTTGGCAACTTGATGACTTGAATTTGGAATTCCGATTTCGTCCAAAAATAGAGTTAAGAACAAAATTCTTACAAATGCGAAAGATTAGATGGATAGATGCTTGCTAAACGATCTGGATGTTTGGCATAAGTATATAATTTTTTATTATAGTCTGGAAGAGCATATAAGTTACCTTTTATCCTGGAAAAACATCCGGTTCCCGTGGGATAATATGATATTCTTATCTCACTTTGATATGGAAGAAGTCGCGGGCAGAAGCTAGTTCTATTTATAAAATAACCCTGTATATATTTTTTCACACCTTCGTTGAATATATTTGATGAATTGTAACAACTGTGCTTATCGAAACATCATATACACTTGACAGTACTCATTCCTGACAATTGGGTAGTTGACACTATTAATAAATAATTCCAAGACATAACTTCTTTAAAAAAACGCTTTTTTAGCCCTGAAAACCCGATTAATTTTCAATTTAGTGCAAAATTAGATTTTTTGTGGCTTTTAAATCAATAAATAGTTAGACAATTGAGTTGCCAAATAAGTGACGTCACAACGTGCTATTACCATACAAAATCTATGAAAGAATCGCGTTTTGACAGGTCATAAAAAGTACGTCAATTGATGGTGGTGTCAACTAGCCTACCTCTCGTTAATAGATGACAGAATGTAAATAGAACCTTCTTGAATAGTACATACATTGTTAAGCCGCGTGCGTCATCGTATATTACGGCTCGCTAGTCTGGACTGCTGAGCAGAACTGTTTCATTAAAGTACATTCACCTGTTATTTAGTGTGGATTTTTTATTGTCATATCTGGCGCCATACTTGCAAAAAAAATCTATTAATTTTATGAAAATTACCATTTTTAAAGCCTTTACCAGCCAACACACAACAATCTGGACTAGTTAACGCGCCCCCATCGCACTATCATTACGGCGTGAAGCTGACCCGAGTCAATAGTTCAATATTTATGAGCGCGGGGTCAGCAGAGATTTATGTGCTAGGACAAGTGTCTGCGCAGGTAGACTGATTTATTGTGCTATCTGATCGGGAGGGCTGGAGGTAATAGGAGGGGGAAAGGGCAAGGATGAGTGGAGATAGTTATGTTAGTGGTGGGTACGGTGAGTTTATTAACCGCTTTAAAGATGCTTTTTGGTAATTGACAGCAAAGAGGCTTTTTCTATGTTTTTTCATACGTCATCTGATTCATATGGTCTAGAGTACCTATCTAGGTACTTTATCAGTATGCCTACACCTACAAAGTCAAAATATAGGAACAGCAGATTTTTCTATTCATTGCTTTTACTCTAAAAGCCTGAAAAAAAGTCACTGAAGGTACTCATCATTACTATCAACTTTTACCTACTATGAAATCAGCAGATCCATACATTATTTTATAACACAGCATAATATCTTCCAAGTTCATGATAAACGAAAACTAAAGTTGTATAGCACTGGATTAAGCTACCTTGTACACCTAATCAATAGTAACAAAAAGCCAGCGGCATCCAAATGCAGGGGCCGCCAATACCGGGCCGCAGGAGGGGCGGTAATGAGCTTCATCTAATTATCGCGACCGTCTACGTGAGGTAGTTGCTAACACCTGTATTATGCAGCGTCTGCCGCTTGTCTCCGCGTGCTAATGCCTGTAAACGTGTTTATGGACTGTTCATAAGAAGAGGTTGAACATCTTTAGCATTTGAGCGTTATTAAAGCAGCGTAGGTAGGTATTATCCACCTATGTACAGAGATAGGTACCGCGAGACGAGAAAACTTTAATTATTCCAGTGATTAGACACAAAGAAAATAATTTGCAGTTCCATAGGGCGAGCATGAGCGCGCCAACGTTAAATTTTATACGACGTCAAGTATCACCCATTTATATAAATAAATGCACACTCAACACACGTGAGAAGCAGGTATGTACTTCCAATTTTTTAATATTAACATATAACGCACGCTCCCGAGGCCCTCAAATGCTGGACTCGCAATTCTAATTTTTTTATGGATTTGTCATCATTATCATCAGCTACCATCTGTTTTATTTTTCAGGGCCTTATTACCCCACTCTCTCTGTTTTAGACCAACTTAGTCCAGGTCCACCCCTCTCTTGACCTTCATGGTTCACTAATACAGCTATGTCAACAAGATATTCAAACACAAAAGTAATCTAAAAACCCTATAAAGTAAGTTAAACATTTACCTAAAAGGACGTGAAACATTATTCACGTTAAACGTTAAGGCCCCTTCGCAAAGTGGTCTAAACGAAAAAATACAATTTATTAATTTGCAAAAAAACGCTTGCGACGGGCGTCACCTGTCACGCTGCGTGACAACCCCCAAGAAACAGCGACGTGATGAATTGTTGAAAATAAAAATTACGACGTAACCGGCTGAAGGGAGGGGGTTGAAATACGTTTAATTTTAATCGACTCTTTGAAAGAGGAATTTTTGTAAATCTTGTTATTTGAGTTTTCCGTTTTTTTTTAATGAAGTCATTAGGTAATTGTTTTGGCAAACTTTGTTATGTGGTTAAAGAAAGGGTGAAATAAATTAAAAGTGCTATAACAATATTGCTAAAGTCTTTTTGGTTTAGTATAAAAAAGTTATCTTTATTACCACACAATAATCATTTATTTTAATATGATGATGATTTGTAATTATTTTTCAATTTCAGTTCAAATTCATTCTACAACATCTATTTACAAAAAAAGACAACAAAAGCTCTTAAAAACACACATTTTTTTTCAACAACACGCTAAAACACGTTGCTGTCACGTCACCCCGCGTCACGTGACACGGCGTGACGTGCTTACACGACAGGTAACAACGTTTGCCGCCAATTTTTAACGCGCCAACATTTAAATTAAATTCCGGCGATGCACGTCCCGTCGCCCGCGCTTAATTCAACCAATTACGTGGAAATGCTTATCTCTTACTTATGCTGTTGTGCAAGGATGGACCGTTTTGTTTTTGGAAATTACGTATGTAATGAAATGTTTTATAAAATATCGTTTTGTTCACATGATTTTTGCATTAATAGTATTTTTATTTAACAATATGTTAGCCTTACAAAACTGTTTTATATCTCTGTAATATTTTATACGTATCGCTGTTGTTTTTCTAAATAAAGTAAAATAAAATAAAAAATGTACTTATTACGTAGTGGTTTTTGCCCAACTGCGTACAACTTCTTTTTTAACCGACTTCAAAAAAGGAGGAGGTTATCAATTCGACTGTATTTTTTTTTATGTTTTGTTAGCTCGTAACTTGCGACTGGGTGAACCGATTTTCATGATTCTTTTTTATTTGAAAGCTGGTACTTCCCGTGTGGTCCCATTGTCACCATTTCAATATCTGATGATGAACTTCGGAGATATGGAATGGAACTCCTCACAGAATCACAGCAGCAATATCGTAACAAGTGAAATTGCTTTGTTTATACGTGTGTTCGATGACTGACTGAAGGAAAAGGGGGGGGTACGTCAACCCCCCTCCTACCAGTTTTCAAAATTAAATATATCGTGTGAGGTATTGTTTGAAAGGGCTTTTTGTAAGGATTTTCAAACATTAATACACAAGCACTAAAAAGTGAAAAATAAAAAGCTTTTTTACAAAAAAAGATAACCGCCTTCAAAAACTACAAAATAAAAATAACTTTAGTTTTGGAAGTCGGTGGCAATACTTATCTACATAACAAAAAACAAAACCAAAGCCGCCGTCTTCCAAAACTAAAGTTATTTTTATTTTGTAGTTTTTGAAGGCGGTTATCTTTTTTTGTAAAAAAGCTTTTTATTCTATTTAGATTTTATTGTTCCACTATTACTCCATGTTGTAAATATTTTCTTCTTACTATAAATTGTGTTAATTTCGAACTTAGGTACAACTTAAAATGACATTTATTGTTATAATCTAAAATATCGTTATAAATTATCATCACTACATTAGTTTGTTTGTGCCTAACTTTGTTTGAGACTAAGCGATAGTTTGTAAGTTTTTTTCCCATAGGTATATTTACCATGATCCTTTCTATGTAATTGGTGATAAATCTTCATCTGCGCTTGTTGTTACATGGTGTCAGCTGTTTTGTTCGCTTGCCGAGTTATTTGTTCTTACACGGTGATTTACACAAAGCGTAGATACGTAGGTATACTTTTTAAACGTTATCAAGGTCGTAAATGATATTTAAAAGTGAATCTTACTTACTATTATAAACGCGAAAGTTTGGTCATGGATGGATGAATGTTTGTTTCTCTTTCACGCTTCAACGGATGAACGGAATTAGCTGTTTAGCTGCACATATATAGATATCTAGTTTAAGACAAATTTTGATCCCGCTTTTGTGTTCCGTAGGATAATAATAATATCAACTTTGACGCGGACGAAGTCGTAGACTGAAGCTAGTTTAATATTAAAAACATTAAAGCACAATAGTGACCTACCTTATAATTACACGACTGCCCCAAAAAAAGGAGTGTTATGTGTTCAGGGTTAATGTATGTATGTATGTATGTATGTGAGTTTCTTTATTCCACCATAACTTTAAAACGCCTGAACCGATTTAGATGTATGGGGTATCGTTACAATCCTTGCATCGTTCCGAGTAACATAGGCATAACATAGTAAAAAATAAAAAGAAACCGGTGTGGTCACTTTAAAACGTAAATTAATACCAGCCTCAATTTATTTTTTTAATGAATCTGGTCGTGTCTATGTTTATCGTCTAGAATTTGACAAGTAGATTTAAAAAACATATATTATAACACTGTAAATAAAAAACGTCGTAAAAAAAACTGACGAGTAAACAAAGTACAAATATGCGCAATTTTTGCAGTCGTGTTTTTAATTTTTTTTAATTATAGTAGCTTGTTTAATTAACACAGTTATAATTTTGTAACTGTTAACTAAGTGTATTTTAGGTTTAGAATTGTGATACAATAAATTGTTAAGTATACAAAATATAATATCTTTAGTTATCAATTTACAATGCATTTATCTT
Source organism: Hoplodrina blanda (assembly GCA_949316365.1). Lineage (NCBI taxonomy): Eukaryota > Metazoa > Arthropoda > Insecta > Lepidoptera > Noctuidae > Hoplodrina > Hoplodrina blanda. The sequence continues at coordinate 16,156,166 of OX438588.1, read as the reverse complement.
AGCTTCTAAATTACCACTTTCTAGCTTACCCCCGTAAGCTTGAAAGTGGTAACCTGGTAGCGATGATTTCCACTAAAATAAACATCATTTGTTTATCCTTACAACAGATAGTTTAGTGATCATTGAACTGAGACAGTAAAGCATCTAGAGACGATGCACAGTAGACACGTCGGTACGTATGCAGCGCCGCTGTGGCAGGTTACTTTGGCAAGGTTCCCTGCGTAAGATAGGTGTACTGCTTAGACTATGTTAGCCTGGACATGCAGCCCAGCGTACCTAATTACCCAAAACTGCAAAACCCAGAAACTACAAGAATTAATTTGTGGACTTTAGCTGGAAGATACATGATTCTGTAATTCTGGACTATTTATTATTTATTTCTTTGTTTTCCCAAAAATAAATGAATAAATATCCTACCTCAGACAACTTACTGTATTTAAGATTATACATTTTATTAACCAGTGCCTATACTGTGATGTTAAGCTAAATAACGATTTTTAATTATGATTATTTTAAAGTAATAAAGCACGTAAGTAATGAACACAAATGAATCATCGGAAATTACATTAAGCAGTACGTCTAAACTATCTAGATTCCGCTATATGTGAGAATTTAGGCAAGGCTTAATCTCTGCTACATTAATAACAGTTCAGCACATTTCCACAATCTCCTTATCCACATTTCAACAATCCATGAACGCAGTTAGTTGGTTTCAACCCTGCCGTCTCCGTCCCTGCAAAATAAAGAAACACTCGGGAGATATATTTTAGCCGGATTGTCTCGCCCTGTCGCTGTACACCCACTGAATATTGTTTTAAAATATTGTTGTCACTTTCATGACTACGACTTGTTTAAATTAGGTTACTTTGTTTGTAAAGCTGTTGCTGTATCTGCCTAGATTACAGACTGTTTTTTTTTTATTACAAATCTTTACCCCTCACTAGGAATTTGTCCTGTATTATGGGTGCGTTTAAAACCACGTCAACTCACATACACAAACAACAAGAGCCGGATATACAACCTATAACCTCCTATAACCTGTGCGTCGTACAAATATGTGTTCAATTGAGAATCAAACCCGACACCAATAGTGTAGTAGCTAGTTGATCAAAAACAATTTGTAAGACAATTTTAAACTATTATTTTAAACAATTCCTCTAACATTTAGTAGACAAATAAATTTGTACAAAAACACAGCATTTTCCCCTAAGATGCAGGGGCTTGGAGCCAAACTCTTAGAGATAAGGCAGCACCTTCGCGCTAAGACACAATAAGCGAACCATTACGTACTCGTGAGATATAGTAGAACATCCTATGAGGTTGGCGTAACGTGTGTTGTAATGCTGAAGATAAGGGACACATCACGCCTGTAATCCCCGAAGGATTAGGCAGAGGTGTACCCATTAGTACAGCCACATTTTGCCAGTTATGTTTAAGACCCATGTAATAGCGGGCGAGCCCATGCTATCAACCGGGCACAAATCCAGACTTCGAGGCTGCTACTGACAAACTCCTGATGGAAAATCCCAATAACAGTTTGCCTAACCTGGTAATCGAACCCAAGACCTCATGACCAGACTAAACTAGACCAACAGTTTTGACTTAATTGTATACTCTCAACGCCTTAAGTCTTTTCAAAATGGACACATCAGTTTAATTGAATATTTCAAATATCATAAGGTCCTTTCAACAGCCAACACAACATAAAACCTCAATCCAAATCATAAAACAGCCGCGTCCTCAACACAACGATCATAAAACTACATTAAAGCCACAGAACCTAACAAAATAAATATAAGCTGGTACCTACGTACGTGCTCACCCCCTCACATATTAACCTTTATGATCTAATTTGGCAATGGTCGAAGCTATTTGGCAGAGGAGCCGTCCTCTCATCCACAGTATTACATTCAATGTCCCGTGCGCCATACAACAGGTACTGCTGGATATAAAACGAAATATGGACTATGAATGGGTTTGGATGGCCTTAAGTGGGCTTGGATGACTTTAAAGTGGGTTTGAAAGGATTTTTTGTTGAGAATTTTTGGGTAACCTGAAGTTTGGAGTAAGAGAAAATTTGTTCATAGTTTAAATTATTATTTTTATTTATTCACACATAACATAACGCCTCTCATCCCCGAAGGGTTAGGCAGAGGTGTACCCATTAGTACACCGACATTTCCTCAGTTATGTTTAAGTCCCATGTAATAGAGGGCCATCCTTTGACACACGGCATTAGTGTAGCTTTCCCTCAGTGAAATAACTTTAGTAAACGGACCAGCATTTTCAGAGATTACTTCTTGCAAACGAGAAAAACAAACAAAGCTCTTTAAAATAGCTACATAAGCATAAAAATCAATACAAACTAAAACCAAAACATTCAAAAACTCTCCAAATTTTACAATTTATGAATCCTAAAAATCGATAAATTCTATGGCCGACCAATATTTCTTCTACAAAACCATTAAAGCCACACCACAATTCAAAGTCTGCAAGACACAGTTTTGAACTAAAACAGTAATTTCCTATACAAAATAAATCTGGAACAGAGTAGGTACGTGGCAGGCGGCTTGACAGGTTACTTTGGCAAGGTTCCTGCTGCAATAGTACCGGTGGCGGTGCTCCGTGGACGCACTCAAATGAAAATGTTGGCGTTACAATACTTGGGAACGAGTATTGTACGAATGTAGGTAGGTTAGGAAATTTTAGAAATGGAAAAATGTTTCATTTAAACTTTTAAAGGCAATAGGCTCGCCCCCTATTACATTGGACTTAAACATAACTGGCGAAGTGTGGGTGTACTAATGGGTACACCTCTGCCTAACCCTTCGGGGATTACAGGCGTGATTGTTCAAAGCTGGTAATGAAGATTTTGAATTATTGGATTAAAAATTAATGCTTATTAGCCAAGAGCGAAGATCAACACTTAATCAAGAGCTTGATTTAGAAGGCAGTACTTCTAGACACGGCATTGTTAAAAGGTTTCTCTCTCTGGAGCCGTGACCTGTCTTAGACCCTGTTTTCTAAACCGGTGGACTACTACTGTTTTAATATTTTTAAATGTTTTTATTTTTATACTAATACTAGCGACCCGCCCCGGCTTCGCACGGGTGCAATGTAAATACATAAACCTTCCTCTTGAATCACTCTATCTATTAAAAAAAAACCGCATCAAAATCTGTTGCGTAGTTTTAAAGATCTAAGCATACATAGGGACAGACAGACGGAAGCGACTTTGTTTTATACTATGTAGTGATTTGAAAATGTAATTTATATGTATAAAAATGAATAAACCAAAAATCCTAATCAATTAGTCACACATCGAAACAATCAATCTATATATTACTAAATACCCCACAAAAGTTTATTACCGCCAATTGTCACGATACCCACTTCCCTGCCCACACGCAGACAAGCCCAGACGTCATAAAAAAGAAAAACAAAATAAAGGTAAACAAGAAAACTGTTACAGGCCGAAAGTAATTTTGGCGGAAAAAAAAAAACAGTGGCCATTACCATCTTTATCTAGGGTAAGTCAATTTTCCCCACTCTACCCTAAAGGTGCAAAATTACTGGGCAGTCGATCCAAGCGATTCTCAACTTTATTGTAGAAGTAATAGAGGTTATGTAGAAGGTACAGTTGGGTGGGTATCGGTAACAATGTCCAACCTGTGTATGTGTAACGTTGACAAGGTGGAGGATGATCGTATAATCCCCATAAAATAAGGTAGCGAAAGAAATTTGAGATGTACTGGGAGCAGATACGGTTTTCTTACCGATATTTTTTCTTTACTGCAAAGAGTTTTATGTTGACCTTCTTTTTTCAGTGTTTACTAAGTTCAAGTAGCTACCTACGAGTATGTCACTTTTAAATACTGTTACTTGTTTAATTTCAAGTACCTACATAAGTCAGAGACCGCCATATTATAACACTGTCTTTGTATAAACCAGGTTTAAACCTTCGAATCAGCTTTTTTAATTTTGAAGTTTATTTCAATGAAGATAAAGTTTGTAATACAAAAATTGGGTTAATGGTTTAAACCTGGTTTAAAAAAAACTTTGTTTTATAATAATTCCTTCTACGGTTGTCTCTAAGATTTTTTTTGTATTATTTGTTGTTATACCGACAATAGTAATACACAATCTATAAAAAAATCTAGTTTACCCATTTTTTTCGGTCACCAATCTATTAAATTACTGTGAACCTTTTTACAAAGTGTCTATAAATAAATAGAACGACTAATGGGTTTGCGTAAAGTTCTCAATCTGCAGGCTAATAAGTAAACTTAACCCTATCTATCTATCTCATTAATCCAATACTTAGAAGAAGACAACGCAATGCTCAAAGAAAGAAAAAAGATAAAGAAAACCTCTTTTCCTTACCCTCCCGGTGTGCCGTCCGGCGGTATAATCCTTGGGCCCGGTATCTCGGCCCGTCCGCCCGGTCCGGTCCGTTTACGGCGCACGTTAATGGCAATCGCACCTCCGACACGCAGACCTGATCGTTTTCCTATATCTTTAAGTTACATAAATTCTTGGTATACCTCTGTCTTTTATTTTTTTCCAAATATATTTGCTGTATATTCTTTGTTGCAGTAAATAGGCAAAACTTACATTATTTTATGTAATAAGCAAGTACTTAAATAGACTGGATGTATGTACCATAAAACTATACTTAATATTATAAAGCTCAAAAGTTTGTATGTTTGTTTTTTTTTTTGTCTCAACACGCTAATCTTCGGAAGTACTCGTCCGTTTCTGAAAATTATTTCGCTAATAGGATGCTACGTTATACCTTATTGCTATTATATAGGCTATTCATAAAAATATTAGGAATACCTAAAAAACTGACGCAGACGAAGTCGCGGACAAAAATTGTATTATATTAAAGTAGACTGTAATAAGTCAATAACAGTAGTATAATCTTCATGACCCCAAAGTGTTTCTCATTCATCTTAACAACTCCAATCGGATTTCTGAAACTATAAGTTCAATCAATTCTAAACCACTGTATAGCCAATTGACAATAGATAAACTCTTGCCACTAAGATGAGTTTACAGTTAAACTACTAACTATTACGGAGAGGTAAAGTCAATGAGAGCGGTCTGCTGGCGGTGCGCGGCGTATCTCTTCAGCCCCTAGCGTTGTCCGAACGATGCTCCAAAGATTCATTGGAGGTGCGTTCCATTTGTGTCGACACATAATGACGACACACCGACTATAATTCGGACTTTTTGTCAAGGTGGCGTAGATATGCTGCTCTCTCAGGTGTCTATCATAATATCTAACTTTAATCGCGAAACTTTGATCACAAAGAGGACGTATTCTGTTCACCCTTTCTGAAATTATATCGACATATACTGTTTCCACAAAATAACAGTTACAGTCACAAGGAGAACTTCTTTAAGGAGATCACATCATCACTAAGCAGCACACGGAACACGGTATAAACTTAAAACTTCATAAAAATAATGATTAGTATTCCTTGGTTAGGTATATCTAAAATCCAACATGAGAATAAGAGATTTACAGTTTTCCAAATGTCCTTAGATACCATAACTATAACTACACAATCATCAGAAATATGCTCTTACATTTCTTTAGCATAAGCACAATTGCACGAATTAGTTTATCATATAATTATCTATACTTACGAGTATATCCTTCTTCAGTATCATTAACTTATAAAATGTTTGATCTTCGTGTCGATACTTATGGACAAGTACGTGGCATTAGTGTCTACCTCAAAGCTAATCCTAGTCGTTACACCTCATTGAGTGGCCATGAAATACGAGAATGTGAGCATGATTAACAATAGACTCTTTGATGTCACTCCACTATTGAAAATTAGTAGTAGACTCAGTTACGTTTTTGTTACAAAATAAGCATCAGCAACATTATCTACACACATCAAAAGTGTCTAGGGATCAACATCCCTAATCAATGTTAGGGATGTTGATCCCTAGACACTTTTGATGTGTATATCTATCAAATCTAGTGTCCTAACTACTAATTTTTTTTTTCATATTTTCGGAGTATAACATAACGTGTTTTTAACTTGAACTATTATTTTTCTCATTATGAAATATTGAGCAAAATAATAGTTCAAAAAGTTTAGTCAGTTATTTGGTACGTTCAAATGGGATTTTTTTGTGGTTCAAGCATTATTTTAGGTTTAGCTCACACCGAGACACAATGCGATGCAACTACACGCGCACTTTTTAAGATATCTAAGCAAAATCCAACTTATGTAGGTACTACACGAGACGGCGTAATAGACAAACCCTTATGATGCCCAATTTACTGCTTATAATATCGTCTAGTAATTTTCTCTAAAAACAGTTTCTCGTTATCCTCAAAGTTGCCTCCGCCAGTGTAAGAGCCCCACGGAACCTATTTGCAACACTATCGTCTTAAGAGATTTCCCGTGCCGTCCGTACGAACCCGTACGTACTCATACCTATTGTGTGCGAGATTTGTGGCTCAAAGTATTGCGTTAAGTGCCCACCTTGATGGCGCAACTGATTCACTAATAAAACGGTGAGCTTTGTGCTCTGTGAACTATTAAGTGAAGAAAGTTACATTAAAGAAAATTTACAGGGAGATAAAACCGATGTCATTTTTGTTTTTGTTTTCGAAATTTTCCGATCTCATCACATATCTTTTTATACATGACTTAAAAGTCTTGTGAGGAGTTCTTCAATAGAAATTCTATTAACTACTGATTTCTGATCCTAATAACTTTTAGGAACGTTTACATTTCAATCTCAGTTTCAATCTGTCAAAAATGACTCCATTTTACCTACATTTTTGACGATAAGTTGCAACTGGATTTTAATAATTACGAGACATTCTGTTAGTGTTTAATCTTTTTTGCTGACATTGAAAAAAGTTTAACTTAAAACACCCTACTTTTTCACCACCTCGTCCCCCTCCATACATTAAACTATAATAATAATAAATAACGCACAAAAGGTCAAAAAACGGGTATTTTTTCAGAGCGCGCAGGTGAACGTAAATCACCTGTCTAGACGAGCTTTATAGCTGATACACGCACTATAATACACGCCAGTGGCTCTCAAAGTGCGTGGGGAGGCTGGCCATGCGGAAAATTTTGACAAGTATTGTGGAAAAAGAAGAATATGTTTGGAGGTTTTATTTATGCTTGTATTGAACGTTTATACTCGTATCTGTAAAGATAATAACACTGAGGTGATAAATAAAGTCGTGAAGTTCTTATGTATATCTAGGAGTGGTGTAGTGATGGAAGGATTGGTTTGCTTGGCGTTGCTCTTAGGTTTAATTTCCACGTAAAATAAATAATTTTGATGCTCAAAGAAAGATATCCTAATTTTCGATCTCCGCATATTTTTTTAAGTCACTGTCTTTTTGTTTTAGTTCTTACTTTAGAATCCTAGCGTGTTCTTGAACTAAACACAAAGTTGGCACAGATTCCTTTATCGATAGTTCGAATCGTTCCTTTTCCTTTTCTTATAGCTCTTCTTATTTTTTAACCGACTTCAAAAAAAGGAGGAGGTTATCAATTCGTCTGTATTTTTTTTTTTATGTTTGTTAGCTAATAACTTGCGACTGGGTGAACTGATTTTCATGATTCTTTTTTAATTTGAAAGCTGGTGCTTCCCGTGTGGTCCCATTGTCACCATTTCAATATCTGATGATGGGATCTTGTAGAAATCGGAGGAACTCTTCAAAAAATGACAGCAGATTAACCGCGATTGTTGCTATAGCATATCTAAGCTAGACGTGAGGCATAAATATTAGAATAGGTTAGTGGATTAGGTATTTTTGGATCCGAATCCGTACCTAATCAAAAGCGTCGAGGATTAGGTATGGTACAAAATATTCGTATACAGAAGGGATTCCGTTCCTGGACTAGTTACTGTTCTAGTAGCGATGCGTGACGTTACTCGTAACGAATGCACGTCGTAGTTAGGAATCAAATTATTACTATTTGGATTAAAATTGAAAAATACGATATGTTTCACTAAACTAAAATAAAGAAATAGTTTTTAGAAGCTGCAGACTTTTTAGAATCTTCTCATGCCAAAAAAAGTGTTACCAAGCTCTCGTGAGAAATATCTGTGTGACGTATTCTGCCGTTCCCCCTATTTTTTTGTTTTGTTCCTTGGCTGTTGTGTGTCAATATCAAATTACATATTGGATTTAATTAAAATAATTATTTAAAAATTAATATTCATTCTTATCTACTTACAACTACTTTTAATTATTAATAAAATATATTGGTATGCATCTTTTCCTATAAAAAGATAATAATAATTTAAACATTATTAGGTCGAAGAAAATAACAAAACTTTCATATTAAACTATAGTTAACAGGAACGATCATGCTAAATATTTCCTACGTAATCCACATACGATACATAATATTGGTAACAGGCCAGCGGCTATATTGAATAAATATTAGGATTAGGTAAATGGAATAGGTATTTTTTAATTTTGGGATTAGGTGGATTAGGTATCATTTTTACCTAATCCAATCCATCTCTAATCTAAGCATTGTTTATGCCATCACACAACATAATATCATGCCTGTACTCACTACAAAGGTTATAAAAACTTTTTCGAAAAAAAAAATATGTTTAAGCCCTTACAACGTTTTACAAAAAACGCAATACTGAAACTAAAATAAACTTAATTAGATGTTTGTTCTGATGAGATATTCGGTTATATGAACGAAACTCTTCAAAGGACATCGATGAAAGTCGCTGACGTGTTACCTGGCTGTGATATACGGACTTAGTGACCTGCTCTAACGACACCTGGCATTGATATCGGACTTCGCCACGGACTTTCCATACGAAATGGAGAGTTGAAAATGTATTAATTGTGGCTCTGCTGGTGGTTCCATGGTGTTGGAAGATGACCAGATACTAATTCAGCACCTCTCTTGGTAAGTAGGTAGATTTCGGATTTACAGGTCAAGCACACGCTTGAAACTAGATTGGGTCGACATTGCCGGAAACGGCATGTTATGATTTTTATATCCAGTGTTTTTCAGCTTTGTTTTCAATAAAAAAAATAATATGTTGCACAATATATATTTATTATTAAAACAACAATTGTTATGTAATAAAAATCAAATATCTGACATTTTTTTTAGGTTTAAGCTCATGATCTGTTAGAGCAATAGCGCACTAGCGGCCATGGCCGCCGCGGCCTGGCCGCTGCGGCCATGGCCGCTAGTGCGCTATTGCTCTTATGTGTGACCTTCATTATCGGAAGACAGATTTGGTAGTCTTGTCATTTCCTGCAACGATCTATCGTCGTGTGGTTTATTTAATAATTTGTTGGCGTCCAAATCCGATAAAACTATGTCTTCCAAACTTTTGACACGACTTAGTGCAACATATATTTGCCCTTTTGCAAAATTTTTTTTGCCAACGTCAATTACAGCTCTTTCAAGGGTGGTACCCTGGAGTTTGTGAATTGTAACCGCCCAGCTTAATATTAGAGGCAACATACGGCGCTCTACATCTCCGTAACCTCTCAATGCCTGAAACGTAGTACTAGATGGAGGGATGGGTATCCAACCATTATTGTCTTTAAGTCTAAGCCCAATAGACTCGTCATCAAATTTAATATATACGGCATCTGGTAGCTCGCCATCCTCCAGTTGGTCTCTCCTCAAGGCTGGCCATTTGATTTTTTTTATAATACCCATAGCTCCATTCACTAGTCCTTCTGATACGGCGATGTTGCTGGCCGTGCACGTCTACAAGCTTTCATAGTGATCCATACAACACTGACGACCGTGCCTACACGTGGCGAATTAACCGTAGATTTTCACGGCGATAAACCGTGTCGTGGACAAGAGGCCTAATTGGTGTAATTGACATAAATGTTTTGACTTTGACATTAAACCAGGGGTCTCAATCTTTTTCTAGCCATGGACACTTTCCGAAAAGGAGTAAAGAGTATTTAGTTTGTACGAGCTTTTATTGTTTACGATTATCTAAACTTTACAGCTTTTATTGTTTACAGTATAAGCAGCAGCAATCGTCATACTATCACATTATGACGATTGCTGCTGCTTATATTGGATTATGAAATGCAAGACGCATGTCATCTTTCATTTCTAGGCAGGTAAGCTAGTCATGGACCCCCGGCGCTCATTACACGTACCCCATGAGGTCCATGGACCCTGTAATAAACCGAAGCACAGACAACTGTGTCCGAATTTCTGAGAATAGTATCGTACCTACTGTATAAGGTTGGACACACCATGTTTCTATCACGCTATTTAGAACGGTATTCGCGGCGGTATTCAATTTATGTATACACACCGATTACTCCGAGGTTTCTAGTCCGATTAGTGTGATTCTTTTTTCAGTATACTTGCCATTTGGTCCCATAAAAATTTCATCTAATTTGGTTAAGTGCTTTTTATTTTGTGAGCATTTTTCTAAATTAAATATATCGTGTGAGGTATTGTTTGAAAGAGCTTTTATTAAGGATTTCAAACATTAATAACACACAAGCACTACTTAAAAAGTGAAAAATAAAAAGCTTTTTTACAAAAAAAGACAACCGCCTTCAAAAACGACCAAATAAAAAATAACTTTAGTTTGGAAGTCGGTGGCAATACCTACATAACAAAAAACAAAACCAAAGCCGCCGACTTCCAAACTAAAGTTATTTTTTATTTGGTCGTTTTTGAAGGCGGTTGTCTTTTTTTGTAAAAAAGCTTTTTTTAACCAAAACTATTGAAAATTCGTTACATCAATTCAGAAACATTTTAGAAATTATTGTGCCATGACTTTCTAAAACTCGATAACTATAATGCAATCTTTGAGAACCACAATAAACATAAGTAATTTATAGTGTTGGTCTGAACAATAGGTATGTATGAGTATATGTCTAAGATTGGTTTTCTTTAAAACCGAGTTTTTATTATTATTAACTGCTGTGTATCGTCTTCAATCAGATTTTATGTTCGTTTGAAGTTTTCATTTGAGAGAACGTTTGTTTTAATCAATTTTGTTAGTTGTAGATATGTCGTCGAATCGTCGTAGACCAATCATTCTCTAATCGTAGACCTATCGTTGACCTATCTTTTTTAAATTATTATCTTTAAACAAGCATAGTTTTCTACCCAAAAAACAATAAAACCCCATCAATCCAGCACCATTAACACGGAACCCATTCGCATATTCAGTACACAGAGTACTCATAAACAGAGAACCTCGGTCGCAAGGTGTGTGCAGTATAAAAAATAGTGCCATTTATTAAAGGGTTCGTCCTTAGCACCCCGGACACGTACCGCACGGGGTTATAGAGGAGGTACCTACGTATAGGTACCTTCTTTGATATAAAAGTTTTTCTATCCGATCCCCTCTCTCTATATTGAAATCGTATAGATTTGATTTCGTACGTGTTTTGTTTGGGGCTTGTGGTCAGGGTTTTGTGCGAAACAGAGGTTTGTTGCGGAAGTATGTTTGGTGATAGTGCTGGTTATGAGAAAGATTCAATTTAGAACTATGGCAAATGACCTGAAAATCGTTTTCTGTTTGTTGGTCAACTTTGGTCAACTTATTTAGTCCTTTCTTTATCGTGTGGGCAGTACCCAAGTAACACAGACATGCTGAATAAAGTTTGAGTAATAGCAATTCGCAAATGTTTACAGCTATAAGCTACATAATGTGTGAGTAAATGGCTATTGAAACAGCCAAATTCTGAATAATATTCTCTTTCGGCCTTTATAATTCTTTAAGCTTAGTAAAAGTTGTGTTAAGTTGACTATTTTTCTTAAAGCTTAATAATGACTTATATACCGCGTATAACACAGATGTTATTAAGCCTAAAGCATTACAGATGACTTTTATTTGAAAAAGAGTGCTTGGGACAGCATTTATCTGTATAATAGTACAAGTAGCTGAATAAACGTAGTTAACTAATACCATTATACAAACTTTACTCAGTTTATTGCTTATGAAACCACTAAATACTGTAAAATAGTGTCCTAACCACCTGTCTTCTGAATATTGGTGTAGTTAATTTCTATTAAAAAGCTTGATTTTGAATAACCACTTTTATTTTGTCTATAAGTCACATAAGGTTCCACATTTCATTAATTATTCAGCTACTGTATAAAAGTATTTTCTGGGTTCTTTATACAGCTTATTTCGGTATAATGGAAATAAAGTCATAGTTTATAGCCAACTAACACAGATGGAAGCTGAATGATGTATTCTTATTCCGCAATTACTTGTAAAAGTATCAATTTTTAACAAGTTATACAAAGTTTTTCTGGGTAGTAATTGAATAAGGGACGTTTTAAATCATTGTTGTGTCGTTGCGTATTGTTGTACCGCAAGTTTGTTGTGAACAGTTTAATAAAAATGGAAAGTAAATCATGGAAATCTAGGAGAAGAACTGGAGGAATTCGTCGTAAATATATTAAAGAGTATATGAAGTTGAATAATACAGTTTTAGAGACAAATACGAATGCACAAACGAATAAAATATGTACGAGAACAAGCTTAGTCATACGCTGAGTCAAGTCCGAACAGATCCAGTTTAACAGAGTTCCGTACCTTCAAATATAGTTGATATTGATTTTGTACGAAATTCAGAAGACGATGGTTCCGCATCTAGTGAAGATGAATTAAATGTGAATTTCATTGAATTTAAAAATATAACCTTTTATTGTAAAATTAAAAAAATGGGTTCTTAGTAAAAATAAAGATAGTAAAGATAGGGTTGATATTTTTTTAATAATTTGTTGTGTATATTTTATTTAAGTACCTACCTATAATAATTCACTACGTATCTACATACTATACCTATTATAATACGTACAGTCAAATACAGCAATTAGCTGACCCCCTTTGCATAAATGGTTGGGATTTTTAAGAATACAAATCGATAGAATTATATAATACTTTTATATTTTATTTAAATACATAGATTAAATCTACCCAAATCCAGAAAAATATTAAAATCGTACGATTTGTTAGTAAAAAAATCTCAGCAATTTGAGCAAATGGGGGATCAGCTGCATTGATTTAACTTAGGTACATGCTACAAAAAAAAAATTGTATTATTTGCATTAATAATTATGTGGACTCTATAGAACTGCTGATTGATTTGTAAGTATCAATTTTCCTGAGAAATTGGGTCGACTGCATATTATTTTGAACCCTAATTAGCTGTATTATCAATCATATTTAGTAACTTATTCGAGTGTTATTCAGATATTGGTACTACCAGATCAGAATTTCTCAAATAAAAGCTTAATAAATAGAAAAGCGTAACTTTTATTCAGAGTTGTGCTGAAAAATAGCTGCGTGGAGAGTTTCTATCCAGTTTATAATGAATCGCCATTAAAACTTATTTTTAATTAATTATTGAATCATTATGTATATCAAATGCCTAATTTTAGTAGTTCATTACAGTTAAAATTCAATTTAAATTTATTTTTGAATGATATGCATTAGCTGCTTTATCCTAATTATTTTTTTCACTTCTAAGAGTCGTTATTTATGTCTTATTTACCATCACTAAACTTGATTACCTACGCGGCCCGTGAAAAATATTGCGATAATTCATATACTATTCACGATAAAACTACTTGCGCAGTAATATTAACGTGTATCATGGTTATAATACATAATAACATTTACTTTCCGTTTCTCAGTTTCACCGTGCTTGATTTTATTTAATGAAACTAAACTATGAAGCGTCAAAAAAAAGACACATTGCAAGATTAAACACCACTTTTTTTCTATTTTACAACTTAACTCTTAATTCCGTCTGAAAAGTATTACGCAAATGTACTTAATTCTTAATAATTTCTGAATATCGGTATCTACATGCATTTTTGTCTGAATAAATGCTGATGCTGAGCTTTTTTTCAGATGTTACTAAGCTATTTCCCAGACATTACGTCGCTGTTATACAGACTCAAGCATTTAAAAATGTGCCCAAATTGCTTGAATAACAACTGAATAGACGTTTACTCAGACATTATCCCGACATAGTTTCAGCTTATAGTTTCGCAGATCGCTATTACTCAAATTTTATTCAGCATGCCTGTGTTACTTGGGTACCTAAGGTCTTACGACCCCACACACCCTAGTGTCAGAGTTTCTAAACCGCTTATTTAGTAATAAACGTTTTACAGGAAAAACTAAAACAACAGTGGTATCCTGAAGCCGCAACTGTTTATTTACGCACACAGAAAATAAAACTATTTACTCATAATATCAACGCGATACATAACATCGTAAGGAAACCTGGACTTATTATAATTAATGTAACTGAATTTGCCAATCGGCCTTGAGCAAGCATAGTGATCAATGCTCGTACCTTCTCTGTCTGAGAAGAGACCTTTGCCTTTGCGGTGGGACAATAATAGGCTGGTGTTATTATTTTTATTCGTATAGTAAACAACGATTTTGTTTATAGTGTTTACATAATACGCCTATAACAAAATACCTTCAGCCAAACAATAAAATTGTTATCACATCCAACGCTAAGATTCCTTCAAAACAAAAAGAAATTGATTCCGCCAATCGTATTCCACTATCTGTCAACAGCATTATCTTAACCCTGCGCTCACTGTTTGGGTCAAAATGATCCCCGTACCTGATGCGCCGTCACGTCGCCCGCTTTGAATGGCAAATCACGAGGTAGACCTTTGGGGCCTAAGAGACCCCGTATGAAAATAAAATGATTGCGAAGGGTCCGAAGGCACTGTATTAAAATATTCCCCGAGGTTACGCACACCTGATGTTTGTGAAATAGTTGTCTGCCTGTTTATTTTGATTTTATCTGTGATAAATTGTGTGTGAGTGACTTTTATGATGTGAGCTTTCTGTACAGTGAAATTTATGTTTTGCAAGAGGGTTTTTGTAGGGGTACTTTTGGGTGTTTAGTTATTTATTGTCAGTATTGATCTCCGAAACTATTGAGTTTGCGATATGGTGTTATGGTCTAAATTCTTCCGTTTATTGAGAGTATCACGCTGTCAAAAATTTTTTAATATCAGAAAATCGATCTTTCCGTATTATCCTGTCTATCCTGTCAAATCTTCCTCGGTGAATATATGTGAAATGATCTTGAGGTGACCTACCTGCCTATGACACCTTACTAAGTTCATCAAGGGAGATTTTACAGAAAAGCACTTCACTGTAAAATGATTATTCTCATGAACTTGTACAATGATGCCATCGGATGAGTGGCTTCAATTAACTATTATTAACAGGCAAGACGGCTGCTGCTCATCTTCTCAGGTTTTACAGCACCCCTTACTCAATGGACCATCTCCTCTTTCTAAAGGACAGCAAGAAACATGTTTGTAACCCACTAATAGTCTAAGGGACTTAATAGACACCACAGCTGTACCTGCCCGCGTCAGTGAAGGGTTGTCGCAATGAATCGACGCCAGCATTAGTTAGCATCCATTAAGTTTACTGCACCAGATTAATGAAGATATCGCTCTAATTTGATACTGAAATACAGGATGTTTGGAAAATGTATGTAAATTATGAAAAATATACACATCAAAAGTGTCTAGGGATCAACATCCCTAACAAATGTTAGGGATGTTGATCCCTAGACACTTTTGATGTGTGTATATTGGAAAACTGAATTATACAAAGTGTGGTTTAGCAGAAATTAAGGCTCACTTTGTCTTTTCTTTGGTTGTTTGTAACTTGTATTATCATTTTTATTTACCTTTAGTAGAAAGTTTAAAGTTATCTAATAACTGGAAAAAGACATCAGCGTTTACCGAATATTGATTACTGTCCCTCTCATACCATGTCAGAGGCCCTTGAGGCGGCTTAGAAACTCTGACACTAGGGTGTGTGGGGCCGTAAGACCTTACTGCCCACACGATAAAAAAAAATACCAGACCATTATTATCGCATTGGACAAAGCCAAAAATTGGACAAAACGCACGGGCAAAGGCCTCTTCTCATACAGAGAAAACACTTTTATAAGTCTTAAATTACGAATCACCCTAGAGCAAGCGTGGTGATTTTTAAGGTACCTACTAACAATCCCAAAGGCACCTATTTTAGTCTCTCTGACAAAAACCAGACAAAAATAAACAAACTATAATACAACTCCCCAAACTACTATAAAACCACTCCGTATACACTCACCTCACTGAGGTACCTCTTCGTCCCCCGGTACCCGAATAAATTGCTCCGAATAATTCCACAATTAACATTTTTAATCTCGACGAGATGTTACGCGAATAAATTAAGAGTTCCCACCGCTCGCTGATCGTAGACGGAGATAGGAACTACGCTAACTGGTCGCTTTATCTTTCCTGTGCGATTAACGTGATAAGAGTTATCGTAAAGTGGCTTTATAACCAGTTTTACTTTAGAACTTCAGGTTCACCTGCATTGGCCGCTTCAGGCTCTGACTTGTACCATTAAGGGACGTCAACGACAACACACTCTATACGAAGGTATTTTGGTGCCCGTCAAATAAATTAGTTTTAAATGATACATAGGTATACTAAAATCGATAGTACGGAAATCTTATTAAACTTAAGCTCATAATATTCCTATCCTTATTCAATCTAGAAACATAATTATGGCTAGACTATTTTTGTATAAAGCGCGCTAAATCTCCATAATTACTATTTTAGGTACGCTAGCTAGCTAGCTTTGATTTTTTTTCAAGTTTTCTTTGAAAAAATATTTTAAAAATGAAGTGGAAGTAGGAAATTGCTTCAATTGGGCGCTTATTCTACAAACCAATCTAATCTCAGTCTTTGACAAATTAAAAATGCCTCTAATTTACCAACATTTTTTTTCATTGACATTGATTATCACTGAGATGATATTGCGACTGGATTTTGAACGTTTTTTATTAGTAGAATTGATCTTCAGGTGTTTCATTTTGTAGTCTGGTGCCTAAATGCGCAAAAAAGCATCAAATATCCATAACCCAGCAAATAAATAAAATAATTGACTCCATTCCATTAGGGACTCGTTTATCTAACCCGCTATCAAAACTATTCGGCGCAGTAAAACAGCGGCGCAATAACACGGGTCATACATCACGCCCACGCCCCACGGTGGCCGGCAGGTGACTGATTCACTGGACACAACAACCGCCTGAAATATGGTAATGGCGGACGCGGTCGCGCGACCTGACTAGCAAATATACCTCTAATTTTACTATTGTACGCGTTTAGGATTTTGTTTTAGGCTACGAGATAGTTTACAGAATACCAATTAAAATGCAGATAAATCTTGATGGAAAACAGTGTCCGTGGCGTTTCTTGCTCGTTCTTCTCCATAGAGACCTATCTGCGACTTTTCTTACTTCGTGACAATTCAAAATTGCCTTTAAATAGTTTAATTGAAGTAAATTGACTGAGACTTTTACTCTATAAGATCCTGCGATAGACTCAAATTTTCTCAGTCTTCCGAAAAGTTTGATCAAGCGTCAACAGTCGTCTACCAGAGTAAAATTTAGGAAAAAGTTGTGTGATACACAAAAAGAACCTCCACTAAATAATAAGTCGCATCTAGAAGAAATAAGACAACATGCTTCAGGTACATAAATACACAAGCGCTTTTTTCAGAGCATCAAATTAACGAAACATCAATAGTTCATTGCTCGCTTTAAGTACCAACTCTTTCCATGGGAGAACTTCATATTCATATTCATTTATTTGCAGCACATTTTACCCACTATTTCCCTAACCTCCTAAAACTATGAATAATTCACCTCCAATAAAATCTATTCTGTGATAAACACAAGCAACAAGCCTTTGTCCAAATAACGAAATCCACGTACGATACGAGCCGATGTGCCGTGTAAGCGCGAATTTGTATGCAAATTGACGACGGCACCGCAGGTGGGCCCGCACGCGGCACGAATCCGGCGCGGTTTGAGCGGATCCGGAGCGGTACGAACCGAAACGCACGAATTGAGTACGCATAAACGTCGAGATTTTGTGATATAAAGATTTAAAAAATTAAATGTGATTTATTTTAATCTTTTTGTGACTGTTTAATAACCTATAGCCTATGCTATATTGCCCTAGTACAAGATAAAGGCAGGGCAGATTTCCTCACGATGTTTTTCTTTACATGATGTCAGTGATGTCCAAGATAAACTTAGAAAGAACCTAATATAAATTGAAAAAGTTTTAATGCTACTTGCACGGCATCGAACCTATAAAGTCATGCATGAGAGGCTTTACCACAGCGCCATCATAATACCTCTCGCTTGTTTAAACGAAAAATTAATTAATATGTCACGTTTATAAAATGTGAAACGTTATTTTCGTACCCCAAAGAAAATCTTTGCAAAATAGATACACAATTGCACTGACATTATAGGCCACATGTGATCTTCTAAAGCAGTAATTGTGAAAAACAAAACTCAGTGAATCCAGTTTTATTTGCCCATTTCACCAGTTTCTTTCGCAGGGTAACAAAATAGCAAAAACTCTTAAAATTCTTAACAAAAATAAAAGCAAATTGGTAAAACTACTGTCGTCACGTTAAGGCGTGCGTCGGTAACTGCCAAAGTACTGAAACTGCTATCAAGGTGGACTTCGGTAACGACGGTCGTGATAGGGATGGGTAAAGGCTCATTAAATTGCGATCGGTACCGATACCAAGACTTTGTTAGTTGATCTTCAAGGAAAATGAAAATTATTCAGATTTCGCTTAAATAATCAATTCAATACGAATTGCCGTTTTTATGTATTTAAAAAAAAATATAGTAAGTAAATTGATAAATATTTGATGACTAAAACACATCCATACTCATTTTACGTCAAACAGGCATGACATTAAAACAAAATTCACAAAACCTACCGTTTCACTCAACTGAATACAACTTCCATCTTCTTATTAAATACAAACATCGTTTGAAGAGAGAATCACATAGAATCGTCTCCCCGCGAGTCTCAAATCAAATTATCGGTATTGATTGGTATCGGTAGCTCGCGGGCGCGTCCCTAAATATCAAAAGGGAAGCGAGAGTGAATTCCTTTCACCTGATAGAACGGTTATTAGCCAATTCGAAGCTCATTCCGATCCTAATAGAGGTGTAATAAAAGGGTCTTCTCTCTCTATTTTTTCTTTTATTTGTTCAAAAGGTAAAAATAAAAATTTTCTTATTCAATTTGCTTCGGCTCTGTCGTTTCGGTTTTATTGTTTTCTACCTTCGTGTTTTTTTAGGTGTCTTTATTTTGTATCTGCTGTGACCGTCTTTCAGAGTTACGTGTGTTTGCAAACCCTATGATAACATTAGACATTTTAGCTTATTTTACTAGCATTTGGTTTAAAAATGAAGCGAATAATGTAGTGTACTTTTTTTAGTCACTGTTATTATATTTTTTCTTCAACTTTGTGTCTCTGTATCAGAAATGAAGGATGTATTTTTATTTTTGATATTTTCATAGGTTTTTTACAAGTTTAACTATGGCGGAATTTTAAATAACACAAATCTAGGTATTGTTTAATAACAATAGGAACATCATTTGAAAACAAAAACCAAATAACGTAAAAAATATCCTTTTTAAAATCCCTTGTTTGAATTATTCCCCCTACAAAAGACACCGGTACCATATTTTACAGCACCCATTTTCTAGCACATGTTTCATATACAAATTCTCTCTCCGTAGTACACTCGTCATCTCCCCTCGAATCGAAACCTATTTTTGATTGTTCTTGCATCTCTCTCACACACTTTTTCACCCACCGGTGTTAAGAGGCCTTTAATGACAGGAAAATTGAAACTTCGTCGTTCACCAGAAAAAGTTTGGGAACAGTCGTAAAAAATGTGCTCGCCAGATAATGTCCAAATAATGTGTTTTGAGGTGGAATTTTTGGAGGAACTTGGTCAAGGGAGACTTTTTGAAGCCAGTGATACTATTAATGTTCTACCGTTCTTGTTATTATACGGTTAAAGATATTTATTTTCTCAAAAGAATTACAAATTCACTTTTAGAGAAAACATGAATAGTTTTAAAACAATGTTATGTGCCAGTAGGCGTAGATAAAAACAAAAACAAAATATGTATCTTAAACTAATATTACAATTTACATACAGCGTTTCAGCTTAACAAGTACAAAATTAATTAACAAATCAGAAAAAGAAGGGTATTACAAGATACAACACAATTATAGTTTTTAGCAATGAGAGTAGGGTGCAATTTTGGAACCGTTGCGTGTTTATTATACTAATTTTTACCCGTGACTTCGGTCGCGTAAATGTCAAATCCCCTTAACACAGCCCTTTCACAAAATTCGTTCTTATACATCTCCTTTCTATATACTTCCTACCTTCATTCATGGGTCAAGCAGTTTTCAAGATGTCGTGTTCAGTTAATCAGTAAATGAGTAACATTTTGGTTTTATAATACTAATACATACCTTTTATTTTAGCAAGTAGTCAACTGTCCAGACGATATACTTGAGGAAGGGTTTGTGTACTAAGATGTACTACTATATAGATTATACCTACGAGTTATAATTTGTCGTTTTACCTTTGGAATATACATATTTACTAAATATTAGTTTCAAGATTGATAGAAGCCGTTCGAAAACATACTGATTCCCTAATATGGTACTGTATTATATTATTATACACGTGCTTCTGCCTGCGACTTCGTGCACGTGAAAGTCAAGTATACTATAAAGGTTGGACCTCATCTGGCAGCACGGAATCGCCTTTTTCCGTCGCCCTTTCTCTTTCTGTCGCTTAGAACTGCCATTTGCTAGGCGGAGACAGAAAGCATAATGCGATCGCCTCGAGGATTCCGCCGCGTGCTATCGCATTATGCTTTCTGTCTCCGCCTAGCAAATGGCAGTTCTAAGCGACAGAAAGAGAAAGGGCGACGGAAAAAGGCGATTCCGTGCTGCCAGATGAGGTCCAACCTTAAAACATTCTATGACACCCGATATAGTACATTATCAGTGAAACAATTTTTGTATGCGGACCAATACTAATAAAGATTATCTCTTACAAAGAAAAAAAAACAAACACCTCATAATATTACACAATAGAAGTATAGACAATTATTTCTAGTTTGTTATTTTTTTATAACACATTTTTTATGTTTTAAAACAACATTTCAGCATTAAAACACCCTCACTATATTTGTGTTCGTACCTACGTAAAGGTACATCACACACGGAACGCATGTTACCATAACCCGTACCTCAGGGCCGATAGGTAAAAGTGTAAAGTTATTGAAATTCATAAATCACGCGTCCGTGCCCAATATACAGGGTGAGCCGTGCCCAATATACAGGATGTGTTTAACAAATATATCGCGTGTAAAAGAACACGTTGAGTCGGAACAACGCGTTGGCGGAGTGTGGTGCAAGTTATAAGATCTGTAGTATTTATTTTTGTGGGGCAAGTATGCTTACTTCTACTCTTATAAACGCAAAAGTTTAAGTTGAAAGTTATGTAGTCTCCTACTTTAGTAACTACCGTAATCGATATACAGGGTCACAAAAAATTACACTATACGTGTTGTATAGCATTTTTGTAGGAAACAGCTGATTTTTTTTTTCATTATTTCTGGCTCTTTTTCTTTATCGTGTGGGCAGTAAGATCTTAAGACCCCACACACCCTAGTGATAAATAATGATAAGTAACCTCTTTTCAGGTTTTAAGTAAATAAAAAAATATGGTTTCATACATATCTCTCCTCTGAATGCTTTTCAAGTTTTCTCCAAAATCGAACACAACCTTCTACAGCTACACAAACATCTTCACGGGGTCCTCAATCCGCTCCCGCCTCTTACTTCCTCCATCAATCACGTAGCAGCAATAGATCAAGTCCACCTGTAATATTAACGCTTCACTATCAGCCGCACATGGCGACGTTGCCGCTCGACTAACAAAAAGTATTTGTCAAACACCCTGATGTTTGTTTGAGTGGAGTGCGTGAACCCGAGTGTGTTTTGTTTGGATACTTGAATTGGGTTTAGATCTACCAGAATGAACCAACCCGCGTCAAAACATCTCCTATTTTTTTTTTGGCCGATTTTTCGTAATTATTGTGATTGTAATACGTTGGTGACATTGAAATATTATTGCTGAATAATAAAAATACACTAATCTATCCTAACTAATATTATAAATCTAAACAGTTATTCGTTTGTTTGTATAAACGCGTCGGTGGAACAATGTCAAAACGCAGCCGACTTCCAAAACTAAAGTTAGTAGTTAGTTAGTAGTTTTTGAAGGCTCTTTTTGTGAAAGAGATTTTTATCCTTACATAAGTATAAATAAATTAAACACACACTACTGACACATTACTGACATCATTCCGTGCCTCGGAAAGCACGTTAAGCTGTTGGTCCCGGCTGTCATACGTGGATCTTTGACAGTCGTTACGAGTCGTCAGAAGCTTGAAAGTCTGACAACCAGTCTTACCTAGGGGTAACGTATTACCCAGTTACTGGGTTGTGGAGGTCAGATAGGCAGTCGCTCCATGTAAAATACTGGTACTCAGCTGCATCCGGTTAGATTGGAAGCCGACCCCAACGTAGTTGGGAAAAGGCTAAGCAGATGATGATGATAAGTATAAATAAATTAAAATGTCTGTTTGTAAAGTCAAAATAACAGCATTTTACAAAGTAAATAAGATTGTTAAAAAAGTTGCTGTGAGCTCAAAATTGCAATTCTCAAAATTACAAGAGTTAAACAAGCCCAAATTCAGTTACAGTTAAAAAGAACACGATGTACATAAAAACCTGAGACACAAACATAGCCTACATTTACGCAATAACAATGTAAACATTTCTATCTTCAATCTCTTACCAAAGGTAAGCCTGGCAGTAATATAGCGATGCATTAACACCTCGGAATCAAAGCGACTTTGAAACCGCGCGTAATCTCCACAACACGTCTGTTTATCTGCGAACGAAGGGAAACGTGCTCTACTTGCGGTTCTCGCTGTACGTGGTGTACTTTTTTTCATATGGCTTGTGATAATATAATGTGATACATTTAAAAACTAAGTCGGCATCAAATAAAATACTTCTACTACTATAAACGTGAAAGTTTATGAGAATGAATGAATGAAAGTTTATTTCTCTATTGGACACACAATAAAGATTATTGATCTAGCTTAACACATATATTAATTTTTTGTTGGTTTTGTGTTACTGTGGGATAATTTAGGCTATTGGTTTAATTCTAAAGACTAAGAAGTTGTGGGTATACTATAGCTAGTATAATATGTTTTTGGGTATATTTTCTTAAATTGTCAATGTTATTGTAATACTATTTTAAATAACTCAATGCTGCGTTTAATTCACAACCGTATCTCCTGCAGTATTAACACAGCAGACACGATAATTGAACAATCTCAATAGATTTCAAAGAAAAAATAAATCTTGCTAGTAGAGTATTATTTCCAGCATACCATAGTATAGGACTATTTACCACAATGGAACTCCTTTTTCGGTCCTTTGTGAGGCTAGCTTTGATTAACTTTGATGTAGGTGAGTGCTCTGAAGGTAGTCTACTATCTGCTAATGGATTGTCTCACACACACTCGTTGTTCTTCCAAACGATACCTACCTGAAACCCTTTGACTTTCTCATTCTTTCTTTGAGCTATTGTGTTTCTTTGGTGGTTTAGTTGTCAGCGCTAGTGTCGTCTTTGTTTGATATCTGTTAAATAATTTTTTGTTCTTGTTATATGTTAGTGAAGGGTGTTTTTTGTTGCCTTTTAGAAAGACCAATTATGCTAGGTCGATATAATGAATTGTTGTAGTAGTAGTTGATCTAGTACTCATTGTTTTAGTGTAAAAAGATGGTTCAATAAAATTGCAGTAATAAAATCAAAAACGTATATTCAATATCCTATCCATTAGTAAGGTGCAAGAGTTCCAATAAAACAAGACGATCAGTCAGCAAGACAAAGGTCTCTCGCAAGTTCGATCAGTTTAGACTAGATTTAACTAGGTCCCACGGGGAGATGAGCGCCCTGGGGCACGAATCCGTTCTCGCCGGCGGTGTAGGTGACCTGGTAGACGACACCATCGTCGCCGGTGTAAGTGAACTGGCCGCGGACCTCAATACCCTCGTTTTCGGTTCCAACGTTCTTCAGCTGACCCGATTCGGCAGCACTCTTGCCGTC
Source organism: Hoplodrina blanda (assembly GCA_949316365.1). Lineage (NCBI taxonomy): Eukaryota > Metazoa > Arthropoda > Insecta > Lepidoptera > Noctuidae > Hoplodrina > Hoplodrina blanda. The sequence goes on along the minus strand of OX438588.1, from coordinate 16,132,033 downwards.
ACTGGTCTCCACACTGTTAGGGAATCGAGAAGTTTTATTAGTATGCTACAAAATAACGCTTTTTCGAAATAACACTCGGGTTGGTTATTAGGTTGTTTGTTATTCTTACAATATTGTCTTAATACCGAACTAAGCGTCTTATTTATAGCTATACGCTATAGGTAATGTGAAAAAGTATAGTAGCAGTGAACTTACGCATAGTTGTATCCCTCAACTCCGATGTTGTCGTTGTCGTAGCGGAGGACGACGGCATCCTTGGACTGGTCGATGGGGATGGCCACGGCGGCGGCGACGCACAGGGCGAGTACAATGAACTGCACAAACATAATATTATGTAGATTTGTTAGGAGCCTCCTCTACACTACATTTTTGGGTTATTAGCAACTGATGTGTCTATACATTAGTTTTCTTGGAAGACATCCGAGTCCACCGGCTACTTTCTAGTATCACTTTACTTAAGTTTTCCAACCCGATAGCAGACCGTCACAGATAGCATTACAAGCCACGTTAATTGACAAATCTTTACATTAATATGCCAGACAAGTCTTGAAATTATTTTTTATATCAATGAGGAAATAGTAGGATTCATAGCTGATTGCAATTTATATTCAAAAACGTTGGTGACCTATCGGATATTTATATATAGCGACATAATTAAAAGGAGATTCAAATGTTAAGGTTGCGAAGCCACTTGTGATTCTAATAGCAATCCGTAACATCATCTAAATGACGATAATAAAAAAGAGCGCACAGTTGTAGATTGATGCACCAAACAACTGAAGATTCTTTGCACATATACTAAACTAGATGACATTATAGAATTGTATGCAACAATATGTATCGAATTGCAAATCTCCTTATGAAATGGATAATGTGATTCGTTTAAAATAATCAATAATCGTAAACACTACTGTTGAGGCTATAAGCTACGTTATAAAGGTAATAAAATATTTGTAAGTAATAGTAGTAGTAATTTGTATGTAATGAATCTTAGGTTGCTGTAAAACATTCTACATTAATATACTCGTAGATTAAAAGAATGTTAGCAATAGCGAGAAACACTTCAATGGGATAGAAACAATGTTAGAGTTGTCAGAAATGATTGTAATAGAGCAATGAGATTAGATTACATTGACGTTTTATGTATCAACTCAGCTCACAGTGATAATGTTAACGCCGTATTGAATTATTTACTAAGTAAATGTTAAGTAGGCAGGTACTTGACCTCGAGTCTAATGTGTGCTATGATATGCATGAAACTGTCATAAATATTGAGTGGTTCACATTTGTGAGGAGCGCACTATTGGTATTACAGAATTAATGGCAGCGTAACCGTTTCACGGTCGCATGTGTTGACATTTTGCTAGTTTGTGCCACGCCTGCGCAGCCTGACCCGAAGGATTCTACTTAGGTATTGACTGGTGGAGCAAGGTAATTTGGAAATATTTGCACAACATATTAAAATGGAGTCAAAGTATTTGTACTACTAATCGGAAAATGCAATGGGATATTTTTAAGAAGTCAAAAATGTGGAGTCTTCAGGCTAAGCCATATTGGTGAAGATGGATAATCAAGTTGAATTTGTTTAATTGATTGATGAAAAGAACAAAGCAAAACTTGAAGACGAAAGGAGTTATTAAAATGTGAGATAATTGAAGTAATTGTAATAAGAGTAGATGATGGTAAAAATCAATGAGCGTGCACTTACGGAGTTCATGTTTGGGTTGGTGAGGTGGGTATTTGTTGTTGTGGAGAAGAAGAGGATGCACCGATGACTGTGATCAATCTCGAAATTTTGCACATTTATATACTTATACATGACCTGACTACTTTGCATATATTCGAATGTTAGCTTTTGCTTAACTCTTTAAAGTTTAGCTCACCTTTTTCATTTAGTGGCTTAACATTTTCTAAATAATAGGGAATTTAAATATTATAATGAATCCTGCCAGAACCTGAAATGATGATTATGTGTCGTCAGTGTTGTCAACGTTTGTGTTGGTTAGATAACCTTATTTGCAGCGGCATACGTGTCAATATGTTATGAACCTATTGATATTAGAATGTGCAACAGAGATTTTATTGTTTTATTAAGGTTACGAGTGCTTTTGATTGCAACGCTGATTCTCTTTACACAAAATTATGTGGTTCATTGTATGAATACGTTTTGATATCTAGTCCAATTGGTTATCTACTTTACAATTTAGTTGTGAGAACATTCCTGAACAGGTACAGTCAGCAACAAAAGTCGATTAACAGTTATGATTTTTAAATCCTAATTATTAAGTACAATATCAAAAGTAAAACGCAATGAATACAAAATTAAGATAAAATTAACCCTTAGCTATTCCCTGAAATTCTGAAAGCCAGTACATTATGTGTTTAGTGTCTGTTTAAATGATATAAAAAAGTAACATTGTTAATCGACTTTTGTTGCTGACTGTACCTATTCAATGTTTATTTTGAAGTTTGAATATACAGGCTTTGAATGTTTGGCTGGCAATGCTACCTAATTACAATCTCATCATGGTGTCTTGATGTAATAGAACTCTTTAACAAAATTTGATTTTTGATACTCTTGGTCAAATTATCCATTTTTTCGAGGCCCAGAGAACAAGGCAGATGATAATAGTCAAGTTTACATTTGACAGTAATGACAGTGAGTGATATGGCGCCTGTTATGAGATGCTGTGCTTTAGAGATTTCTATCTCCGGGAAAAAAGTTGAACATCTGTTCTAAATTTAATACTTTACTTTATGTAACTCGAGTCCCGAAGGCGTACGTGGAGGTCCCGGACCTTTACAAGTAGTACGAGGAGTCAACTCGCAGATACATCATAAACAGCTTTAAGATTAAATTAAACATTAGTTATTATTAGTATTCACTATACAAGTGCATCCAAGGATCACCCCCGGTTGGCGCAAGACTATTGCAAGATATAGAAACAATGAATAAGACTATGGGTGGCTTAAGTGAATTGGTTACCTGGTACCAGAATCCATACTTTATATTGATATGGTTTCTAAAAATAACATCACACATGTATTCCCTAAAGTTAAAGGCATAATATGCGTATATTCCTTTTAATGGCGGGCGAGCGTATTTTTGTTAATCCGCGGACAAATCCCAACACGACAGTACTACAAAGATATTATTATTCCTATAAAAAGAATGTCAACACTTTTCTCAAAATCTTGAGTTAGTACCTATACAAAAAAGAACAATACAATACATGCACAATATACCACTTAAAAGACGCTTGGCCTTGACATTCACTTTCCATATCGTTCGATCGAAAAGAAGATGTGATATTCATAAAATTATTTAACAGCTAGCAAACCGGCTTTGGCGATACAATAACGGTAAAAGACTTTTCATAGCACACGTGACGGAGGCGATCCGATATTACAAGTTAATAACATTGTTATGATATTAAACCTAACAATTAAAAAATATTATTATAGACGTAGCTATTATATGTACCTATAACTTTAGAAACGTAGTACCTATATCATACTTCAATAAATCCTGAAATCGATGATATTTTGTAGACAGGATAAGGGCACTGATGCCTAAGCCTTGTAATTTTATCGTCTAATGACTAAATCTTAAAATTCTCTATATAAAAATAATAGATACCTAATAACAAAAAATGTTTCTAAAAATCTCAATGTGTCGTAATCGCAAATACGGCTTTTTTTAAGTTACTAAGTTTAAGTGTGAGATAAAGTTATCTGACTTAAACTGACAAACCACAACCTTAAAATATCAATGCCCTTAACCTGTCGAGAATAATAATCCTAATAAAGGTTTCCTGATAACCATTTTATATTGTGACATTAATACCATACAGTACCTCATTATGTGACTCTGTACAAAGAACTAAAATCGTTTTACGTAACGGTCCCGTCTCGTTGACTCTAAAGAAAATGTTGATGGCCTCTGCTCTTACATACATCGTAAAATTTATATATTTTCTTAATATTTTTAATATCAACGACAATATTAAAAAAACTTGTGTGATACCTACCTTTGTGATACATTGTCACTTTAGTATTAATGGCGTCCAGTTTGAGACAGTAATTAATTCGCTTTAAAGTCGTGTGTCTGGTGTAGTCCCAGTGTCTCTGTTTCATTTACTATAGACGATAATAACGGTGTCTGTAGTAGAAATTCTACTTTTTGTTCGATATAATTATTTTTTTATAATTATGTTGAATGGCCATTGACTCGTAGGGACAAACCTGTTCTTTTTATAAACGTATTCTTTTGTTATTTTGTACTAAAAGATTCATTTTTTTTATCGCTTTTTATCAATTGCCAGTATCAGTTCGAGTTCAATTAAAATTTTGATCTCGATTATTGCGTTTACACTATTGACTTTTTTTTTTACTGCCTCGTTGGTCTAGTGGTCGCAAAGCGCGAATGCTGAGCATGAGGTCTTGGGTTCCATTCCCAGGTCGGGCAAAGTGTTATTGGGTTTTTCCATCAGGTTTTTTTTGTTGATGGCAATAGGCTCGCCTCCTATTACATGGGACTTTAACATAACTGGCAAAATGTTGGTGTACTAATGGGTACACCTCTGCCTAACCCTTTGGGGATTACAGTCGTGATGCTATGTTATGTTTTTTTTAGGTGTGCAAAGATAAATCTAAACTTGATGATGTTGATACGATATTTTCAAAAATATATACATTACCAATTTTTCGTTACTCTTAGGTAAAATAATATAATTATACTAGCTTTTGCCCGCCACTTATCTTATTTTTTTAGATGATAATATATAGCCTATAGCACTCAGGGATAACGTAGCTTGGAATTAGCGGAAGAATTTTCAGAACCGGGAAAATAATTTCGGAAATTAGGTCGTCCAAACAAATATACAAAGTTTATATTATTATTTAAATGTATTTCTATACATAATATATTAAAGCAAAAGGTCACTCACTGACTCATCACGAAATACAGAAAACCGCTTTTTTTTTGAAGTGGTAAAATTAATCATCAAATGAGTCCTTCCGCCCTGGGTGGGGCGAAAGGGACTGTCAGACTTTTACTGACTAAAAAACCTCCCTGTTCCTTCTGTTGCCCTTTACGTTGAAAACCGCTTGACGTGTAAAAATGCAGGGAGGTAGTATACAACCTTAATTTTAATTCGATACAAATCTTTCAGGGGGTGAATGTACTCATGAATATGAACAACTTTTATTAAGGGACATAGTACGAAATGTGAAACAAAAAACAGCTGATCCATACAATAATGTACTACATTACGATCAAAATGTATGGATCAGCTGTTTTTTTTTCACATTTCGTACTATGTCCCTTAATAAAAGTTGTTCATATTCATGAGTACATTCACCCCCTGAAAGATTTGTATCGAATTAAAATTAAGGTTGTATAGTTAGTAGACGTCAGTTAAGAAAGGATTTCCCAAAATTCATCCCCCAAGTTAGTATAGAAAAATACGAATAGACGAAGATATAGACGAAGTCACGGGCAGAAGCTAGTTATTAGTACAAAAGTATAGCTAATCATTTTCCATCTAAGCCAAATCTCCCCCTCTAAATCAAAATATCACCCCTGATACAGATCTTCACCTTTCACCTTTGCCGGGTCACCGCTATTGTTTAAACTAGCTAAACTATTGTTAAACAAGATAAGTATTGCTGGTAAAGTTCAAATCTAATAACATCTTGTAGCAACAATCAGCATCTCTGTGGTACTCGCGGTTAAATACATCTTTATAGGAAGATTAAAGCTCGCTGTTAAAGCAACGATTGGAAATATTCGTGGTTCGACGATTAATTTGAGATGTATTCTTCTGACTCGTTGGTTTTGTTGTCACAAAGTGCGACTGCTGAGCGTGAGGTCTTGGGTTCGATTCCCAGGTCGGGCAAAGTGTTATTGGGTTTTTCCATTAGGATTTTCTCAGCAGTCTGGATTTGTGCCCGGTTGACGGCAATAGGCTCGCCCCCTATTACATGGGACTTAAACATAACTGTCGAAATGTGGGTGTACTAATGGGGTCACCTCTGCCTAACCCTTCGGGGATTACTTGCATGATGTTTTGTTCTTTTTCTCGTGTCGCGATTGCCCACAGTGATTAAAGCACGCATCTATCATGCATGAGGATGTGATTTCGATACCAGGAATCCCGTTAAAGTGTGCCTTATCTAGAAAATTTATTCTACTGTGGTTTGTGGTCAATATCGTTCATAAGCACACACACGTGATATCTCGTAGATTAAATATCAGTCTAAATGTCACGACATTTATCAAGTGATGGCACGATCTATATGGTATCGATTGATATCGATTTAATTGGTAATCGATAAAATTACTTTAATAATATATTAATCGATTAAATTGGAGTAAGAATTAAAACAGTGCAGGACTTAAATAAAAGGTAAAATGTGGTTATTTATTTTATTTACTATAACATAAAGGTCGGATGCGTAAACTCGTAACCGGCGTGCTTGTATGAGGAGATGTAGCAGGTGGCGTTCTGTGGTTTCTGCCTACCCCCAATAGAAAAAGGTGTGAGTTTATGTATGTATGTATAACATAATACGACCCTTGGCCTTAGTTAAATTCATATATTTAATTAGATGACATTCACACGCTCATCTCATAACCAAAGCAACCAATAACATTATTGGTGGCTTATAATGTCATGTTATGTCTTTAATTAAGTGTATAATATTACTTAATTTGCTTCCCATGCATGAGATTGCGGGTTCGATACCGAGCAACTAACGATATGGCTCGTTCAATTCATACGTCTACACTATAATATATATATATATACATATATATATATATATCAAATATATATATATATATATATATATATATATATATATATATATATATATATATTATAAAGAAAAAAAATTAAGCAAAATATAATAATCAAAATAAAAAATAATATTATAAAGAGGAAAACTTTGTATTTTTGTTTGTTTGTTTGTTTGTTTGTAATGGATAAACTCAAAAACTGACAAATAATAACAGAACAGCCTTTTCACCGCAGTGGGACAGTAATAAGATGGTAAAGTAAGTAGATTTTTATTTTATTCTGTAGGTACCAATTACTTTTATAGATTATTATATAAAATAATCATAATCGGTAATTTATTAACCAAGATGATGATGAAAATTATTCTCTGTCATATTTACCAAAAACGTTCATCCGATGATATTCCACAAATTGGTATAATTATAATCACATCCAAATAAATTGAATTTGATAAAATAATCGTATCGACCTTAAACCGAATTGATTAATCGATTTTTATTCGATAGATAAATCGGATACATGGACATCACTAACAACCTGTTTAATAAATTATAATTTATGCGTCTAGTTGAGTTAATTATACTTTAGGAGTATATCACACATGGTATTTCCTCTTAATGAGATAGGTAGAGGTAGAAGAAGGCCTTAAAGATGGTTGGTGCTGATCCACACGTCAGGTTCGTGAACGGGAGCTGTCAGTTAAGATTGGTCAACTCTTAACTGCCATGGCTTATATATTTATTTTTTTATTGTTTACCTTTATTGTTTTACACATGTAAAAATAACAAGAATATAATAAAAACCTAATTAAAACCTAATTTAAAAAAGTGTAAGTGGAGTTTCTTGCTCTTTCTCCATAGAGGAATATCTACGTTTTGAAACGAGCAACCAGCTTCGACTTTCTCACTGACCGACTCCTTGACAATTCAAAAGTGCCTTTAAATGGTCTTAATAAAATAAATACTTAGACTTAAATGGCGCATTTTCATTAGTCGATAGGGCCCGCATGTCGATATCACTGTTACGACTTGTAACTTTCATTGGTTGTTATGTCGCATGCGGGGACTCCCCGCATATACGAGACTCACTCGAATAGTTTAAAGCCAGTGTTACCTTATCGATTTAATTATTTTCGTCTTGGAGGACAGTAATACACAGACAGTAATAATTTATAGGTACGATGGCAATCTAAGTGTCAATCTGTAAAAAAAAACTAATTGACCTGCATGTTTTTGAATTGATTATCACTTAAATGAAATTGCGGCGATTTTTTACGTTTTTAATTAATAGAATTGGCCTTCAGATGTAGGTAATAGTTTCGAGTGCGTATATGTAGAAGGCGTGAAAACTGTGCATTCTGTCCATTAATCTTTGTAACATTTAGCAAAAAATATTGCTCTGAAACGATTGTTATTTAAGTTACTGTTTATGGTAATCTTCTACACTATAACATTATAAAAAGGAAAGATTTGAATTTTTTGTGTATGTTTGTAATTAATAAAGTCAAAAACTACTGTGCTGATATCAAAAAAATTTTTCACCACTCGAAAGCTACATTTACCCTGAGTAACATAGGCTATATTATAATTTCAAAAATTAAGGATCTGTAAGGAAAATCACGCGAGCGAAGTCGCGGGGAGAGTGCTAGTCAATTATATAATGCACGGAAAATATCGTGTTTACGGGTGCAACTAACAGTATAAATAGTCGTTTTGTGGTATTTCAAATTTGGTAATAACATTTAAAACTTGTATTGGTATTTTTTTTTACTTTGGTATTTTGACCTTCAATATCTCCGTAGCCAGGTTTTAACGTATGCTGCAGAGCAAAAAAAAATGATGAAATATAGTTAAAAATTGCGTAAATTTTAGTTCGTCATTGGTGCCGATTCCCTTGTTCACAAACTAAACTAAAATTAGACTATTTCTATCTTTTTCTGTCCAATAAAACAAGAAAGAGACTAATGTAAATAAGAGCTGTCAAATTTAGTCAATCTGACACATCCCATACAATCATAGTTGACATCTTAAAACGTATAGATTAAAAATACGGAAAAGTTCAAGGCAGAACTCGTTTGACATCTCTAACTTAGTTCTTAAATGTCACCGTCCTTTTCTTTCGCTGTATGTTAGTAAGAGATGTCAATTCTCTCAATTTAGTCTAGTTTGTGAACAAGGGAATCGGCACCATTATTTAACTAACTTCTGTCCACGACTTCGTCAGTCTACCTTTGTGTGATTTTTTTGCACCCGCGTTATGTAACGTCTATAGTTACTGCTGTTCTCCCGTGTGTCATAGCGATGTTATATAGCCTATAATATTCCTCATGAATCTGGTAGTTCCGGAGATAAGCGCGTTTAGACAAACAAAAAATCTTAAGTTTAAGTACAGATTATAAATTAATGAAACCTTTATATTATACGGCTGCTAGTCTGCGGTGACCGTAATGCATCAACTGGTGATTATGAACTCTGCGCCTAAATGTGAATGCCTCCACATTTCAATGACTACATCGGAATTCTAAAAGTTTCCTTAAATAACTTGTATTTCATTACAGATTATACATAAGTAATGAGTGGGCAATATTTGCTTTTAGTTCTTACAAACTTAACTTGCTTTAGTCTCGCTGATGTAAGTTTACATTCAGATTACAAGTACATGTTGCACTGCAAGCGGACAGCGGGAGCGGTTGATCAAACGTAGAACGACAACTTATTGGAGTATTTTAAAGGTGTTTCTATGATGCTTTGCGTCTTTATGTTTTCTTTGTTGTGTCTGCTAAAATAGATTTGTGAATGTTGTTTTACGTAATATATTATTGTTACATGAAGTTAAATTAGCTTTTAATATAAAACCCACATAATCCTCAATTGGTTACGGACCCAGGGAATACGGTTAAAATATTTTTTTATTATTTTATTTACACAAAATATTTAGGACATCCAAATAGACAAATCTTTATACGTAAATATATACACTATACCTTTTTTTGTAGAATCGTTCCTATTAGAACCGCATAAGATGCAGGGTTTATCTTAAAGCATTGTAGTAGTAGCGATTTACAACCGCCTCGCTGCCCGCTAGCTGTGTAGCCCGGGGTTTACGCTGTAACATTAGCACGCGGTCAGGTGTTGTAACAAGGTGAAGTTCAATGGATTACAACATTCCGCAAAAGGTTAACATTTGCGAAAACCATTTGATGAATTATTTATTAATGAAAATTAACACTTTTGTTTTTAAAATATAGATTTCAAGCGGTTTTTTGATTTATAATTAACTAAATATCTTCGTGTCATCAATAAATCGTAATCATGGATGTTTAATTATAGCTTAGTGATACATATATCACCGATTTCATAGTTATGATGTAATGGCTTTATTTACGAAAATTTAGGCAGTTTATCAAAGTTTTTGTGATAAGTTTTAAATATAATTACTGATTGTTAATGTATTGTTTCGGGGAGGAGCTAAGAACCATCGATTTTATTTCAAAGCGTACACAAATATAGCTGTTATCGGAAGTTTCCACAGCCACATTAATAGGTCAACTATTAATATACTTAAATAGAATACCTACGTTTTTTAACCTATTTTTTTGTATTTGTACATTCATATATTATCTATACTTATTTATATACCTATTACATGTATATATTTTTTTGTATTTTTTTTTAATCCAAATCCTTTTATTTCCTCACTGCAGGGCAAAGGCCTCAACTCGCACAGAACTAGCGCGAAGAATGAACAATTGAACACTATACTTGCCCAAAGCGAATTGACAATAAAATTTCAAAATAGATTACCAAAATTATAAGGCCAGTTTCCTTTACCGATGACAGTGACGTCTAAAATAAACTTAGAAAGTACAAATGAATTAAAAAAGTAACATTTATACTTGCCCGGAATCGAACCCATAACCTGGGCCATCACGACATTGACATTATGTATTTTGGTCAATCAAATTCTCTTTGAATTGCGGTTAGATATCCCCGATCACTTCAACCTGCCGGACGTATCAAGCAATTACACAATTAATCGTATAATCTAACATTACAAAATGAGTATTGCTGTATGCGTCATGTATGTACCTCTTGCTAGTGATGCATTGGCAGGGAATTTTGTGACGTCATCTTTGGAGAATATTGGTTTCATCGTATGCATCTACGCTTACCTCAAGTACCCAACAGCGCGTCCAAAATCACTGTGATTGAAACACTTGATGATTTCAAATAGAGGACTTGAAATTTTATTAGAATATAATCTACACTAGTAAGTATTATAAAGTTCAAGAGTTTTAAATCTCCAGAACTTCTGGTCCGATTCTTACAATTCTAACGCTAAAAGGAGGATAGGAAGCTAAGCTAGGTTATCTCTGAGTGCTCTAAGCAATATGTTACTATCAAAATAAAATTGACATAATGTCGCTTACTAGTAATGAATATTTATATGTTATTTTATTAATATTAACTGTATTAATTAATTAATAAAAAATAAAAAAAATATAATAAAAAAAAATTAATAAAAAAAAAATATTATTATTATTAATAAAATAAAATTATTTATATAAATTATTTAATTTATATAAATAATTGATTATTATTTAATTTATATAAATACAATTAATATTATTTTCAGATAATTATTTATTAATACCTACGTTAGTAAATCTCGCACGTGGCATCTTGTAAAGGTTCAAAGGTCAAATATAGGCACATGCGTGACCTTCTAATTGGGTGCAGCCGAATACGACGCAGATCTTCAATAGTGCTCCATCAAATTAGTTATGGTTTAAATTGATAATTCTATCCGTGAAATATCCATAGCGGATTCCTTCGAATACACTATTACTTACATTATTATAGAGTAACTAAAACAGTCATCATTGTATTACATACTAGTTTCTACTAGACTTCGTCTGCGTTTAACCACGATACTTATCCTATGACGCTCAGCTCTGCAGTAAAGAGCTTATCCACTTCTTACTAAAAGAAAATAAACTTTATCTCTTTATAATATTAGTGTAGTAGATAGGTAGCAGCTGAATCCTCATAGACCCTACATATCCCTGGGAGTGGACAGCTATAGGCTGACGATGAGTTTATCCATTTTTTTATTTCTTTACCTACACTGACGAAGCATGTAAAATAAACATTCTTCACGACGTCCGTTAATTAAGATCGGTAATGTTACAGCCCACTTGTCATTATAAAATATTAGGCAAAATGATATTATCTCAAACCTCTTCTGGTTATTATTACTATTGGAAGTTCCGTGGTAAACTATTGACTAACAATATGTTTTTTTTTTAATTGAGTGCTATATTTTAAACTTTATTATTATTCTAGGTACTTACCTATGTTATGATTGGTGTGAAAGGGTCAAGATCCTTTAATCAAATTAAATCATTTATAAACGTGGTGTTGGCAAATAAATATTTTAATTAACATGTCAGATGTAATTATAATTACGATCTAAGTTCACATTTAATTATTAAAAAAAAATATAGATAGGTGCCTACTTGAAACAGATTTACAATAAGAAAAATTAGCACTATAAAGCTTAATATTTAACAAACGGCTCTCTTAATCTAAAAATTGTTTCCACAAACCCCCAATATTTTTGAAAGACCTATCCAGTAACACCCCACACCATGGGAAAAAAGGCATTCCCACTATGTGTTGAGAGGTAACCTAAAAAAACTTTTTTTCCTGTATTTATATACGTATATACTGAAATGTTTATTTGCCGAATTACAGTTTTTCAGTACTAAACGTCTCTGAACTAAGCTGCGGATAGTCGGACAGGGCAAAAGGTTCCTTGTTAACTACGGAACTATAAAATTCAAGATATCAAGTACCTAATCCTCCAATTCTAAACTGCATCCACCAATCACGACATGATTTGAACCTCTCATGAACGTCCAGTCCAACCCTATCGAATTGTAATTAAGATACTGTACCCATTCTCAAAATACTTTCCTCCATTAGCAATCATATTGACAACACAATGCAGGCTACTTGAATAACAGAATCGTGTCAACGCGGCTCGCATTCAAACGATTCACTCTTCATGGCAGTCTCACATCAATTCTTGTATTGATTTACCAAATATGGCATCCCACGCTTTATATGGAAGCTAATCGACAATTATACCATTATAGACGATCACCTTAAGGAGCAATTAAGCATCTTCGATTCTTTTCTAGTTCGATGTTTGGTTAATCTTTACTAATATTATTAATGCGAAAATTGTAACTCTGTCTGTTACGCTTTGCCGCGTAAACCGCTGAACTGATTTTATGTTTTTTTTTACAGTGATAACTTGGACGTTTTGTCATAAAAAAAAATGGCTTGAAAGGGTTGCAAGGGTTATTGAAAATAAAACTATGAAACTTTGTTTAGGCACTTGACAAGAAATAACTAAACATTTGGTCAATCATTTTTAAGATTTCGGCCTGCATGGTATTGAAAAGGTTGCCCAAAATTACTATAACACGAGAACGAAGTCGCGGGCAAAAGTAAGTGAAATACTCGTATAAAGCGGTCAAGTTGAAGTAACCGTCGCGGTTGCCAAAGGTAGTGTTGACCGCAAAGTCTAAGAGTCCGAAACTTAAGATAGACGGTCAGACACTGTGATTACATCATATAGGTGTCCTATGTACGGTTGCAATAAAGCCTATTATTAAAGGATTGCTAGACTTTACATGTTACGTTTAGGCGAATCTGACAAAGGTATCTATAGACCAACATGTAACCGTTATTATAAAGTAGGCATCTTTGTGATATGCAGAAAAAAGTGAGACTCTATTAGGGTATATATAATTTTATTAATTATGATACTTTATTTCATATAAATCATTTACAAGCATTTTTGAATTGCCAGAGTCAGTCAGTCAGTAAGTTGAACTTAATTGCTCGTTCCTAACAGTAGATTTCTATGGAGTAGAACGAACAAGAAACTCAATGAACACTCTTTTAAAATCAATAGACTATTACAGATGTAGGTTACATTATTCATGTTGAATCAACGGATATAATGTAAGAACTATGTAAATTAATAATTTTAGTTTACTTAGTAGTAACACTATTGTTGGAATCTTGGTCAATGCTCATAGAGAAATGTGTGTCTCTCAGACCAAGATCCAAAATTTTAAAATATATATATATCTTTGTCCGGATATTTCAGTGATGTACCCGTATATTTAGTTTCACCACCAGCACACTAGACTAGTGTGCCTAAACTTGTTCCTGGAATACTTTCACTATCCATTCTTAGTTTCAACACTACACACATATCGATAAACTCCTAAACCGATAAACTTGTAAGGCTAACACCCGGTCACTTGTTAAATATCAATAAAGCCTTATAAGTAATACATTGCTGCATCTACGCCTTACTTTATCTACCCGAACATAATCAATTTAGGATTCCAAGGATGGCAACTTTAAAATTATAATAAGATGAACATCAAGCCGAAACTCATCGTGTTCCGAAGGTCTTGCTGGCCATAAATTAACATATTTCTAAGTAATGCTATTGTGGGATCTTCATATATTTGAGTCCCATCGAATTTAATTTGCCATTGATGATGCCATTTGTTTTCTATTGATTTGAATGTTAGGTGTAATTATTCATTTTAAAATGTTACTGTTTAATGTTTTACATGTTCAGTGTAATTGTAAATCTTGCAATCAAGATAATGAAGTTTTAAATTACAAAATATTTGTAAAAGATTACTTTTCAATATAATGACACAAGACATCTCTGATTGTTATGAAAAGGCCACTTTACATTTAATTTCATCAGATTAGTGATGTTTCAAGCTTTTAAAATTTCATAATAATTTTGATAGAAATCTTTTCAAAGAATTTGTTCGTGTCGTAAATCGTTGTAGAGGTAATGAAACGAATATGTAAATTACTATAACATATCTTGTTTTATTAACAAAATCTTTCAGGATCATATCACAGATCGCTTGGAGTGGATAATTAACAAAGGAAGGGGGTAAGGTTAGGGATGAGTATTTTTTGGACTAGATGTTGGGATTAGTGAAGTTGAATTAAGGGGCAACGGGGAGATGGGCACCCTGGGGCTGGAATCCGTTCTCGTTGGCGATGAAGGTGACCTCGTAGACGACACCATCGGGGCCGGTGTAGGCGTACCTGCCTTGGACCTCAAGAGCCTCGTTTTCGGAGCCAATGTTCTTCAGTTGACCTGCTTCCTGCTGACTGATGCCGTTGGAGGTCTCAAAACTGTGGATTGTGGAAAAAGTGCGATTAATACATTGGACAATATAACTTATGCTGAATGTGTGCGCTTGATTTTTTAAGAAAAATAATCAGTTGAGCAGTCTTTGGGGTTCGTTAATAATTAATGATTAAACCACTTTAACAAAGACAAGTAATTTTGTGAAAACTTATACATACGCATAGTTGTATCCCTCGACTCCGATGTTGTCGTTGTCGTAGCGGAGGACGACGGCATCAGCGTCAGGGCCAGCGGGGGCGGCGACTGCGGCGGCGACGAAAAGGGCGAGTACGATGAACTGTTGGCAGAAGACACTAGTGTTAGAGACCAAGCAAAATACCACACGCTATCACCAAAACTTGATGCTTTTTTGTGAGATGAGTATTTTGTTTCACTATAAGCTTTGAAGGTAATTCGAAAAACACTTTTCTTTTTACTAATCCAAACGTACCGATTTCATTTTGATGAGTTTTTTTTGTTTGTCCTGGGACTGTTTGTGATTGAAAGGCAATCGAGCGACTGATGCCTCTGTGTTGCCGCTCTGCCTATTTATACTGGCTGGCGCATCGTTGCGCGGCAAGGACGCGCTTTGACATTTGAACTTAGAATCTTCTTCGGCCAATGATGTTTGAAGCTAAAGGTTCTTTGTGACATGTCCGGCTTGTTCAGATGGCTCATTTTGATATCATATGACCGACCTACTTAGCTTTGATGTAGTAGGATTTTAATATAACAAATAAATATTATATACTTAGGACTAAACAATATTGATAGCTAAATTGTCAATATTAGGAAAGCTTTAGCTATTATTGCGTTATGGATGTTTTACAAAAACAATTTCTTATTGTTAACGTATATTTTGATTTTGTAGGAACTTATCTTTACATACCTATTATATACTCATCTTACGACTATTAAAAAAGTTTAGATGGAAGTGAAGTTTAGATGAAGTATGTAACTCAATCACACCAGAACGGCTGAATGGATATGGATGAAATTTTGCACAGAGATAGATTATAATCTGGAATAGTACAAAAAAAATTATGGTTCCCGTGGCGTAATATATTTACTTAAAAGCGGTCATAAGCAAATTTTTTTTATCAGTTACTTTCAGTTGCTCATCCAGCATCTTTCCCAATGACTATATATCATCATCATTATCCCAAGGCTCAGATGAACTGATAGTGATAAAGGACCACTTCTCGGCTCCCAACACATCAATTATGGGTATCAGTCAATCGCACGCGCATAACTTGAGTTAAATTTTTCTTATAATATTTCACACCTTATTCCATTGTAAATCTTTTGTCAGCTGCATGACAATGTAATGTGCAGTAAAGCCTTTAGAATTTATTGTAAGTAAGCTGATTGGTTCGAAAAATACTTAGTTATTATCCATCACATATATTTATGACTATAGACTTATATCGCTGTAATACTATCGTAATTTTAGCATATACTAAATAAACTTCATTATTTCACTATTAATACGAAACAATGTAAACATTTTATCTTTTGGCATACAAATCTGGCCAAATGCGAGTCGGACTCGTAAACGAAGAATTCCGTAGAACCGTGCAATATTTAAACATACGAAAAACCTGTTTCTTGTTTGACTTTATTCTGTATTTATTTAGTGTTTTAGCGGTGATAATAAACTAATTAAAAACATCTTTTTAAAAACAAGCTTTAATTTAAAATTATTACAATATTGAGTATTGGACATTGCATTGTCATCAGAACTCGAGGTGTATGCAAATTTTCAGCTCAATCGGATACCAACAATGGTCGAAAAATAGTTTGCAAATTTTGAAAGGACAACTTACATACATACCTACATACATACACACACACGAACAGTGCAAGCTTAATAGAAGCTTGTAAAAATACACGCTCTGTGAAAATTTCAACTTGCTACTTATTAAGGTCTATGAGATACAGACCGCTGAAAATCAGACGGATGGTCAGCGGAGGCTTAGTAATAAGGTCTCGTTGGACCCTTCGCGTACGGAACTCTAAGAAAAATGCAGTTATTCCAACAAAATGACTTAATAAATGTCGCTACTTGTGAGCTGTTGCTGTTGTTTGCTGCTGTTGTTTGTCGCGATTTAATTTCTGGTACCGACACTGTAATAAGCAAATGTTGTGCATGTCTGTAATGGATATAAACACTAGCTTTAGTCCTCTACAATGTTAATGTCCTGTCTGTGTTTTTATTGTTGACGTGCCTTTTTTAAATAAATAAATGCTACTAAGAATAAATGGAGTACCTACCGGACAAAACGGGATGAATAGAAAGGCAGGGATGAATCGAGACGGAACTTTAAAAGGGATTTTAAAGTTAAACTAATAAAGTTTGTCGCCAACAAGGAGACCAATTTGTAAATTATAATTCAGTTTAAACAGTAGAGTCTTTTTTGCCAACAAACTATATTATTTTAACATTAAAATCTCTTTTAAAGTTTCGTTCCGTTTCACCCCTGCCTTTCTATTCACCTAGTGGTGATCAACGCTTGTGCCTTCTCTGTATGCGAAGAGACCTTTGCTCTGCAGTGGGACATTAATAGTCAGGTATTATTATTATTTAGTACTTCGAAGTTCACAGGTTAACACAACCTGTCAATAAGTACTTATGTTCTGTGCCGACAATGATTGGCTGTTTACCACATAATTGTAATATTCCAAGGAAACAATTTGCAGAATTTAGCTCCAAAGTTCGCTAGTGGAATTTAGCTACGTTATGATTTTGGAAAGGGCATGCTAGCAATTAACTAAGTGCATTTCAAGATGAGGTATTGTACCGTCTGGCTCCTCTAAGGGGTCAACGATGTATAAGGCTTGTAAAGTGCACAAAAATTTACATGACTTACAATAAAGCGACAGTTTGCATCTGGTGCATAGTGTTGTCTGCGTGTGGAAGGAAAATGTCATTGGGTTTTCCCATTAGAAATATCTTAGTAGTAGCCTAGAGGTTTGAAGTTGATGATGCGACACCCGTGCTCGGTACAAGTAGCGCCACAAAAGATAAGACTTGACACACCACTTTATTATTTCGTGATAAATATTATACTTAACATTGTTAAGAATTTATATCTAAATCATCATCTGCCTACCCTTTTCCCAACTATGTTGGGGTCGGCTTGCAGTCTAACCGGATGCAGCTGAGTACCAATATTTTACATGGAGCGACTGCCTATCTGACCTCCACAACCCAGTAACTGGGTAATACGATACCCCATGGTAAGACTGGCTGCTGGCTGCATTTATATCTAAATGTCATCGAAAAATCCCTGAATAGATACACAAATAGATAATTATTTCGTAGATTCTATCGGACTATGAGAGTTAGGAAAGAGGGAGTGCACCATAATATGCATTATAAGGCATTTAATATCTTTTGCGTAAGTACTTGGCTTGTCTACACTGAGATTGACCATCGTGTCCGTTTGCTTGGGAGGATATTATTATTATTATGTCCTCGTTCGAGAACTTGGCCTATAACCCTATATTCTCACCCGGTAACCAGAAATCTCTGAGAATAAAAGGGACGAGAATTTTCAAGTTCTGCTTCAAAAAGTGAATTCCCAGATTACGACACTCATCACTTTATTCATTAAAACCGCTCGAAGATCATTCACTAAAACTATTCAATGAACTAATTAATTAAACAAGTGTTATTTAAAAACTACATTCTAATCTTCTTTATAATGAAGTTGTGAAGATCGTAAATTAAACAGTACGAATTTGTGTCAG
Source organism: Hoplodrina blanda (assembly GCA_949316365.1). Classification (NCBI taxonomy): domain Eukaryota; kingdom Metazoa; phylum Arthropoda; class Insecta; order Lepidoptera; family Noctuidae; genus Hoplodrina; species Hoplodrina blanda. The sequence goes on along the minus strand of OX438588.1, from coordinate 16,113,230 downwards.
AATTAGGTATCTTAATCATAATTTATCATTTTTGTCAACGTTTTTATAATCATTAAAACTGCACGTGCAGTGAACGCGTTGTTGTACACAGGTTTCTTTCATACGTAACATCACGCCTGTAATCGCCGAAGGGTTAGGCAGAGGTGTACCCATTAGTACACCCACATTTCGCCCGTTATGTTTAAGTCCCATGTAATAGGGGGCAAGCCTTTCGCCATCAACCGGGCACAAATCCTGGTACATAGCGATATCTGTTTAAAAAAGTACGTCAAGTAAAATTTTTACAGCTATTGAGAAATTCTTAATGGAAAAACCCAATAACGCTTTGCCCGACCTGGGGATCGAACCCAAGACCTCATGCACAGCAGTCGCGCTTTGCGACCACTAGACTAACGAGGTAGTCCTTACGTAATTTCCCTAATTTTCCTTCCAGTTCCTTAATTTTGTCGAAAATTTTGTTCTAGTTCATAATCTGTACTTACTTATATTAATATACACACATCAAAAGTGTCTAGGGATCAACATCCCTAACATTTGTTAGGGATGTTGATCCCTAGACACTTTTGATGTGTATATATTAATATTATAAATGCGAAAGTAACTCCGTCTGTCTGTCTGTCTGTCTGTCTGTTATGCTTTTGCGGCTAAACCAATGACCCGAAAATTTGGTACGGGGTAAGTTTGAACCCCAATAAACGACAAAAGCAACTTTTTATTCCACAACTTGGTCTGCGTCCGCGATAACCGACATTTACACGGACGAAGTCGTGGGCGAAAGCTATAATAATAATGAATTCATATATATCTCACCACAATATTTAAAGAGATTACATGGAAATATTGTTTAGAAATTACATTAAAAATACTCCCAATATTGTGGGAGACTGGTGCCTAAGCTAATTAAATATTCACATATTATTTCGACACCCAAACATTTGGAAAACCACAAAATTTTGCGTCTTACTTTAAGACTTCCCGGATCACTGGCCTTTAAGAAAAACCAAAAAAGATCCATAAAGATAATGGAAAAATATTGAGACCTTGAAACAACATTTAATCAATTTTACGGATACTAAAATAAATAACCAAAAGTTCACGAGCACGGCTGACATTCTGCCTGCCTCCCAATCTGATATCACTCATAATAATAATGACGCCATAAGCTCTACAGAAAAAGTTCTTTGTTCTATTTTATTTTTTAATTTATATAATTATTTAGAACTGTTTGACAACCAGTCTTACCAAGGGGTATCGTATTACCCAGTTACTGGGTTGTGGAGGTCAGGTAGGCTATCGCTCCATGTAAAATACTGGTACTCAGCTGCATCCGGTTAGACTGGAAGCCGACCCCAACGTAGTTGGGAAAAGGGTATGCAGATGATGATAATTTAGAACTGTTTTAATGTTTTTATGCTCTTTTTATTGTTATTAACACGCTTTATATTAGCTTCACTTGTAACTAACTATGTATGTAAGAAAATCTTGGAATCTTAATTTGACCTACTTCCCGGTCGTCGATTAAGATGAAATTTTGCACACGCTCTGAGTTCTGCTGCCCTACCATGAACTCTTATTGCGATCCAAAAACTGAATTGTTCTTCAAATAAGTCAATATAACGCATCAATTTATGTCATTTATTGACGTATTTTCTCATATCGCGATCCAAAAACTGAACTGTTCTTCAAATACGTCAATATAAACGCATAAATTGATGCGTTATATTGACTTATTTGAAGAACAATTCAGTTTTTGGATCGCAATAAGAGTTCATGGTAGGGCAGCTGATGACAATACATGACTAGCTAAGAAACGTCATTACAAATCCAATATGGCGGCCTCCCCAATATGGCGGACTAGCTGTTTGAAATCCACCCCCATGATATGGGTATCAAATGAAAGGGTTTGCTGAATAGTAAATTAGTGCGTGCTAAAAGCGTGTTTTTTAGGTTTTTAAACTATTAAAAAAATATATTTACTTGTTCCAGTGCAAGAAGTGTCAATAAAATGACAGACATACATACAAGGTGGAAAGTCCCCCCAGTGATAACATTTTTCATCGATTATTTTAAATAAAAATTCTGTTCCATAGGTACATTTTGACCGATGGAAATAATGGGGGGAGGCTTTTACCCAGCAGTTAGAAAGTATAGGCTAATAATAATAATAATAGTAATACATTTCACCGTGTAGATCCACTTTTATATGGAACAGCTGATTTGTTTTTAAAAAACCCCTTTTACATTAAGAAAGTTTTCGTTACGATGAGGAGTTATTATCCATACTAATATTATAAATGCGATGATAACTCTGTCTGTTTGTTACCCTGTCACTACTAAACAGATGAACCGATTTTAATAAAATTTAGTACGGGATAAGTTTTAACCCCAAGGAAGGACAAAGGCTACTTTTTATTCCGCGACTCAAAGTCAAAGTCAAAGTCAAATCATTTATTTCAATTAGGCCATCACAAGGCACTTTTGAACGTCAAGTACAAAAGAAAAAGGAATTGAATCTAGTTGCCCCTTCCAAAAGGTAGCTTTGTATGGAGAATAATGGGCAAGAAACTCCATACGTATTCTTTTAAAATCAATGTTTACAATATTTGCATACAGAATCATACATATGGCACGTGAATGCTATGTACCTTATATAGAAACTACTAAATCATAACACTTAAAAAGTATCGCGTCCGCGATAACCGACATTTATGGGGACGAAATCGCAGGCAAAAACTAGTTTAAAATATACTTCTTAACATAGCAACACATCGGCAAACCTCTTACTATTGCAGGTACCCGTAGGAGGTGACCACTTGACATCAGGTAGGCAGTCACTTACATAAAAAGAACTAGATACTAAACACATTAAAATGTAGTAACTTGCTGAGAGAAAGTACGATCAATATACAAAAGAATGTCATATCAAAGAACATAACTAACTCCCTAATATATCATGATTGTGAGCACCGCCGTGGGCGACAACTAGTGTAGCATTACGTCACACGACGATATGAAACAATAAACTTTTAGATGCGCCCGCGCTTGTTCTTATGGTGATTGTACAGAAGGACCACTTTTTCCAAATTCTAGGAAAAAGATTCAGTAAAGAGTACGAGTAGAGATTGATTTCAATCACTTGTGACCATAAATGGTTAATAATAAAGACCATTCATATCCAATACCGACCTTAGTATCATTTTACTGTAGTTTTGATGTAATGTACTTAGTATTAATGAAAAAGTTTGGATGGATGTCAATCACACCTGAACGGCTAAACGGATCTGGATATTTGGCACAAAAGCTAACCATACACGGACAGTTATGCCCGTCGGATCTGTCCGACAGGCAGATCCGTGATTCGCCACACACGAGTACGGGCATCAGACGGGCATCAGTTCAAATCGTGATTCCAACATATTCGGTTGTCCGTAAAAATGTCTCTTTCTAAGCAACAATTAGCAATAATATGTGGTAGATCTGGGGGGCAATCCGTCGCTACGATACACGCGCAGTTGGCACTCGGATCTACCCGCCCCGTGCCCGATCCGGCCGATTTGAGCACGGGCAGCGGGCAGGCACCCGACGGGCAAATCCGTGTCTGTTTGTCGCCATACATGCACAAATCTGTCCGCCAGGCACGTCTGTCGGACAGATCCCGCGGGCATACCCGTCCGTGTATGGTTAGCTAAAGGTAGATTGTAGTCTGGGATAGCACATCAGCTACTTTTTATCCCGGAAAAATGTAGTTTCCGTGGGATAATCCAGTATATCATTAAACAAAAGTTTAAAATTTGAAATTGACTGTGAGAAAACATTTCGTAAAAAAATCAAAATTAAATTCCGTCGAAGATCCGAATACAATTAATAAAAGTAATTATCTCAATCAAATGGCCGTGGTGAACACAGAAAGTAATTAAAATCATAAACATCAAGACATTTTTATTATCATTTAAGATATTGCACGTTAACTGGTTTTAAGTTGTAACAACTGGTAAGGCAGGGGTCGCGAACCTTTGGGACCTCTGCCGTAGATAGGTACACAAGTGTGTAAACGATATGCAAATTATATATTCGAATAGAAAAACATTAAGATAATGTTTACATTTATTACACAAAAAGCAATTTTGAATTTTAACTAATTCTATTGGGATAAAGTAAAGTACACAATAGTTTGGCACAAGTTTTTTCCAACTATCACATGCATAAAACAGGACGATACAGTTTCTGCAACAAGTCTGTAAGTAGCTTTTTATAAATTAAAAATTCACCTGCAAATAAAATGTTTATGACCTCTGAGTTACACAGCAGAAGGTTGCCCATCTCTGCAACAGCATAAATACAGGTGTCATGTAAGCCGACAAAGGCAGGTAGTTATCTGCTTGCGACAAAGCTGCTGATTCATCCGCTGCTTTCAACGGATGACTGTCTTGTGTATATGATATAACTTAACAAGATCCCAAGGTTATGAGCAAACAGCTGTTGGTATAGTAAAAGGGAAATAGGTGAGTAATTGAGAATGCTCTTTTAAAAAAAATATGTTACCTAACGTGAGTGCGCAATGGTAAAAGTATTCGATTCGTGTCGATTATCAAAAAAAACCCGACAAATTAAATCAAATGTTGATTTAAAAATTAGAAATACGAATACCACAACTAGTATCACATGTTAGTTTGAAGTATATTCATATAATGCCACTGGGCAATAAATGCGCTTTTCGTCTAAACTTAAACCAAGATAAGATAACTTTCGATCGAAAAATCGATTCAAATCGATTAGTTTTATGTTAGCGTAATGAACCATTTCTTTTTACTACTTGGAATTTCTTCTATATTGTAGATACGATTACAAATACATAAACTCACTTGTGTACACAAGCAACTAGAGCCCAATTAAAATATAAAATATCGTACGGTCGAAGCCTACTTCGGAATAATATTCCATATTATTATTAACGTTTATCATTGTACAAGATCTCATAGTCCATTAATAGGTATGCAAAGTGACAAAAGTTTCCCAAGATATCATGAGATATGTAAAATACTGCCGTATTGGTACAAGATTCTGGAGCTAATACCTAGTGGTATGTCATTAACAAAATCTTATGGATACCTACGTTTACCACATATGGACTGAGATCCAAGAGTCATCAGATCTACGGACTACGTCTAAGCAGGGATGAATTTTTGAAGATCTGGTGAACCTGTATATTTTATACTAGCACTCTCCCCGCGACTTCGTTCGCGTGATTTTTCTTACGGATCCCTAATTTTTTGATAATAAAATATAGCCTATAGCACTCAGTGATAACGTAGCTTCCAATTTGTGAAAGAATTTTCAAAATCGGTTCAGTAGATCCAGAGATTACCCCCTACATACAAACTTACAAACTTACAAACAAATGTTACCTCTTTATAATATTAGTATAGAAGTATAGATTATAGATTGAAATTTTTGTAGACGCTTCAAAGTTCTGACTTTAAAGCTTCCGGCTGAAATTATGGCCTATGGAAAGTGTGGGACTGGCAATTACGAATAATGATTTTTTTAAAACAAATATACCTACAAACCCGCTGAAAGAAGTAAGATATAAAGTAAGTAGGCTGCTAGGATCAGCTGGTTTCATTTATTACTAGCTTATGCCCGGGACTATGTCCGCGTGAATATCGTTTTTCTGCGAGGTTTTTTTTTTTCTAACATAGAAGTAGCCTAAATTACCCCTTATTACATCAGCTATCTGCCAGTGAAAGTCCCGTCAAAATCGGTCCAGCCGTTCCAGAGATTAGCCGGAACAAACTGACAGACAGACCAAAAATGTAAAAAATATTATTTTGGTATATTATGTACCCTGTATACATTCATATGCATGTAGTAAAAAGCTGTAATTTTAATATTACAAACAGACTTCAATTTTATTTATTTGTATAGATTTCGTAGTTGGCCTTGTTATAAAAGTAGTTCTTACTTATTCATGCGTACTTCAGCAACATCGTACATCACCAAAATGTTGGTCACGTAAACTAACGTCGGTGTAGTTACTCTGAGATCTTGGACCAACAGTAATCGTGTGATCATTAGAAGAGGCTCTATGAATTCCTCGATCCATTTTAGGACTTCATTTCAGTAGAGATACATACTTATAAAGTTATTAACCTATTGTTCTGTTAACTTGCGATTTCATAACTAAATGATGTTGTTCATTGGGTTACTACAGCCGCGGACCTTTTTTTTTTACTTTGCCCCACACTAGGAATTTCTCGGTGCGTTTACAAACATATAAACTCACACATACATAATCAGTCATACCCGGAACATCTACCTGGTGGTTGTACAAATACTTTTTCAGTGCGAAAATCGAGTCCGCGACACGCAGTGCACCAGTCAATCGCTTAGCCACTGCGCCATCGTGTATATCTTGTACAGAAAGATAGAATAACACTAATGTGCATATACAAAAACTTATGTGTTTGTATGTGTTTTCTTTTCTGATTTAATAAGCCTGAAAATGTCCACTGTGTCGAACACCCAATGAGGTACTTACCATCCAAGTGATGCAAAAAGACCGTTGAATGCGAATCTCATTCGCATGCGCAGGGTTCCTTACTATCGCTCAATATTAAGATCATGCAGAAAACGCCGAAAAAGCAGTTTTCTCGTATTTGATGTAATTTTTACCTATTTAATTAATTTTTACCTATGCATTTTGACCTACTTTTTATGGTTCAAAAGATACAGCCTTATGACAGACGAACTGACAGCGGCGTCGGCCGTCGAGAGACGACATCCGGCCACCGTAGGCGCGGGCTTGCGGACGGCGAGTAATGGGTAGCTCGCCGTCCGATCAAGGACCATGCCCGGGTCGACGGCACGTTCTGTTCGCGCGCGCCTCAAAGAGCTGTCAGCACAGGGACGGGGCCCCAATAGGGGCCAAACGCCTGCCGAGGTTGCGGGACGTCTTAACAGGATACCGTGGCCCCGGAACGTAAAGGGCAACAGAAGGAACAGGGTGGTTTTTTAGTCAGTAAAAGTCTGACAGTCCCTTCCGCCCCACCCAGGGCGGAAGGAGTCATTTGATGATTTTTACCACCTAAAAAAAAAAAAGAGTACCACTTGGCACCATTTGGCTACGGAAGTCTAAAAAAAGCTACAATACAGCTTTTTATTCGGATACATAATTATATTTCTATGCCTACTGTGAGTACCGCGGCGCCAGCGCATTATTGCAAGGTAACATAAATTTAATTGAATACTAAAATGGTGTGCCACACAAAAACACAGGAACTAAACAATATTTCAATAGTAATTGACGTAATTGTATCGTTAAGCGGCTGTTCACCTAACGTGTTGTATTGTATGCAATACACATCGTCCTAATGACTAGTAATTCTCTTTGATGTTTTTTGCTCAGATTGTTAGCAATGTTTCCTGGATTATCATTCACTGACAGATTTAAAGATCAGAAATCATTAGAGTTTATAAATATGTATGTTTTATTTTTTTATTCTTACCTATTTCCTTTTATAAAGGTGAAGATGGACCAAAAAAAATAGGCGAGCTTTTTTTAATTTTATGCAGATTTTAAAGCCCGATATGCAAAGCACTTCTGTTACTCATAATCGGTTTAGTGAGGTAAGATTAGGTATAATTGAACTATTCTATAATCCAAGTAAGTAGGATTGAAATCCACATTAATAAGTCCAGCGAATTCTAGGCAATCAGCCTTGGTGGATCTTGCTGCCTATTCAAGTATTAGCGTATCTTGTAAATCTAAAAAGAAAGAAAGAAAAAAAAGATCAATCTTTATCTTTATCTTTATTTTCCACAATCATTCTTTATTACTGCATATTTTTAAATACACTTTAAAAAATAATAATTACAAGATTTTTTTTTTATATCTATCTAATTATTGAGGGAAGTATCTACCTTATTGTTTTTAATCCACAATAAGTGCGAAAGTAATTCTGTTTGTTTGTTTCTTTGTTGTTATGATAAAGAGAGAGAGAGAGACGGACATAGATGACCTTTAAATCCGTGATTTTATATGCGACGACCAAAAATTCACGCGGCCGATGTCGCAGACAAAAGCTAGTTAAATATTAAGATATGTACCTATTATGAATATTCTAAATTTCTAATATGAGCTTTAAAGGTTTCGCAATCACTCCGTTGTCATATTACCATTGGCCATGGTAGTTACTAATGACAACCTTCCGACTGCGCTCGTGTACCAAAAATATCGACATCTATAATTTTCACATTAATTTCCCAATGAATTCATTAAAGTCGTATATATGTGTTTATAAATAAATTATGTTTGGTATAGCTGCCCATCACTGAGTGACAACGTGGACTTAATGCCAACAGTCTCAATGTCAATTGTATGCTAAGCTATAAATCTTTTTTAATATAATAAAACTGAGGAATTTTCTTGTTTGTGTGTTTGTTTAAACGCAGAACGTGGTGTAGCACATATGCTACTTTTTATGCTGGAAAATAGTACAGTTTCCGTTGGATAATTTATCAGCTTTGACGCGAACGAAGTCGCAGGCAGGAGCTAGTAATCCATTAAAGTGAAAGGTCACTCATTCAATTATACTAATTTAATAAAGCTAAAGAGTTTTTTGTTTGCTTATTTAAATGCATTAATCTCTGAAACTACCAATCGATATATGTTAGCCAGATTCATAAGGAATAATATATTTATTTATATAAATGCTATACAGGGTTGTTTTTAAAACACCAAAAGGGGTCATTGTACTCATCATTATGAACAACTTTTTCTAAGGGACCATCCCTGAAATCATGAAAGAAAAATCGGCTATTCCATTTCATTATGATCGTGTTGTAAAGCATTTGTGTAGGGAACAGCAGATTATTTTTCAAGATTTCAGGGTTGGTCCCTTAGAAAAAGTTGTTTATTATGATGAGTACAATGACCCCTTTTCAGGTTGCTGGTGTTTTAAAAATAACCCTGTATAACATCACGCTACAACACGAAGCGGATCAGTACCCAAGGACGTAACTTAATACAGGTGAAAAAAACCGAGCGGTTGAAGCCGCGGGAAATAGCTAGTTTTAAATGATGAACTTTGATGAGCTGCAAGAATGTAAATTATTGGAATAATTTAAATTCTTATAACTCATCATCATCATTATATTTTACGATATACACTGTTATGTGACGCCTACGCACTGCTCTTATTGGGAATATTTTTTAATTACGTTATTACCTAAAATGGACATGTTTTTTTTTGTTATATGGTGATGGATATAAATGTCATCAAATGTCATGTCATATTATTATTTACTAGCCTTTGTCCGCAAGTTCGTCCGGAAATCAAACGTGTTAATGCGGCGCACACGCAAAATCTGTTCTTAGCTGACGTCTCCTACCTATAAACTACCAGCCTACTTTTCAGCTTCATAGGTCAAGTAGTTTTCGAGGTTTTGTGTTTAGTCAGTAATTGAATGGATGACCTTATACTTTTACGGATTACTAGCTTTTAGATATTATCCCACGGAAATCGCACATTTTTCCGGAATAAAAAGTATGCCTAGGTCTGTGCTATTACAGACTATAATCTATCTTTGTGCCTTTCATCCAGATCCTTCCAGCCGATCTGGCTAGATTGAATAACAAACATCCATCCAATGTTTTGCATTTACAATAGTAGTAAGACTACTGCCAGGGTTCCGGATTTTGTTCAAAAGAGTCACAGCGACCCTGAAACGCAAAGGGCATTAGGAGGAACACGGATGGGTTTAAGTGAGTAAGAGTCTGACATTCCCTTCCGCTCCGCCCAGAGCGGGAGAAGTCATTCGATGATTGAATAAAAAGCTTTTTTACAAAAAAGATATAACCGCCTTCAAAAACTACAACTTGTGTATTAATGTTTGAAATCCTTACAAAAAGCCCTTTCAAACAATACCTCACACGATATATTTAATTTTGGAAACTGGTAGGAGGGGGGTTGACGTACCCCCCCCCCCTTTTCCTTCAGCCAGTCATCGATTACACGTATAAACAAAGCAATTTCCCTTGTTACCATATTACTGCTGCGATTCTGTGAGGAGTTCCATTCCATATCTCCGAAGTTCATCATCAGATATTGAAATGGTGACAATGGGACCACACGGAAAGCACCAGCTTTCAAATAAAAAAAGAATCATGAAAATCGGTTCACCCAGTCGCAAGTTAGGAGCTAACAAACATAAAAAAAAAATACAGTCGAATTGATAACCTCCTCCTTTTTTTGAAGTCGGTTAAAAAAAATAAGACTAGCCCGCGACTTCAAATTCAAATTCAAAACATTTATTTGAGACTTTTCAGGTTCATACAGTGTATACATATAGTACATGTATAGTACATCAAGATGACTTAAAGCTATGTTAGTAATAAAATTCACAAATACAAGAGAAAACACGCCAGTCCGCCTACAGTAGTGTGCAGCCCAATCCAATGCCTCCAAATAGGACTATGGATGTAGTCTGCAATTACATTCAGGTAACTGTTGCTGACTTCGTCCACGTGGAAGTAAAAATCAAATTAATGTTCAGTCAAAAATATATGCCTTCAAAGACATTATTGATGGTTTCCTAGGAAAACATTTTCTAGGTAATAATACTTGTCCCTGAGGCCTTCATTAAGAGGCTTATATCAAATGGTATAATCTGTCTGACTCTTAATGTCGAATACACTTAATTCAATAATCACCTTGTCATTCTAAGTTATCAATTAAAACCAGCATTACAGTTAACCTTTAAAAGTTTAATTAATAAAAACGATTTGTTTCTCTTTTATGTGTAATGCGAATTACAACAGACTTCATTAATCATATCACGCGTTTAATTCATTACATTAATATTGTATTTGTCTAAATATCTAATAATATCTTAATGTGAATATTTAATTCAAGTGGATGATCGATTGGGTTATTTGAAATCAATATGGTATTAAAACTCTGTCATTAGTCGCATCCGCCGTATTAAAGATTTGTGCAACAGTTCTTTAATTTACCAGTGTTTAAAGGCTAGTCCCATTCGTTTAGTAGCACACCCACAGGTATCAAAAGTAATGGATAATAGGAACTTTATTGGGCATATGGACGGCTCAAATAGTTTTCAATAAATAGTGGACTAAAGTACCACAAAAATAGAGTTCAATGTTTCGTGATTGCGTACAAGATAATAAAATATGACTATAGGACTAGTATCTCGCACGCAATATTCAACTCTATTCCTGTTAGATTTCAATTTATTTTTAAAATTAATCAACGAAAACTGCTCGAGTATACCTATTACTGTTCTTTTGGTCCTTATACGTCATGTTTTTTTTACCATACTCAGGTCTTTGTCTTACTATACGGACTATTATTCCACCCTCCATCTTTCACATCTTTTGATTCTGGCTAAAACGTCCATGTCTTCAACTTTTGGGGAGACTAGGAGACCTACTCGTAGTAGAGGTCTAGGGAAGGTGCTCGTGTGGGGATGTAACCACCGTAACTATTTATATCGCCTAGTAGCGTTGTTGTAATCTAATCTAAAAAGTACATGGCCTTTTCTGTTCGATGTCGACGATCTACGAAGCCTCTTGTATTAATTTAGCACCAAGTGAGCCGCATCGGCTTCTATACCATCCAATAACATACTAGTAACAACATTGTCTGGTATTACCAGCATTTTTACGAAGGACCAAATTAGCCATCATAATATAACTTTTAAATCTTCTGTTGCTTCGATATATTGGGCCTTACTACGCATAATGCCTTGGTTTATGTATTTTGTGGCTACCTTTATTTCCATAATATGGATGTCGTCCGACCTCGCTTTAAATGACGCAATATTTAACGAATTTTTTAATTCGGAACTTGAACTTTTCTTTGATTTGGTCATTTGTGCGTATTGATGATCTCATAACGGTTTTGTATATTCAGAGCACGACGTATCGCTTGGTTTACTTATCAGTTAGTGTGTAGTCATGAGAAAGGAAGTTAAGCGAAGTAAGTAGTTATTTCTGGAATTGGTTGGTAGCTCTCGCTGGGTTTGTTTTAGAAAAAAATTAGGTCCTTTTCATTTATTTACTAAAGTTTCTCAATATCAAAGGTACTTAAGGTGGAGCGCCACCAGCGTAGTTAAGGACCTTATTTACAGATTACGGGAGTTAACGCCATACCTGCGACATTTCATACAAACTCAGTAACATAATGCTTAGGTTTAAAATTATAGTCTATATTATAGACAGAATAAAATCCTTAATTTCCAAGAGATTTATTTTTCATTAAAAATAAAAGTGAAGAGTTCTATAGACCTAGTGCCTAAGCAATATGCCTCTATTTATATGTGTTCTCTATGTATAATTATCTTAAAAAATGCTGAACATATTTTGTATCAAATTTTAAACCAGTAGCAGTGTAATTTATTCATTGCTTACGCGTTGTACTTCACTAAACTGTAATATCTATTTTACGTCTTAACTAACGCATAATGAAAGAAGTTAATTCAATATTCACAAGACTTTACCAAATTATGTACTCGTATTTAAGCAATAAATCGTGTGACTTTAAAATATCAAGTCGTAAGTTTCTGTTAAATGATTACTGACCCTTTTAACTTCGCCCGAAGAGAAGATTTAAACGCATTCCCAAAGTGATCGAAGGCGCACCCTGATTACGTAATACGGTGACAATCGTAATAGTTTATTTTGACAAGTTAACAATGTTCATTGCACTTGTACTGCATGATGTAAAATGAGTCATACGAACGAAGTGAGATTTTTGTTGAACTGTCAACAGTATTGTGGTTGGTGTTAATCACTAATTCATGTTAATTAGGTTTGTTTAATCAATTATAACTATACTAATAACATAATTGTTGACCCAGATTTATCTTGTTACAGATTCTTCCGTTTTTCTTTGGTTACTGCTTCGCCCTGGTGTCGTAGCGTGATGTTATATAGCCTCATGATTCCTCACAAATCTGGCTTTTTTTTTAGGTGGTAAAAATCATCAAATGACTCCTTTCGCCCTGGGTGGGGCGGAAGGGACTGTCAGACTTTTACTGGCTAAAAAACCACCCTGTTCCTTCTGTTGCCCTTTACGTTCCGAGGCCACGGTATCCTGTTAAGACGTCCCGCACCATTTACATTTTTTTTTTCCAATCTGAGTGGTAGTTTCGATGCTTTATTATATAAGTATAGGAATCACAGTTATATTAATTTATATCAAAAGAAGCTGCAAAATCCCAACTCCTAGGATACAGGTCTACTTAGGTATCTAATTTAATGGCATAATCTGACTTGATTGTACAACCTACTCTTTCTATAGGCTATGTAATGTGGTTTTTTTATACGATTATAGAAACTAAACCTTTTTTTTAACAATCTTTAGAAAATTGTTAATGTTAGCAACGAAATTCAAAATGAGAGAAGGCTTCTTACCTTATTTGCAATATAGTCGGCAGAGGATTCATATTAAGACCAAATGATATCACTTTTCTTCACTCCATCACAACGCGTCACTCGCTAGTCCTTTCATAATGTCTACGTAAGTATATTTTTTCACCATATTTAGTAAGTCTAGGTCACGCATTACAAAACAGTTTTGTCTTGTTACTTGGAATACCTTTACAATATGAGTATTAAAGGAAGCCCCTCAAGGTTAACCAGTATTGTCCTGTAGAAAGTTATCACTTAACAAGTTGCTGTGAATTTTACGAGAATTATGATATCGTAATGCTTGTGAATCAACATGATCAACGTTTAATTCGCACCTTTTTTGTGTATTCTTGTTTCATTTTTGTGTGCCGTTGGTCCCGGCTGTCATACGTGGATCTTTGACAGTCGTTACGAGTCGTCAGAAGCCCGAAAGTCTGACAACCAGACTGACCAAGGGGTATCGTATTACCCAGTTACTGGGTTGTGGAGGTCAGATAGGCAGTCGCTCCATGTAAAACTGGAAGCCGACCCCAACATAGTTGGGAAAAGGCTAGGCAGATGATGATGATGTAGTGTACATTTTTACGCACGTTTCTACTACTTGTTCCTCCCTGCGACTTCGGTTTTTTTTTACCCACGTTAAGTTATGTCTGTGGTTACTGCTTCGCTCCCGTGGTGGGTTACATCGTGATGTTTTATAGCGTATAATATTTCTCATGAATCTGACTGTCATTATACAAAACTATTTTTTCCAATCCAACTGGAAGTTCCTGAGATTAGCATGGTAAAATAAAAAGATAAACTTTTCAGCTTTATTATATTAGTATAGAAGAATGGATTATGTAATAAAATATTTATTCTTTTTGTGAAAACCATTGAATGAAAATATTGACTTGGTTTTACATGGGCTGGCTTTTAATTTCCTAGACACTTCTCAGAGGGTGAAACTACCTACTTATGTATAAAGACAACTTTTGATATACTTTTTTTTCTTCTTTTACAGTCATTTTTTATTACGCGTAAAAATACCAGAAACACAAATCCTCACACATTGTAATCGTCAAAGTAAATACAATTGAACTAAATGCTACACACACACTTTAAGTTCAAGGCTGGTTAAAAGAAATAGTGCCCGTGCTTCAATGAAATGGTAAACGGCTATTAACATAATATATAAATAATCGTAATTACATTAGGTACTCGAAGCTTTCTGACCTCTGCCTTCATTAGGTTTGTAGCACACGCCAAGACATGAGCTACGAATAATATAAAATAATTTATAACAGGTATTAGTAGGTAATACGAGTAAAACATTGTGGTTTCAAGTCTAGTAAATAAAATCAATGTTCAGTAATTGGGACTCCTTGGTGTAGCGCTGCCATTGTTGCACTGCTGGGCAAAGACTTTTTCTCTATGCCTTCGATTGCTGTTGATGTTGCTCTTCTTCCCGCCAATTTCTAAGGAAAACGCAGGAAAAATTAGAAGCTTACGTAAAGTAATAATTATATGAAAATTGTTTAATTTCAACAATCTTACATGTAAACGGGTCTAATTAATAATCTCCTTTTTTGAAGTCGATCCAAAAATAATACTTATTAATAATGATTTCATCTACGTCCATCAGATCAACAAACAAACTAATTTATGGTGAACAATAAAAGTTGACATTTTCTATGCAGCAATAAATTGACTTTTGACTTTTGATTTATGTTCCGAAATTCATTTTATGATAATATAATATATTTTCCATTTATAAACTTTAATTCATGGTAAAATATGCGTTTATCAATAGTTTCAATTCTTACAAAATGGTAATCTGTATTGCAAGTTTTTTAAAAGCAAAGCAGTGACGTAGCACGGTGCACGACGCTGAATCAAGAAATGCAAGAGTGTGGAGTTTAAAAATGGCTGTTCACTTGGTGTGGTCTCAACTTTAGTTTAATTAAGCAGCAATCAGATCATTAATTTAATAACCCACTAACGATCTATAAAGATTGAAACCTCAGCCGCATTCCATTATTTTATGACGGTCGGCTCACCTTGACCTCACACAATGTTTTAATAATAATAATAAAACTTTATTCGTTTCCTCTTAAAGTTGTCTAAGGGGCTCTGCAAGTAGGTTTCCACCCCTCGTACGGTGTCACAAGGGTCCCAGGGGTACCGAGCGACAAAAAGTAAAATAATTTAAAAAAATATTCAGATTGTTATAAATTCACATTGTTCATAGATTCACAGTTTAATAACGTCCTCACATGTCATTAATTAACTAACTAAAGTAAAGACCCGCAGCTGCGGGTCAGACAATATTATTCTCTTGACTTCAATCCACTTCATTATTCATGTTGGTAACTAAATCTTTATTTTTCTCTTACTTTCTCAGAACTTTCAGACTTAGACAAATATAACTTTTATTCAAAGTTGTATCCACAATAAAGTTTTTTTTTTAGACAATGAACGTTATTTCTGTGTTTTGAAAGATTCCAATCTTCTTTTATCAGAATCCTATGTATAATATCTTTTTATAGCTCAGTATAGCAGCGCTCCGTACACTGGAACACATACATCAAACAAGACCATACAACAAACTTGTTTGGAGTGTTTAATTACCGCAATATTTATAGGTATATGCGTTTAGTAATATGTCAAATATGTTATGTAAAATATGTAATATGTTGTTTGAGAGTACAGGGGTGGGATCAATACACTACCTTCAGATTAAGGTTGAGATTTATTATAAGTAGTACTAATACCGGTCACGGAAATATAAAGTAATTTGATTTAAGTAGGTTTATTTATGTTTTGGTCCTGTCGCACCATTTATCAATTGCAATATAGACTAGGACACTATAAACCAGGTGGATAATTTTACTAAGCTTTAGGAACGTTCACATTCTAATCTCCGTTTCAATATGTCAATAAGTCCACTGTTTTACCTACATTTTTAACTAGATTTTGACGCGCAAGAAGCCAAACTGGTTAAATTAGGTTAATTATTTAAAAATAAAGGTTAGGTTAGGTTTTGGACCTGAGGAGGCCCGCAGAGGCGGGCTGGCACCAGTTGGGGATCGCGGACGGCGCGTACGTTCCCGTGATTCCCGGCGTAAGTGTGAGAAGTGAACAATGGGGTGGTTTTTAGTCAGTAAGAGGCCGACAGACCCCTCCGCCCTCCCCAGGGCGGTGGACATCCATGAGGATTTTCCACCCCGGCAACAAAAAAAAAAGATTTTGTTTAAATACCCTTTTACCCTTTGGAGTAACTAATATTTTGTCTAACTACCCTAGACGCGACTGTTAAACCAGTAATATAAAGGCTAGGCCCACTAGGCTGTGCTTATATACCTAGTGGGGATTTCTGAAAAAAAAGAAGTAACAATCCGCATTGGTGGGGAGAGGTCGGTGGGGATTTCTGGAATAAACCTATTATTCTTAGCTTAAAGCAACAGATCTTCACATAACAGGAATAAAAACTAAGGGATATTAATCTCCATAACCACGTAGAATCGGTATTTCACGGCAGACATTGAAATTGTGACCACCTGTCGCTACCCCAGGGATCACAGCGCTTGAATTATTCATCACACTCAATGGTTTTCCTTACTTTATTTTACCTTCATGTTTTAGAACACTAATCTTATTTTTTCATTCTTGATATTTAGGTAGGTAGTGTACCTACTAGTCTAAAATATAATATGTATATTAGTCATTTAAAATATACAGGTGTGTAGATTTTTTTTAAATTAAATATTCATGAATCCTGTAAATTAAACGAGTCTGTATTTAAATGTCATCATGCATAGTCAGACTTCGCCTACTACTGCGACTTTGTTTATGCCAATCTGAACGCTTCTATATATACCTATGCTCTATGCAGGTTTTACCCGCAATGGTAATAATTTTGTCTGCCCATCTCGGCACATGAGAACGTGAGGGCAGCGTATGGATGCGGGCTGCCCAAGACCGGTATGGTTCTTGCTCTTTGGGGGAGGCCTACGTTCAGCAGTGGACGGCCATAGGCTGATATGATGATGTTGATCTCGCCACCGGACTACACTTCTCCCTATCCTTGGACGCCACTCTGTCACAGCCTTACTCTACTTGCCTACCTGCACCGCGCCTTGTTAGATGCCCAACCCAAATCTATTTAATTCCATTACTCGTTTTCCGGCATTGAAGACCATTAAAATCTACTTTATAAAATAAGCATTTAAAGGCCATAACGCATTCTACGCATTGTAGACTAGATTTTGCCCGCGACTTTGTCTACTTGAATTTTCTTACGAATTCCTATTTGTTTTTATAAAAATATAGCCGATAGTTATAAGGAATAACAAAGCTCCCTGTTAGAGAAAGAATTTTTTAAATCGTACAAGCAGTTTCGGTGTCTCGTGCGTTCAAACAAAAAAATCCTTAGCTTTAAAATATTAGTGAAGATAGTTCAATTTTCGAGAAAATACCCTCACCTAGATATACCATTATGCATCTTAGTTCCAACTAAGTATCCACTATTAGTACTTTGTAAATCGTTATCGCCATTCCCCAGGATTTGTTACAAAATGTGAACCTTCGTCTAAACAAGTGGTCGAATGTTTTTTTTTTGTAGAATCTTCGGATTAACCCACAAACGTATTTGGTTATTATAAATTATGTTCGCGGTTTTTCTGCGTAGGTCTATCAACTATCGGATTTAGGCGATTCATTTGTATGCACACGGTTTAATATGCATATAGAGTGGATTAGCTATAAAATTAAGTGAGATATAAAATATTTAAGTACGTGTTTTTATTGGGTTTTTTATATTTTTTTATCTTGAATATACATTGCCTATCATTAATGTTAAATCTAAATATATACAAGCAAAAGGTCACTTACTGACCCATCATCATCATCATCCACAGCCCGTCTTCACCCACTGCTGGGTATAGGCCTCTCTTTGTTTGTGCCAAGCTCCACGGTCTTGCGCCAGCCTCCAGGACACTCCCGCAATGGCAACAATGTCGTCTGCCCATCTCGCCGCCGGACGACCAACACTTCTTTTTCCGTTCCTTGGACGCCACTCTGTCACAGCTTCACTCCACCTGCTTACTCACCCAGTCATCACGAAATATCGAAAACCGCTTGACGTGTAAAGATGCGAGTGAAAGTTAATAAGAGAAAAATCATCATCATATCAGCTGAACGACGTCCACTGGGCATAGACGTCCCCTAAAGATCTCCACAATGACCGGTCCTGCGCTGCTCGCATCCAGCGGTTTCCCACGAACTTCACCAGGTCCACTTCATCGGTCCACCTCGTGCTTGTGGGGGGCCCTCCCACACTGCGCCTGCGAGAGCCTTACGACCCCAACCACCGTCTGCTCTACGCGATATGTGCCTTGCCTATTGCCACTTGAGTTTCGCAATTGAGAGCTATGATTACTTTAGTTCTTTTGCAGATCTAAGAAAAAAATCATCATCATCTGCCTAGCAGGAGATGCAGGAGGATGCAGCTGAATACCAGTATTTTACATGGAGCGCCTGCCTATCTGACCTTCACAACCCAGTAACTGGGTAATACGATACCCCTTGGTAAGACTAGTTATCAAATTTTCTGGCTTCTGACGACCCGTAACGACTGTCAAAGGTCCACATATGACAGCCGGAACCAACGGCTTAACGTGCTTTCCGAGGCACGGAGGAGTCTCGGTGTGTAAAGTGTCGGTGTGTCATGCTCACTCAATTAACTCGCTGATGGTGGCGCGTGTGTTGGATCATTTGGTTCCCTCCATGATGGTTGAGCTAGATGGTACTGATCCATGCGTCATGCTCGTGAACGAGTGCTGTCAGTTGGGATTGGTCATCTCTTAACTGCTATGGCTTCCATCTTTATTTTTATTATTATTATTTACTACTGTTTTATATTCATCTTCATTGTGATCACATGTAGATTCAACTAGAATAATGTAACCAGGATTTTGTAAAAACCTAATTTAAAAGAGTACCGTGGAGTTTCTTGCTCGTTCTTCTCCACAGAGGCCTACCTCCGTTTTGGAACGAGCAACTAGCTTCAACTTTCGGACTAACTGACCGACTCCTTGACAATTCAAAAGTGGCTGTAAATGGTCTAATTGAAATAAATGTTTTGACTTTGACTTTAAAAGATGGTCACCCATCCGCGGACCAACCCCGGCAAGCGTAACTTAACCTGATGAATCGACCCGTGCGGCTATTATTACTTAGCCACGAGCTCCTCCATCTAAGAGAAAAATAATAAAACTAAAAAGGATTTGCGAAATATTAGCTTTAAATGAGGGGAAGGTAGGGTGACCCCAGACTCCACCGTCCCGTTTGTCATGTCACGACAACTTTATTCGCGTAGGTAAACCTAACGTGTCGTCATATACAGATTTTATAGACATGTAAATTAGTTGATGGCAGTTTTTTGCTAAGCTAAAGATTAATTAATCAGCTTATTTTAGATTTTTATATTATTATATTATCGTTTCGTCCATCACTGTCATAAAAGTGTTGATAAGAAGTTGTTTTGATTTTAATTAAGTAATTTAATATTCAAATATATAAAATATAGATTCTATATTTAAATTATATGAGGGGTACATGGATGCGAGAAGGACTATGACAATCAGTGGACGCCTTTCCACTGCGATGATAATGATGAGGAATAAGTACAGTCAGCAACAAAAGTCGATTAACATTTATAATTTTTAAATTCTAATTATTAAGTACAATATTAAAAGTAAAACGCAATGAATATAAAATTAAGATATAATAAACCGTTAGCTATAACCTGAAATTCTGGAAGCCAGTACATTATGTGTTTGGTGACTGTTTAAATGATATAAACAAATAACATTGTTAATCGACTTCTGTTGCTGACTGTACATCGGAAAACACCTCCACAACACTTAGGTGTAGTCAGTCTCCTCTCTTTTGTATAAAAAAAACATTGCCTCGCACTAAGAATTTCCCCTGTATCATGGGTATGTTTAAACATATAAACTCACATACACGGATAACCAAACCCGGAACAAGTACCTGTAGGCCATGCAAATATTTTTTCAATGCGGGATTCGAACCCACGACATGCACCGCAGCAGCCTATCGATATAAAGATTAAAAAGATAAATAAGTGGATTCTTTATATATCTTTTCACACGTCTTCACTCGACGTCATTCCATCACTATAATTCGCTCCGACGCAAACTATTGACCTCTAACTTTTGCACAAATCCTATTAAACCGTGATATTGCAAAGTTTCCCACTCCTGCCTGATATATTGCCGTGAACACTTTCAACAGGCGTGAGCTATTGCGTACACTGTGAGTGTGTATGCGCACGAGTGTGCGATTAACACAATGCTAGGGCTTCAGTATTGTAAGTTCTTTTGTTCATGAATACCAAAAATCGATCCACACTCTTTATTTTTGCGGTTAAACAAGTTGATAAACATAACTTTATCTGGAAAAATATTTTGATTGTACGTTTTATTAGTATCTATTTAAGTATTTATATACAACTTGCTTCTACCTATGCCTTCGTCCACGTCTTTGGTTACTGCTCCACCCCAGTGGATTGTAGCATGATGATATATAGCCTATAACCTTCGTTGATAAAAGGGGTACATAAAGCGAAGTTTTTTTCAGATTGGACCTGCGGTTTCTGAGATTAGTGCGTTGTAACAAGCCGATAAACTCTTTAGCTTTATAATATTATAAAGTACTAGTATAGATTTACAAAATATCAATCAATTATAGAGTTATTTTCAGTTTAGCAATACATCCCATTATACAAAGACTAAATTCCAAATTTAACGTATGGTATTTGGATGATGGGACTTTAGGAGGTGATGTGGACACCGTTTTGGAAGATTTACAACGACTAAAACAGGAATTTAAATCTATTGGCTTGGACCTTAACCCTTCAAAATGCGAAATTTACCTCTCTGACACTACCGACAGACTATCGACAATAGAAAAATTTAATGCAATAACCCCACAAATTAAAATTTTAGAAAAAAGTTCATTGCACCTCCTAGGGTCCCCAATTTTGGAAGATAGTTTTTTACCTTTTATTGACGAAAAAATTAGTCATTTTAATGATATTTCGGATCGGCTTTCCAAAATTAATCTACATTCCGCATTTACCCTCATTAAATATTGTTGTTTTGGCCCAAATTTTATGTATTATCTCCGCTCTTCACCTTTATGGAAGCAGCCACACCTCTTGGACAAAATTGACAAAGTTATTAGAAACACCTTAACTTCAGTACTGAATGTGGCCTTGGATGATCGAGCGTGGCTGCAAGCCACACTACCAATTCGCTTTGGTGGCCTCGGCATCCGCAAAATTTCTAGTGTTAGCTTACCGGCATTCTTGTCTTCTGTCCACAGCACTGAACAGTTAACCAGTAAAATCTTATCCTCGTCACTGGTTAACTTGGAGGTGCCGTGCTTGACCGAAGCAGTGAACGCCTGGAAAGTAGCTTGCCCGGATACAGATCGGCCCGTGATCCCATCTTCCCAGAGACAGTGGGACGAGCCGCTATGCAGGTTGGTGCGGAATAACCTTATTAATACGTCCACCAATTCTGCCGAGCGCGCCCGCCTGCTGGCTGTGGGTGAGTGGGAGTCGGGTCTTTGGCTTCAGGCACTCCCGTCATCCAACATAGGCACTATGCTGGATGACACTACATTTCGGCTCGCTACATGCTTGCGTCTGGGCGCTCCTTGTGGGGCTCCGCATCGCTGTCAGTGCGGTGAAGCAGTCGACTGCCTCGGACACCATGGCCTATCATGTTGTAAGAGCGCAGGCCGGATGGCACGGCACGCCAGCATTAACGACATAATCCGTCGTGCTCTTGCTTCCGCCGGAGTGCCAGCTGTTCTAGAACCAATTGGCTTGGCACGCGACGATGGGAAGAGACCAGATGGGATGACTATAATGCCTTGGAAGTTGGGTAGGCCTTTGGTGTGGGATGCAACATGTGTCGACACCCTTGCGCCATCCCACCTTCCTAGCACGACGTGCTGTGCTGGGGCGGCCGCTGCTGGTGCCGAAAACCTCAAGCGGCGCAAATATAACAACCTTCTTGGAAGTTATGTATTTGAGCCGTTTGGGGTTGAAACACTGGGGCCATGGGGTCCGAGCGCTCACCTTGTTTTTCGGGACATTGCAAAGCGACTGGTCGACTCTTCACATGACCAGAGGGCTGGCCTTTTCTTAGGCCAAAGAATCAGCATTGCTATACAACGTGGCAATGCTGTCAGCCTTTTGGGCACTTGCCCCATTGACAGCGACGCGGACGAATTTTTTGATGCCTTATGAGGTCTCCTTTTTGCCTTTTTTTTTAAATAATTTGTACATATTTTACATTTACTTTAAGGTTTTATGTTTAAGTGTAAATAAACGTAACATGTTGAATTAAAAAACATTACTTAAAATGTAAGAATTTAAATAAATATATTTTTATAACGCGAAAAAAAAAAAAAAAAAAAATTATAGATCAAAGTAATTTACACCTATCTGCCAATTAGTCAAGGTCGCTTCTCACATGCATTCCAATGTAATTGCCAATTTGTCAATTAATCCATTTATACGCTCATAAAAATGCAGTGATAAACATGTCTTTGATTAAATCACGCGTTATAATAAATAGCGGTGATAAATATATTTCTGTGTTTGGGCGTGTGGTATTACTACTCCTATCTCAAAAGAGAAATGATTTTATTCATAAATCAATAATCGCTTTAAAACAAGAGAGAAACTGAACAGGTTTGTGGTATGTCCAGGTGACTGGCCGAAAACAATGGCCCATCTTGGCCCATCATGCCCCATCTTGGCCCATATCTTTCTGTATTGCGCACATGTGCCTACACGTGAAGATCATTCGACTGCGTCAGTAAAAGGAGATCGCGTTGCTGAATTATGGAATGAACTTTGAACTTGCTTGTTTTATAATTTGTTTCATCGACACACTAAGAAAAAGTTAGGTTTACGTGAAATAGGTTACTTTATTAATGGGGGTTAAATAGGGTTTTTTTGGGGGGGATGAGATGGGAAGAGTCTGACACTCTTAATAAAAACCACCCCGTTGTTCCTTTCCCACACTTACGCCGGGAATCCAAGGAAAGTACGCGCCTTCCGCGATCTCTGACTGTGATAGCCCAATGTCAAAACAAGGTGCTTCCACCTTGTAGATGAAATAATAATTAGGTGTCGTCATAATTAAAAGAAAATTCAAGTGTAGTTGGTCAATTTCACAAACACGGTCAAACACTGCCGGAAATCGTCAATATTAAAGGGCTATTGTTCTTGCAAAAAAAACATTAGCTCATCTTGAAATCTTGCAAAACCTAAGCCACTAAGCAACAGCAGCTGTCATACCATCCATACATTTCCAAATATATTACCGTCATAAATGTTTGCGGGATCTATTTAAAACCATCTTATAGTAATCGGTAACGCAACGGCACAGGAGTAGAGATGCAACAGAGTCCAAACTTGCTTCAATCTTCTCTATTGCTTCAATTGAATCTAGTGGGCCCTTCCCAAAAAGTCACACACACATACTTAACTCACACAGCCATGCAATGTAAGGGTTAGATGTAGCTTGTCAAAAGTAACCAAGCGTAATTTACGTCACTTAAAATTTGCCTATCGAAGTTATGTTAGACTAGCTGACCCGCCGCGACTTCGTTCGCGTGGTATCCTACCCTACCCCTGCTACCCCTACCCGTACCCTACCCTTCCCGTACCCTACCCCTACGCTACCGTATCCTACCCTTACCTACTTGTGTACCTGTTGTGTTTAACTCGAAATAGATAGATATAGTGTGTCGCGGACTTTTTTGTAGATATTTTCAAAGTCTTTAATTAATTAGAACAT
This sequence comes from Hoplodrina blanda, assembly GCA_949316365.1. Classification (NCBI taxonomy): domain Eukaryota; kingdom Metazoa; phylum Arthropoda; class Insecta; order Lepidoptera; family Noctuidae; genus Hoplodrina; species Hoplodrina blanda. Next base: position 16,088,912 of record OX438588.1, on the reverse strand, counting down.
TTTATGGTTCTATCTTTTATAGTTTAGGCGGCGTACGCCAAATAAGGAACTTTTTTGGATGATTTTTTACACCTTGGGTCCGAAAAACCCAAATATCTTACGGATCCCTATTTTTTCTAAAATAAAATATAGCCTATAGCACTCAGTGATAACGTAGCTTCCAATTTCCGAAAGAATTTTTAAAATCGGTTCAGTAGATCCGGAGATTACCCCCTACATACAAACTTACAAACATACAAACTTACAAACAAATGTTACCTCTTTATAATATTATATTATATATTATATATTATTAGTATAGATTAAAGGAAACCGTTATTATAAGAAACCATATTTTATTATTATGCAACTTATTTTTGCGAAGCAAATAATGACTTTTTACGCATCTTTGCTAGTGCAAAGTGCCATCGATTGTACGAAGCTCGGTCTCTGTTGTATATCTACTCGTGGCAATCGGTCGCAGTCGCCGTGACATTAGCAGTTGCGATCGACAACCGGTTACATTATGTCGTGTTATGTAAAGTGGTGTCAATAGAAAGCTGAGTAGCGTACTGTTATAGATAATAATTGTATGTGTTTACTTTAAGGTAACTAAGGTCAGATGGAAGGCGGTCGAACTTGGCACCTTGTTGCTAATCATAGAAAAGGTAGGGAGTAAATAACTGTTACCCGTCTTGTGGTGACGGCGAGTCAATACCTACCGGGGTGTGGATGTATGCTTTTAGTGACCCGGTGCCCCGGACAAAGGTAGTTAGAGGAACACCGTGCTTTAGTTGGTGGGAGTCCCATACATCCCTACGCCTTCCCTGAGGCGAAGGCAACCCATGAAGATTTTCCAAAGGGGTTAAAAACTATGACATCATCATATCAGTGTAACTGTGACATCGCTTTTCTTTTACCCGAATAAAAAGAAATTGATAAACCATTTTTTCATTCCAACCCGGAATTATATGTGAGGGCAGCTAAAATGTTTTTTATTTTTATTATTTAATAGGGTCCTCCCATACCATTACTTAATTGTTATAATTCTTTTTTTTAAGAATTGTTCCGCTTAAAGTGCTTATTAAGTGCTCAAACGACTATCAAATTAAATTATTACCTATTAATAAAACTAATAGTTTTATTACTATTTTATTAGTCAGTCACGATTTAGCTAGACCGATTTCGATGAAGCGATACATATATTTTTGAGGCCTGATCGTTAACCAGTTTTTTTATCAACTTCTTAAATAAAGAGGTTCTTTATTGACTATTTTTAACATGATTCAAATCTTGTATTTCGCAACAGATTAAAAGGTTTTTTTTTCAAGATAATTTAAAATTTATTATACCGTTTTATTGGTCTGATAAGTCATAAAATGATGAAAAGAACTCAAGAATTAATGACGGCTCGTCGAATCATCAGAGATTGCGGTAATTGTAACTACTTGAACTGCAAAGAAATTACAATTGGCTCAATGTTATATCGATACAACATTAAGGTTGACTGCCTCGTTGGTCTAGTGGTTAGTGACCCTGACTGCAAAGCCGGAGGTAGTGGGTTCGATTCCCACCCAGGACAAACTTTGTGTGATGAGCATAATTGTTGGTTCTGTGTCTGGGTGTAATTTATCTATAATATGTATACTATATTTATAAATTATATAAGTATGTATATCAGTTGTCTGGTTACCATAACACAAGCTCTACTTAGCTTGGGATCAGATGGCCGTGTGTGAGTTGTCCCAAGATATTTATTTATTTATTTATTATTATTTATTAAGGTACTATTTTAAATATTCAAAGCAGCAAAGTCAGGTATCCAGTGTTTGTCAGATACTCAACGGTACATTGCGTTCCTTATATCGTCTGAGGAACTTTTTACCTATGAAAACGAAAACAATGCCTGTGCAGACTTTAATCTTCACTATAATGATGTCTATGGTGTATAACAAATAAATTGTATCTCTTTACAATATTAGTATAATAAAAAAATAAACCTAATAGATAAAAGTACATTATTATTGGTGTTCTTTTTATTTTTAATCCAATTACAACTAAGTACCAATCATCCACTTAACTATAAATAAAACACAAAATGACTGTAACCTCCATCTACAAACCTTTAAAAAATAAAGATATAATAAAAAAGAAACATTTTGATTTTGATTTGGTATTAGCAACTTATTTTTAAGTAAAGTATACTTAGTAATTATATTTAATATTATTTTTAAGTAATAGTAAGTAAAGTATTTTTAAGTAGTTTGTAAATATACCCACGATACAGGAAAAGTTCCTATTGTAGGGGAAAGTTTTTTTGACCTGGTGACCATAACCTTGGTGGGACAGATCACGCCAAAGTGATGTACGAGATTTATTTGATGTTTAGGTAAGTGTTGAGAAATACTCGTATTATCGAGAATGGTTACTGGTTTATGTTTTATAGATTTTTAGGTTATTATTTTTGCTTTTACCCTTTTAACTGAGGTTTCAAACCAACCACGTCACAATATCTACCGTTTTTCGAATTAATTGTAATGATTTTGGATATTTAACGCTGATTAATTTTAAAACTAAGCATACGTTGCTGTCTAACTTTAATTTCTGAATTGTAATGTAATACATGTAACACAAACTAAGCTCATTTGTTTAGTTTTTAAAATACGTAAGTACTTATTGTGAAATACTTACCAATACACAATTTACTTCGCTATCTAAAAAAATACTAAAAGATAATTATCCGAAAAACTTTCAAAACTTACCAAGGACTGCACTAGTCAACTAGAAGCGAATAATTATAATTTATTCAGACATTCACGTCTCACTGAACACATTAAGCATCATACAAGCTCCAATCACCCGTTTGAGTCAATAATCTCTAACGGTAATGATAATGACATAATCTTCTCTAATCTCAAGGTAATTGTGTTACGAGATAAAGCGCTCGTAATGAGATTTTGATCAGCTGATTATATTACTGTTTGTGATGTTATCAAAGGTGATGTGAGTGAGTTTGACAGCTTTGCGACGTGTGACAGATCATGCAGAAGGCTTGCATCGAAAAGTGTGTTGTGACTGCAAGTATTACTGAACGTTTCCGAAGGTTTTTTTCAACCGACTTCAAAAAGAAGGAGGTTGTCAATTCGGCGCGTATGTTTTTTTTTTTGTATGTATGTTACCTGATTTCTCAGCCAATTATGAATGGATTTGGATGATTCTTTTTTTGTTTGAAAGAGTATACTTCCGAATAGGTCCCATAGAAATATTGTCATGATCTGATGATGAACTTCGGAGATATGGAACGGAACTCCTTATAGAATCATAGCATTACTGTCGTAACAAGTAAAATTGCTTTGTTTATACGTTTAGTCGATGACTGACTGAAGGAAGAGAGGGGGGGATACGTCAACCCCCCTCCTACTACTTTTCAAAATTAACCCATTAGGGACTGAGTTTTTGAAATTCAAATTTTGTGTTTTTATTTGTATATTTGGGTTGAATGACGACCAGATAACACGATTAGGCCAAAAAAAAAATTTCGAAATCTCCCAATTTTGAGTTTTAGACTGTTGCCTTATGGCAACGCTAGGCCAAACAAGGTACAATAAATCCGATATTTTGCTTTTTTATATAAATAAGAAACTTTGGAATATTTCTGTTATTTTTGTATATTTATAAAAATACAACGATAATAACTTAAAATGATGAATTTTCAAAATCAACGTCACATTTTGAACATATAATTCTTTCAAAAGGTTTACAGTCAGCTCCAACAAATCTATGTTTCTTTTCTACTGATGATGGAAAGTGATTCTCACCGTCATATCAAACTCCTTCCAAAACCCTAGATTCACATCTAAAGGTCGACCACCAGATTTAGGAGGGATTCTATACGTTTTCAAGTATATTTGGACTAAGTATCTCACGACGAAAATTCAGCTGCAAAATAATCCTTCCCGATTTGCACATCACTGATTTCTTCCACTCGTAAGTTACCTCAAACATTCATCACATTCGTCTTTATTCCTCTACTTTTTTATTTTATTTTTGGGTGGTAAAAATCATCAAATGAGTCGGGTGGGGCGGAAGAGACTGTCAGACTTTTACTGACTAAAAAACCACCCTGTTCCTTCTGTTGCCCTTTACGTTCCGGGGCCACGGTATCCTGCTAGGACGTCCCGCGACCCCGGTTCATTCCTGTCCTGAGGCACAACTTCTGCACCCACCAAAAGTTGTTTGCCTGTCAAATTTTCTATCAGTCCAGCTGAATGTTCATCAGCAGAATCCTCCTGAAGTGGCTGAACATACTGATATGTTCAGCCACTTCAGGAGGCTCAATATAATATATATACGTATATATTGTAAATCATCATCAAGTCCTTATTATAATAAATCAGCAATTTTATGTAACTTCAATCTAATAAGAAAAAATAAATACTTTCAGGGAAAATGTACCTATAACGGCCTAGCGTTGCCATATGGCAACATGCAAAATAACTTCCGTGACGTCAAATATACATAAAAAAATACATTCTATTTAGTATTATTGCAAACTTAAGATGTGTCTGAACATGTATTATGCAATAAAAAAATAAAAAACTGCGCCAAATAAAAATAAGTAAGACTTCGGTTTTTCTGTGCTCAATTTCTGCAAAATTTATAACAACCAACAAATGAATCAACCACTACCCTCAAACTCGAGAGCTAAATGATCACAAATCATATCTTATCTGTGACTTGTATAACTAACTTTATGTTTTTAATAACAAAAGATAGCTGAGGTTTTTAGTTTTTGATTATGATCCGTAAATTAAAATCGACTCCTCACGTTGCCATATGGCAACGCTAGTCCCTAATGGGTTAAATATATCGTGTGAGGTATTGTTTGAAAGGGCTTTTTGTGAGGATATCAAACATTAACACACAAGCACTAAAAAGTGAAAAATAAAAAGCTTTTTTACAAAAAAATAAAACCGCCTTCAAAAACTACAAAATAAAAAAAACTTTAGTTTTGGAAGTCGGTGGCAATATCTACATAACAAAAAACAAAACCAAAGCCACCGACTTCCAAAACAAGTTTTTTTTTTATTTTGTAGTTTTTGAAGGCGGTTTTATTTTTTTGTAAAAAAGCTTTTTTTTATCACTCAATTTTTTTTTAATATGGCTGACTATAGTTCTTTAAAAGGTATATGTTTGTAGCGCATAATGAGTGTTATTAAGGTAAAACACCCAGTGTTCGACAGAGCCCCAGTGTTCGACACTTAAAAAGTTAACGAAAAAAAACAAGAGTTGAGTCTCGCTTCGGAACGTATTTGAACCATAAACATAGTTAAGGATTATCTAGCTATCATTGCGAAAGATATTTCATAGATTCGGCTGTTTTAAAGAAAATGGCGTAGCTGAACATACCAACCGGCAGAGATCTCTAAATAAATTCCCGTTTCATTTGCGAAATCGCTAAGGAGGTGAGCAGGATATAATGCCCATAACTTTTAATTGTTTTGCTTGACCGAGCATGTAAATTATTTATTAAGTTAGAACCCAAATTCTTTAGTTTTTAGTAATGTCTTTGCAATTGTAAGTTTATAATATAATATGAAAACGCGCTTGTCGATAACTGGAGTTTTTTTTTTCGCATGTTCCTATAATCGACATAAATGTTTTTTATGGCACCAAAAAAAAAATCCACACTTTTTCAAATAATACAGGCAATAGAAGTTGTCAGAAAGGTGAAAAAATTAGAAATTAAATCCAAGGAAAGAGAAAAAAGAAAACGATTAAAATTGAGGAAGATAGAAAAACAAAAATCAGAAAAATCTAACAGATAAAAACAATAAAAAAACAAGAAAAGGCGGATGCTAAACCGAAACCAAATACACATCTTCTACATTTATTGTTTAACATTTAAGAGATGTATTATATTGCAAAAGTGTATTTTTTTAGAAACCTACGAATTACTAGCCACTTTTTGTTTATTATAAGATTGTTTGTTGATTAAAATGATCAAAATACTGATTAAGACTAAGTTTTTATTTCGTCACATATAATACTAGATTATCTCGGCTTTTCTATTGGGATTTATTGTTTAGAAGTGTTAGGAATATGTCGATTATTGGATGTCGATTACTGGAACATGTCGATTACCGGGTGTCGAAAAATAGAATTCTGCTGTCGATCACTAGACCAAAAAACGTTAATTTATTTCGATATATTATTACTTTATTTATTTATATGAAACTTATGTTTGCTTTCAAATATTACGCAACGAAGTTTGAAGCGTTACCCAATGCTTCAAAATACCTTATAATATCATAAAGTAAGAAAATATTTAAAAAAATGCTTGTTTGCGCACGTTAAAGTGTCGATTATTGGGGGTGTTACCTTAATTCTCCTTTTTTGTTTTATTTTTGTCTTAATAAACACTGTCCCACATTAAAAATCACTCATGTATCGTGTGTGCATTTACAAACATATAAACTCATACCTATATACGAACAGTCAGACTCCAAACAATTATCTTTAGGCCTTACAAATATTTAGTATAGGGTTTACAACTATCATAACTGCCATTTTTTTGGACGCACTCTCAAACCACAGTATAAAAATACTACCGTGCTCAAACTCTCATTCAATGCAATTTATGCTCCTTGCGGTTAACGACAACATATGCAGTAGGTACTTGAATAACTATTTTGTCCGATCCATACACCTACCTATTTATCAAGGTCTGTATCAAGTGAGACTTCTGGAAACACTATCCTATTGAACCCTTGATCATAATCTAATGTTAATTACGAATGCAATGTCAATTTGTATCATTTAACATTCATTCAAATCATTCGAGTGATTCTAAAAGTTAAGCTTAAATGTTCTCTTAGAGATTGCAGTGTTTTATATTTCAGACGTTGATGTAACTGAAGGTAATACATAAAAAGTTATTGCTCTAGACAATTTTATCAATTTAATTTTGCGGTTGTACATTTTATTTCTGATAGACCTTCAATTATTTATTTCACTTTCGAATAATAGTATCCATTTTAATAATGTAATTAGATAATAGAAGATCAATATTAAATGTTTTTATTTTATAGACTAAAAGCTCCTTTTTCCTTTGGATTCAAATCTTAAAATAAAAAGATTCTGAAACCAGAAGAGTATTTGATATTTGAGTTACTCTAATTCTCTGTATGGATTGTTTTCGAGGGCTAAAATAGCGAACTAAATACTAACTGCACGTAAAAACCTTCCTCTTGAATCACTGTATCCATTGATAAAAACCTCATTATAACCCAATGCGTAGTTTAAAAGATTTATGCGCACAGACGGGAGGAAGCGACTTTGTTTCATACTTTGTAGAGCCTTTAAACCTAAATGCTCATTTCTTAGCCAAAAGGAAAGTAAACTTTACAACTCTTCAGATACAATCAATAACTAGCCGTACATTGCATTAGACCTGAAACAAGTTAGGTAACCTATTACTAAGTATTAGCTCATACGCAGAACGCAGTTAACCAAAGGTTAACCAATTCATTTGAACGCGTGTCAAATATTTAAGTAGTGAGTGAGGATTACTGTAATTCATGTTAACTTTTAAAGTAAACAAGGTCGAAATTACGGCGGATATTTTGTAATTTTGTTTGGTATTAGTAAAGTCTGGTGGTTGACAGGTTACCCTACGATTACGTCAAGTTACCCTTTTTTTGCGATTACTTTGGAAACACTCAACTTTTTGACACAGCTTTTAAAGTCATAAAAACAGCGTAATATTTAAGGCGCTGACAATTACTAAAGCGTGGTCTCTGTCAAATTGCATAGAAAAGAGAAGAGCGATAACAACGCTTGAAATGTATTGAAAAATATTAATTATAAAATTCCAGGACATTCATACAAGTTAAATAAAAATTAAGTTAAGCAATTGTGAATTTACTTAAGGTTAAGTAAATACGAAAAAAAAAAACAACCAAGTTCTTTGTTTAATATGTACGTTAAATACATTATTGTTATTAATTTTAACAACATAATGTTGAGCAGCCATCTACTATACCTAAGTAAGGAGGTACTTTAGCATTCTTTAGTATCGACACAAATGTCCAAGTTTAACATTTATTTGTTTCGCTGCAAACAAATTTGAAATGAGCATAACTATTTCGAGTATTTGAGTCTTGTCAGCGCCTTAATAGTGACTCAAAAATATATTACGTTTGAGTGTTCGGCCGTATGACACCGCTCGTCGCACTATTACGTATTACATGCACACAAAACAAGCGAATAGCAATTGATTAAGCCGAGTGAAGTTAACCGAAACAAGTAATGCATTTGAACAGTACCTAATCATTTAATAGCTAACAGTTTTGCGACAGAAATGGAGGTAATGGTATTACAATTCCTAAGCCATTTATGCATAGGTTTCGAAAGCCCTTCCACTCGATATGACTCACAGAGGAAGGAGTTCCGTACATAGTGAAAGACCACCACACACTGGGGCGGGGGCTTAACAGTTACATAAACCCTTTAAACACTTATGATTCCTTGAACAAAAAAAAATACTATTTAATTTATACGTAATACTTTAGTCTTCTCTTGAATCTATCCGAAGAAAAGTGCATTTTATTGAAATTTGAATTTATTGGCACTTTATGCGACGAAAAAGTACAAGGGCGTACCTTAGGCAATCTCTAACAGTCAACCAAAAATGGTGAAGAAATAACATGATAAATGTGGTGGCCTACGGTTGGATGATCCACAGGTTCAAGGTGGCAGCGATTACAGGATAGCAGCAATGAAACAATAGGTGGTAATTATTGGACTAGCCTAAAACAACAAAATTAGAGTTTTAAAAAGTCAAAACAAAAATATAAATTTTAAATGGACAGAAGTACAGAATAGTTTCAATTCTATATACTTATATAATTGTCTCGTGTATAATTTACTTTAAGTCCACCTTTGTGCCTTTTATTACATAAAGATTTTATGCTAGGCACTATCAAAGAACTGTAGGCGAGTATAGATAATTAATCTATCCATAGTTAAAACAACGAGCATTAACCCCATTATAGAAACATATATCTCATCTCAATTACCAATAAAAACTAGATCTGTCACGCATCCAATTTTATTGAACTATAATATCTATAACAAACAATATAGAGTTGCGCTTACATTCGATCTCGTGAAAGCTTGACATTTGCACTTGACTCATCTCAAATGCCACAGCCGTTTCGACAGTAAGGTGTCGCAAACGACTAACTAGTAATGACACGCGTTCTACATGGTTAATAGTTCGCGCTATGATAGATCACATCACGATTATTATCCATAATTGTGTAGGAGTTGTTGTACAAAATGTCGACTGATATTTATATTATATACGGTATTTTAAACGGGTTTTGCAGTCATTCTAATAGTTACGTTAAAGTTAGTCGTAATATAAAATACTTACTTTTCTTTTTTTAAAGAGTAGGTACTTTTTATTATAACGGTTTTATTACTATAACATTATTTCAATCTGTGAGTCTGATGATCTTATTCATGAACGGTCATGAACTTTTGTATTACATATCGCCATATTACAATAAAACGTACTGGTAATTATTACCCGCGATTCAACGTTTTAATTTGTTGGTTCAATTGTCTTAACACAACTACAGTAATCTGAGTCACGCGTTTCCTCTCACCATAACACCATCTCACATCACATTTGATCGTGTCCTGTGAAGTATGCGTCTGACATTATTTATAATGCACACACACACACACCTAACTAAGATCGCAATTACCTGTTGACATGTCGACGCCTCATTATCGATGTGGCGGTTGATCGATGTCATTGTAATAGAAACGATGAGAGTATAATAGCTGGTTCACATTACCAGACAATTTTACCGCTGACCGACTGTCGGTTGTTGCTGTTCACACTAGAAGCTGCCGATCCGACCTAATGTGCACACTATCGTCGTTACCGTCGTTTTACCACAGCCAACTCACAACTGCTTTGTGACGATCCGGGTCTTTGTGATTTTTGTCGGTCCGATAAAACTGTTGGTCCAACATAATGTGAAGCAGGCCTTCTTCTCATCGTCAGTCAATATTGAGTTAGCCATGAACATAGCCAAGAGTATGGTGGCATCAATACCCAATAATTCCTGAGGGAATACAGGACAACGTGAAAGAATGCAGGACTATTTAAGGAACAGTACCACATTTGCACTCCACGCTGAAATCATTTTTAAATCTCTACCTGAACAGATTTTCCTTGTTTCAACCTGTGTCTGGAGTTTTACTATTGCATTTTTGTTAAACGTCTAGGATACTTAATTAAAGTTTTGTATAGTCCAAAATTATTTATTGATAGTTTGTTATTTATAAAATTATAAAACATAAATGTGCCCACTTCAAATCTTGTTTATAGCTTTTTGTCGCAGTTGGGTTTTGGTTTTTTTTATCATTATTCTATTAACCTTGGCCTACAAAACTAGAAACCTAGATACCTAAAAAACTGGTCAATTTAAAACTCTATCCTACGTTTTTATTACATTTATAGATTTTATGATAATGGCCAAAAGCTTCGAATTATCATCTCATTCGTCAATCTTCACCCACACAATATATTGTATTACAAATATCTTACAAAGGACAATATTTAAATATTAATAGCTAGCACTTTTCCCGCGACTTCATTCGCGTGATTTTTCTTACGGATCCCTAATTTTTTGATAATAAAATAACAGCTAAACAACAACAACTAACAACAACAATAACAACTAGCACAATAATAACTAGCTTCTGCTGGCTTCTTCATCTGCATGAAAGTCAAGTTTACCATAAAACATACCCTAAGGCACTCGACAAAAGTCTAACTTTCTTTCGGACCCGTACTTTTAGAGATTAACTCTTACAAACAAATAAACAAGTTTACCCATTTGTAATATTAATTTAGACAGAATACTAGCTTCTGCAGGCGACTTCGACTGCGGGTTTTTTTTTCAACCTTTCTCGGTAATAGTTGTGTCTCTGGTTACTGCTCTGCTTCCATGGGTCCTAGCATGATGTTTTATAGTCTACTAGCGACCCGCCCCGGCTTCGCATGGGTGCAATGTAGATACATAAACCTTCCTCTTGAATCACTCTATCTATTAAAAAAAACCGCATCAAAATCTGTTGCGTGGTTTTAAAGATCTAAGCATACATAGGGACAGACAGACGGAACCGACTTTGTTTTATACTATGTAGTGATACTTATTTTCATGAATCTGGCTATCATATACAAAAATATTTTTTTGTGATCCGACTGGAACTTCTAGAGATGAGCGGGTTTAAACAAACAAACAAAAATAATCTTTAGCTTTATTAGTAGGTATAGATTTAAAAGCAATTGCTAAAAGGTTAATGTGGTCATTATTTACATTTCCATTTTATATATTTAGTGTTATTGTGTATTGGGTCTAGTGGCCCAAGGTTCTCGGTCTGACACGTGCCGTATCTTCGCCGTTTTATAGGTTCAGTACCATAAAACGGACCTACAAATGTCCTATGTCCATAGTTCTGACAAGTCACCTTCTTAGCCCAAAGGAAGATCTTCGTATTTTATTCCAATCTAAGTTATTGTATAAGTAGTGATGGCTCAGTGGTTAAGGCACCCGCCTCTCACACATGAGGTTATGGGTTCAAATCCGGACAAGTATTGAGACTTTTAAAATTCATATTGTACTCTCTAAGTTTATTATGGACAGCACTGGCATCGGTGAAGGAAAACATCGATAGGATGAACCTAGACCGATAATTAATAAAGTCTGAAATCGCTAATCAATTTGGGAAAAGCGTGTATGAAAGGAGGCCTTTACCCTAATGTGGTATTATTTATATTATTTTCTATAGGTATTTTTATTAAACATAAGGATATCTCATTATCCACTGTATAGTATCATAGTATTTAAGTGTCATTTTTAAACCACATTATATTTTGGAAGTGGGTGGATATTTTTATCAAAGCTCATTATATGACCAAAATTCAGCTTTTTTACCACAAAACTGTACTTGTCTTATACTTCTACATTTACATCTATGCCCGTACCCCTAAATGGCCTAAAATTTCTTTAAGTACTAATAAGTACGATTTGAATTGCAACAATTTTAACTGAAGCTGTCATGCAACTTCCCGAGTTACGAATTTCTTCTTGAAATTCACACGTAGAGCACAGAAGCACGGCCATGCTTACTGCTATGCTGCAAGGAGAAGCTGAGCACGATAAATTGGCGGGGGGCAGCGAGTGTCGCATCTTTACATAGTAATAGTTATTATTCTTTGCCTAGGTGAGTTTTCATAAAAATGAGTAATTAACACCACTGCGCTAAAAATTTCATCTTGTTGTATTGATGTCACATCTGCATACAAATTAGGTATACGTGCCTGCATCTCTAGCACATAATAATTTGTCTAGAATTCGTATCCACTTACATAAAATTTAGATATAATTGACACATCGTTATCACAATCTAATGATCACCTTTCTGTTTATTTTGGACTTTAATAAAATGTCCACAAACATATACACATATCTAATATCATTGATATGACAAACTACATAGTTTATTGACTAATAAAACACAGCAATATTAAAAACTTCCTGCATTTTAATATTTTAGTACCAAATCTGTGAAATATTTGACAATTTAAATCGGTTTTCGTAAACACAAAATTAAATCACATATTTTAAGGTTAACATAAAAGAATTAATAAGGTTTTATTATTATAATAATGTCATATTAAAACAATTTTTAGGCATGCGGAAGGGATCGGAAACAGCCTCGATTAACACTTGCAAGCTAAATATCACAGAATCTAAAGTCGTGGAGGTGTTATTCAAAATTTGAAACAAGATCAAACTGAGCAGGTAACTGACAGAGACAGACATATTCTATCGACTGGCTTTACAGCGTTAAGAGACATTGATTCTCAATGATGAGGCAACCACTGCACACAACGCAACAAACTGTAGAATTGAAAAGATATTTTATGATTGTCTCGACAACGAATGCACGCACACGCAGCTTTCTAATAAATAGCTACAATCACATTAGAGGACTGCACACAGCAATTGCACACCTAAGTCAATGTCAACACCATCAAATATCACAGAATTACACGTCTACAAAAGTAATAACATATAATTAAAATTGGCAGACATAATGACAGACTGTCAGCCCATCACTATCGCCCACACTATTGAGTAACGTGAAACATTACTTATGGCACTTCACTAGCTTATTTCACACATAAACCGCAAACTTGAAAAAACCAATCAAAAATTCCTCGCTCACTACCGTGAAACATAATTTAGTCTGTTGATTGTCTGTTGCTAACAAAGAGCCTAGTGTATACTGTATACACACAACCTTGCAAGCTTTCTAGCATATAGAAATACCATCAAAAATTTCTTACAACACGATATAAAGGCTAAATCACACTGGAATGCTGCGATTTCACGGCACGACGCGGCATCTGACGCGCTCACCTTGACACGAACCTAATGTCGCGCGTCTTTGCATAATTAGATAAAAATAAAAGTATAACTCGCTTAGATCGCGCGTTTTGCTAACTCATCCATTCGTTGGACGCGTGATCGTGTGGTGTGCGCGTTGTCTGATGCATCACGGTATTGTTAATTACTTTGTTAATATGATTTGGGAACTTGATTGTGTGATTTTTTCAAAAAAATATATACAAGAGGATTCGATTTACAGACCTTATTTAGGTAGGTTGTAATGGCATAACAGATTTAATTAAAAACTTTTAGCGTTTTCTACAATGGAAAGTCTCTTACGTGGAGTAGATTTCTACTAAATACATTATTTATCCCCCTTTTTAAATTATGGCAATTTTTCTACGTATGAAAAAAGAAATCTATATTTTAAAATCCCGTGCAACAATGAACACAAACCAGAAATTAATAGGGGACGTCGTCAGCGATGTGACCAGCGTGTAAACGCCCACCTCGTGGCCTATGGCCATCATTACCACACCGTGGTCCCACATGGCTTTAACTATGGGTTACGCGTTTAATTATATGCTTTGTCGGTGATTTAGACGCTGTTTTATGCTAACTACGAATTATGCAGCGATGTAATGTACTAGGTATAGAATGTGGTCATTCCTCATAGGCACGTGAGTATAATTACAAAGTAAGTTTTTTTTTAGTTTTTTTTTTTTTGGTGGAATTAGGCACTACCTAGACAAATTTAGAAGGAAAGGGGGGATGCCTTTGCTCAGGAGTCGGACAATAAAGGTTATTAAAAAAACAATAAGATTTTTAGTGGTAAGAATGGAATTAGGTCATTTCCCCATGAGCGAGACAGTACTGGCTCAAAAAAACAAATCAATTAAAGGACCACCACCTAAAAAAGATATCTTCATCGTTTGCTTAAAGCAAACAATGAAGATATATTGGTAGAAAAGGAGGAAAATTGTGCATTAACTATGCACGATATTTGCGGATAGTTGTAAATGTTATGAAGTGACACAGATTTCTAAAATAAAAGCATCTATCTGCCTAGTTTAGAAGGCAAGGTGCAGGCAGGGGGACTTTGAACCAAAAATTACCTCTATTTTAAAAGTCCTTCTGCTCAATATTGTTTATATGGCTTTAATGACATAAAAATATGTATTTATTATTATTTATCATTTCCTGATAGATACATAAAGCTGCTAGTATTGCTTCATATTAACATAATCTAATTAAATATTCTAAAAATAGTTCGATATTTATAAATTAATATTTTTCTTATTTTTTGGGTTCAATATTTTCATTTGCATTAAAGATGCATTAAGCTACGAAATGGATTGTGTGTAAAACTTCTAACTTAAATTATGATTGTCTGCACAATATCTTCATGATTATGATAAGGCAATTTCTGTGAAACAAAGCTGATGCACCTTTATTAAATCATCAATTTCTCAAAGTGCGCACACGCAAATAAATTCCTAACAATTATGATGAAATGCTTTTATTTACGATAAGTGTGGGTTGATATTTATATAGCCCAATCTCTTTTATTGAGACATCGTCAAACAATGGACAGCTTAGCTTATGTCATTCAGTTTATTGCTTAAATATTTTAAAAGCAATCTTTCGCCATTTCATTTGACAAGTTGAAATGTCCGCCGCGAGCGAAATTGTTGAAATAATACAAACAATACGTGTCATCGGTGAGTGATGTGTAAGTTTAATTATAGATGTGCTTATAACGCTTATAATTAAGCGAGATGGACATTGTTGAAAGAGTTGGGCAATTAATTGTAACAAATGGCAACATGATCTATGGGACACCCTTTGTACGCAAAATTAATACAAGGTCCTAAATACCCGAGAACGACATGACATCTTATAAGTATAAAATGGCATAACTAACGATTAGTTGACACTTCTCGTGACCCAGGGGCTGGCTTTTACCTTGGACAAAGGCATCATTGCCATCCAACAGTTGTACACTTGTTTTTATGTTGCTTGTATACCTACAACATTTTTTTTCTTATATTACCTATGTGCGTGAATAAATAGTTTTTCTTTCTTTCTTTTTTTCTTAGTTGTATTTTGTTTTAATGTAAAGTCAAATAAAACATGCAAAATAAATTGATGTTAATACAAATATAAATAGTTTAATGTATTCCGTGGAACCGAACGATCTTCGGAAGTATATATCTAACGTTTGCCCTTTGAACGAAGATGAGTTGGTTTCGATAGGGTTGGCACGGTTGGCAAATTGTAAGAGCATCCGTTGGTATTCGATGAATACAAATTGGTAATTAATATTCTTTCTCCATTTGGTCACTCAGCAGTTCTCAATGAGATGCTTATTGTTGTAAAGTTTCTCCATCTAGGGGCTGTGAGCAGTTGTGGCCACGAATGCGATGCTATTTAAACATTTTTTTTATATCTTTTTTTTTTAATTATAAAGAATTACGAGCTTCAGCCAGCTACTCCGTCGACGCGGACGTAGACTTTAGGATTAAGCAAAAGTCCGAAATGATCCCAAGGGAACATGAAATCAGGATAGCAATAATTATCCTCTATGTATATCAATATTAAAATTTATATTTCTGTTTCAAATTTTAGCTAAATTTTAAAAAAAATTAACAAATGTCTATCCATCTACTCACAAATTTTTGTGTTTATAGATTAAATGAAAACTAACCTGTACATATTTGATAACAACTCTCTGCCTACTCCAGTAGCATGATAGTATTCCAGGCTGACAACGATTCGTGAGTCGTGTGTTTTTTGTGTTTATTCTTCTTACAAAGCAAGAAGAGTGAGAATCACATTGCCTTTTGTAATTTCCACCTTCCACCATCCGAAAAAGGCGTAAATCCATGTATCTCTAGTTCCACCAGCCCTGCACTTCTAGCAGTCCGGTGTGGGTTACATCCCACGACCCATCGCCGCTCACGACACCATAATTTTATTTGACGAGGACTGCGAATACCAGAGGTGATTGTTGCACGCCCATCTATTAGTCTAGGACTCTAGGGCTTGTGTGTGACCTATAATGAGTTTATTGTGGTATGGCGCTCCAGCAGTAATATAATACGGTTACATTTTCTGGTATAGTTTTTACGGGAGATTTACAAAGTGCAAAGGGCAAAGTATTATTGGGTTTTCTCATCAGGAATTTCTCAGTAGCAGCCTTTGGAGTCTGAATTTGTGCCCAGTTGATGGCAATAGGCTCGCCCCTCTTTTACATGGGACTTAAACATATATAACTAGCGAAATGTGGGTGTACTAATGGGTACACCTCTGACTAACCCTTTGGGGAATACAAGCGTGATTTTATGTTATGTGTGAGAGATTTGTTTTTTTAAAGAGCGCCCTTTTATTTCAGCTTGTGTAATGTTGGAAATCTTTTCGTATATGCACACGTAGGAGAGGAAATAGGTAGTTATTTATAACTGATTAGACTCTCGGAGATCGCAGAAGGCGTCAATGCTCCTGGAATATCTAGTGTAAATGTGGGAAGAGAATACTGGGGTGGTTTTTAGTCAGTAAGAGTCTGACAGAATCTTCCGCCCCTCCCAGAACGGGGGATACCCATGACGTTCAAACAAAAAAAATTTTACCTCTAAATAAAACTTTAACCATTGCCATAACAGAAATATTCAATACACATTTAGAACAATGCCTACACTTTTATATATCCTGTTATCTGTAGCATCTCAGGACATACTGTACGTACATCTGTCAGCAGGTAGTGTAACCCTGACCTTCTGTCACAAACAATGCTCACGTTTCATCCTTTGTTTGAAAGGAACGACCTGATTATGTCAGATAGCTACTAGCTACTTCCTGCGACTTTGTACGCGTTTTATTCACCTGTGTTAAGTTACGTCTTTGTTACTGCTCCACCCCGTGGGTCGTAGCGTGATGTTATACTGTAGCGATATCTATCGCACAGAATACGAATTACAACTGACAATTCCTAGTACGTGCAATCAAAGTTTGCCGCGTCATTAGCATAATTTACAAAATCCTGACAACAACCGTCGGGCAGTAGCCCACCAGACACAACACCCGTCTGGTCTGGATCCTCCCTTTTCAATGGAGATTGAGGATCTTACACATAACACATCACGCCTGTAATCTTCGAAGGCTTAGGCAGAGGTGTACCCATTAGTACACCCACATTTCGCCAGTTACATTTAAGTCCCACGTACTCAATACTCAATACTCAATATCTTTATTGCTTCTCCATAAGTATTCTTAGGTGGTAACTTAAATAAACGAGATCGTTATGGATCCTGTAGGGCACAGCAAAAAGGGTAGAAGAGGAAGGGTAGGGAATAGAGGGCGAGCCTTTTGCCATCAACCGGGTACAAATCCAGACTCCGGGCTGCTACTGAGAAATTCCTGATGGAAAAACCCAATAACATTTTGCCCGACCTAGGAATCGAACCCAAGACCTCATGCTCAGCAGTCGCGCTTTGTGACCACTAGAGCAACGAGGGAGGAACTTACACACTGTTTTTGTTTTCTCTAAAATACTGTTCCTTAAGAATATTCTTCTCCTTCTTCTCCTTTTCTTTTCTTCTCCTATCCGTCTAGTAGTTTCAGAGATTAGCGACTTTAATCAAACAAATAAACAAAAATCTCTTCAGCTTTGTTATTATTGATGTGCAGCATGCCTAGCTGTGACGTCATCAAACTAGATGACCTATTGAACGTGACATTTATAGCCTATAGGGTGGGAATTGTTTTTATGTGTAAAGCTGATATTTTATTGATTGAGATGATATACTGTTGATGAGTCAACATTCCGATGGGATCAGTTGAAGCTATTACCTATTGTTAGGTATTAGTTAGTTATTGTGGTTTCTACAATGTAGTGTGACTAATATTGTGGGCAGATGCCCACAAGCAAGTAGAAATCAATATAAACACATTACTTCTCATCAATACCTACTAATATTATAAGAGTTTTTGTGTTTGTTTGTTAGAACAATATTCTTGACTGTTATATGTTTTATTTTATCCTCTAAATACTTAGAGTTCCATAATATATATTTACACAAACAAAGTCGCAGCCAAAACCTGGTCCATCATAAGATTATATTTAACATTCATGTACCTATTATACAAGCATCTTTCACCAAATTTTACTTACAGTCGCATAATTTTTTTAAAGATTTGTGAGTAATTGTTTGCAGTACAATACAATGAATATCTAACGCTTCTTTTAAGGAGAAAGCGAAGTCTTAGAACTTGCTCATTAGTTAGGAAAATGTTATACTTTGAACCATCGACCCAAGTACCAAATACTTTCCATATCATTATGTCTTCAAAAAGACGAGTACTGTTCCTCTCACCCCGTACCTCCCCTTAAGACATAAACTACAAAGTGTAGGACGCACTTTGTGCGCGGCACGCGTCGTCACATCAAAGAGCAGCCGCTCGCTGATTGTCACCGATTCACACCTAACGATGCTAATACGTGTAATTGTGTAAGAGGATGTGTGCTGTGTAGTGTGTACCTTAAGGGGGTAAGTACACTTAGTGGTAATGAGATATAAGATTTCTGAAAGTATTCAAATACTAGCTTTTGCCCGCGACGTCGTCCGCGTATATGTCGGTTATCGCGGACGCAGACGAAGTCGAAGTCGAATAAAAAGTAGCCTATGTCCTTTGTTGGGGTTCACACTTACCCTGTACCAAATTTCACACAAATCGGTTCAGTAGTTTAGGCGTGAAGAAAAGACAGACAGACAGACAGACAGACAGACAGAAAGACAGACAGACAGAGTTACTTTCGCATTTATAATAGGTATTAGTTAGGATAACATCCACATTTCATCCATATTTTTTTTTAATAAAAACATTGGGAGTTTCTCAGGGGCGGATCTTGAATTTGTGAGGCCCTGGGCTAATACTGCTTAGGGGCCTACCTAATTACTCAATCAATTGCCATTTTGTCAAAAAACTGTTTTCTGTAGTGATGTAGGTATATATAATTTGATCGCAGTGTTGCCAACCTTATAATCGGATTTTTTAAATTTATGATAATTTTTATTATTGACAATATCGTCTATTGTTTTCAGTCCGGTTGGGGGCCCTCTGTATTCACGGGGCCCTGGGCTGCAGCCCAAAAAGCCTTTAAGTAGATCCGCCCCTGGAGTTTCTCCTGTATCGTGGGTGCCTTTACAAACATATAAACTCACATACACAAACAGCCAGACCCGGAACAACTATCTGTAGGCCATACAACACGCAGTGCAGCAGCAAATTGTTCATGCCGTCACAATATCACGACCTTCTTTTTTATCCGGGGCCCGCGGAGTGAAATATGCTTATGAATATCCCCCGCCCTGCTGAGGGTAGCGGTGTGGCCTACCAAGTCTTGGAGATCCCAGACTGACGACCTCAGATCTAGTCCAACAATTCTTTACGGTATACAAATAGGTAAGGTAAATAAGGAAATAGGAAAGTAAAAAGTGTCTCGAGAGTCAAAGAGAGTTCTATAAAACAGTTGAATTGCCCCCTTGTTGTTGTGACATTTGGAATAATGAGTATTTGATAATAAGAGGATTATACTACCCATAATATTGACGTTATCCTTTAGTCACCTTTAAAACAATTCGACCTTAATAAACAATACAGATTCACCTTGAGGTCACCAGTTCACGGTCCCTCTCGTTGCGTGTTTGGTATTTATCGTAAATATTCATAAATAATAACTACGAATTAAATTGTAATTACCTAGATACATTTCGTATTATGTTACTATAGTTATAATATAGTGTGAGGTAGATGGACGTTGCACTGTACTGTGCAAATGTCGGTCAAGTGTCATGATTACTATCTGTACCATAAGTGCATTTTAAATTATAAGTTGTAATGGCTTTTTGTTGATAACAAGTGTGTTAAAAATCGATTTTTTGAGCTGATTCATCTTTACAACATATTCATCACTGTTTCGCCTTTATACAACACAAGTTTTTATAAAAATTAGCACGGTGTTTGGTTGTCTGACCTAACAACAGGCAATCGAATTACTTCAATAACGTTCAATTCTGACACACGTCGATAAATTTTTAGGTCCAAAATCGGCAACAAAATGAGTAAAATACTTAGGACTTTGAGAGCTCATACTCATACTCTGCCTACCTGCATGAGCCACAGCGTATGAAAAAGCCTTCTTTGAATATAAAAACAAAACAAAGCCATAACTAAACAAATTACCTTTTATTAAAAATATTATTGATAGTGTACGTGTTAACAGCTTAACGTGTATTGAGAGAGTTACATTAACACCAAAGCTATCACAGTAGCACTCACAAATTCAGATACCCTCAGAAAAACGTAGCAGAAAATCACAATATCGCTCCCCATTCTCCCCTCTGAACAGTTTTTACACTGTTACCTAGTTCGCCCCAACTTTCTCCACATAGGTGGAAAGTTACACCGATACTCGGGTGTCGGGTGTCAGCGGTGTCCGACAGTTTTTGTGGCGCCACGTGGAGTGTTATTAGATTCCCAACTTTGCATGCGAGGTAAAAAGTGGCGCGGGCGGCGAGACTGGGTAATGTGGCACTGTTATTTTTAAGTTATTTTTAAAATCAAGCGACAGTTAGAAAATTTTGACGAAGTTAACAATGCACTCTGTAAAGTTGTCCATTGGTTTAATGTAAATAATCTTCTGTTAAACGAAAAAAAAACTAATCTCATTAAATTTTCAACGCCAAATGTCAGGCAGCTAAGCACCAATGTTCAGCTTAATGGAATAGAGTTGAATCCTGTTGAGTCAACGGTGTTTCTTGGAATTACCATTGACGCCAAATTACAATGGGGCCCGCACATAGAAAAATTGTCAGGCAGGCTCAGTTCGGCCGCCTATGCTGTTAAAAAGATTCGACAGATAACTGATGTGGATACAGCCAGAGTTGTTTATTTCAGTTATTTTCATAGTCTCATGTCGTATGGGATTCTTCTCTGGGGAACCTGTGCGGACATTAATACTATCTTTGTTCTACAAAAAAGGGCTGTTCGAACCATTTACAACTTAGGTCCACGGGATTCCCTTCGAGAGAAATTCAAAGAAATCAACATTCTGACTGTAGCCTCACAATACATATTTGAAAACCTTATGTATGTACACAAGAATATTTCAAATTTTAAGAAAGTGTCCGATGTTCATGGATTTAATACTAGAAATAAGCACAATCTTGTGGTACATCACACTCGTCTCCACAGAGTAGGCAACTCGTTCATGGGTCAATGTATACGTTTTTACAATAAACTTCCCATTGATGTTCGAAACTTACCGATTAAAAAATTTAAAAGTTGTATTAAAACCAAACTATACAAAAAGGGCTACTATAAAATTTCGGATTATTTAGATGATAAAAAAGCTTGGGATTGAACTGCTCGCTCTGCTAAGCCTTGTGATTATGCCCTTTGCAAATTACATTTTTCCTTTTGACACATCTTACGTAAACATGACATTTAGAGACTATTTTATTTTTTCTTTTTTTTTTTTTCTTCTCATCCGGATATACTTTGGAAAGTATATTTTTTTAAATATATTATATTGTAAATATGTGGACTATGTGGGTTGTTGCATTTTTTCTGGGATTAGATTTCATGGTTGTCTGACAGTTTGAGTATTCGATGCGGCCTACCCAAATGTCCTTTCTGTGGTATTGTTCGTCGTGTCGTTGAGCTCCTTAAGTTCTGAGTCGAGCTTGACGATTTCTGACAAATGCGTGCACTGACTGGACAGGCCGACTCAAATTTGTGTGCCTCTCTCCTCAAGAGACCACCTCGGACATTAACCTACTTGGTTCGCATATGATTTGACCATTACAAGTAATTGTATGGACTTTAAAAGAGACTTTGACCTCTGAGTTTGTTTCGGTGTTTCTTCTCAGAGCAGTCGGCTAGGAAACACTGGACTCATCTAGTTAAAAAAAAAACAAATGTGACGTGTAAAAGTGTTATTTATAACCAATTTACTGAATAAATCATCATTTCATTTCATTTCATTTCATTTCATTTCATTTCATTTGTTATGAACTGGTTTGGTATTGTTAACAATTATGGCGTGCACCTTGCATTTGTTTACTAACACTTTTATTTTTCAGTCTTGTTACATGTGTCTTTTATTTCGCCAGTTATGTTTAATTCCCATGCAATAAGGGGCGAACCTATTGCCATCAACCGGGCACAAATCCAGACTCCGAGGCTGCTACTGAGAAACTCCTGATGGAAAAACCCAATAACACTTTGCCTGACCTGGGAATCGAACCCAACACCTCATGCTCATCAGTCGCGCTTTATGACCACTAGACCTTGTTAGTTATATTAATTAATATCGAAAGCTCGGAACTATACTTTCTCTACCTAAGTAATTCTAAACTAATATTATAAAGCTAGAGAGTTTATGTGTTTGTTTGAACGCTCTAATCTCCCGAACTAGGAAGCTACGTTAACCCTGAGTGCTTAAATGCTAAACAAAACAGGAATCTGTAAAAAAAATCACGCAGACTATGTCGAAAGCAAAACCTAGTAACAGATACACATTATATAGGTATTGTACTCTTAGAATCATAGTACAATTTTCTTATGAAAGTGTTTTTTCTTCTATTGCCTTACCTTTTCGCATGTTTTTAAACTGGACCAAATTACAGTCAGACAATATTGTAGCACCCAGACGTGGGTTGCTACGGTACCGGGATATAATTCAATCTACTTATGATTGAAACGCGTATTAATCTGTAATACTTCGTATATCATATTTAAATCATATTATATTTTATTACTAGCTTTTCGTGTCAGGCTTGACAGCCGTCGACACACCGTCTCTCTTCTATTCTAAAAAATTTAAAAGTAATATTTATCTCATAATAACAAATAGGTTGTATATGGCTCAATCAGCCAGGGTCTCTACATCAGCTACGCCTCCAAAGGATTAGTTTGAACGTAGTGATGGAACTAATCATCTATGAGATAAATATCAAAACCCTACCTAAAACTAACAGACGTCCCTACCTCATAAGGAGAAACCTAGGGAAATGTCTCTGGAGAGATGGCTTAACTCATGACATAGGTATGAGAAATTTAGATCTTTTACTAAAATGATATTAGGTAAAATGTTATCCCTTCGAAACAAACACATAGTCATGGTTTAAACCCTGTAACGTCAAAACTCCTTAAAAGTCCGCTACGCATTCCCATACCCTATGATATGGCAAGTCCACATCTACCTTAAGGGTTATAACAATAATAAGCTTAGATATATATAAAAGAACATGCACAGATGCATGCTAAATAAACTTAACATCCATGGCTTTAACGTCATTGTAAGTCATTTAGTAATAAGAAGGAAAAGTCATGGTAGTCTGAAATAACCATTTACATCACAATATTATGAACTCGATCCAAAGCGAAATCTAAAAAAAATCATAATTAAACAAAATGTATGTTAACTGTTGATCACGAAATGAACCAGCAGTGTCAACCAAACACTCTTTGCAAAGGCTATGCCCCGTTAGCAAAGTTGGTTTCATCAGTGAACAAAGTGAACAACTCTACTCTCCCCTCTTTTTAAAATTTCGCTATCTATGGAGCGTGTTCGTACTAATAGACTACCATATAAAAATACAACATAATGGAATCGTCGTTGTCGCCGACGATCTTCTGTCCTTCTTCTTCTCGATTGAAGTGGATATGAAACAAAAATAATAATTAATATGACATGTCCTGCTGTTTGTACAAAAATAATGCAGTGACATGATAAATGAATAAGACAATGACAACTATTTATAAAATTCTCCAAATAAAAAGTTTCCAATCATTCATTTTAAAAAAAATATCTTTAAATTTTATTCTATTAAATGTATAAAACCTATTTTGTAAAAATAATCTGTTTTTTATCAAATGACAATAATAAAATTTATATTTTTTTTGTAACCGTATATATTTCTTGGTTTTGTAACACAATGAATGGTAAATTCCTAAATATTGATGAACAAGACTTTTTATTTTAACCTTTTTGGTATATATTTGTACCTTTTTCTTCGTTTGTGCTTTCTTATTACTTTTTGTAGCACGTCGCGAAATAATATTATAAATATTTGAATAACAATTAACTGCTTTGTCATCTTTAACCAAACTAGAGTTAAATATACCACCTTTGACCTCATTTGATGGTAAAATGATTTGACCACCTTCATGTGACTCCTTCATTTCATTCGTCAACGATATCTTAGCATCTTCTTTTGGTTCGGTCAATATTATGGCAAAATCATCTTCAAATTTTTCATCAATTTCTATACTATTTTTATAATTATTGTCCTCTTTTGATGAAAAGTCATCATCATGTTCTGAAAAATCACTACTAATTAAAATAAATGGACCGGACTGACCCGATTTATCATCTTCTTCGTGTTCTCCCTGGAACACGACCGTCATCGCCTCCTCTTCTGTGTCAGGGCTGCAGTCTAGGCAGCTGGCCTCAATAACGTCATCATCATCGTCTGCTTGGCAGCTTTGCTCATCTACATCTTTATTGCTAGAAATTAGATCAGCATTATTATCAATATTTACTACATTTTCTTCTTCATGTTCCACTAATGGAACTGCGGTTTCTTGCTGTGCGCTTTTTACACTCTTTACTGAGCGGTAGCGTCCAGGAAACTCTGCTCTCATCTCATCGCATAACGTGGAAAAACTCAAATCCTCGTGATACGTGTATTTATAAAAATAATAGGCGTGTCCTTTTAAGAAGGCACCCAAAATCAATGCGTAATCGCTTTCACGCCATTCGTTATCCGCTGCAATCTCCAGATATGCTTCTAAAAAATCGTCGAAGCCCGCAGTTTCGCTTCCAGTAAAATAGAAAGGAATGGTGAATAGCGAAGATTGCTCCATTTCACCTTTTATAATAAAATTGACAAACAATACTTAGCTTTTGTTTTTTCAGGCGTCTTCCTTACGCCTAAATTCTTCTATGCGCAATTCTATGCGCTCGCTCCTTGTGTGCGTATTATGCGCTTTAATATTAACGAGACATTGGGGAACTCGCTTTACATTTTATAGGTACTTCTCCCTGGAAAATAAAATTCCAGACCGGCGCGCGACACCACTTTGTAGCACCCAGACGTGGGTTGCTACGGTACCGGGATATAATTCAATCTACTTATGATTGAAACGCGTATTAATCTGTAATACTTCGTATATCATATTTAAATCATATTATATTTTATTACTAGCTTTTCGTGTCAGGCTTGACAGCCGTCGACACACCGTCTCTCTTCTATTCTAAAAAATTTAAAAGTAATATTTATCTCATAATAACAAATAGGTTGTATATGGCTCAATCAGCCAGGGTCTCTACAATATCAAAGTCCCATATTCAAAGGAACTCTTCAAAAACTTATATGAAATATCGTCCAATAAGATGTCCACCACCCACCTGTCCCCCTGCCGATCCTCTAAACCATAAACACACCATAACAGCCCTAAGTCACAAATGATGGAGGGTCAGGCCGCAGCTATAAAACTTATGAATTTATGGGAAAAAAACACCACAGCCTCTATTGTGTGCGGATGATGGGTGAAGCATAGTTTTTTGATAAATAATGTTATTGGTCAGTTGTGGAGAAGAACATTATTAGTTTAGCCTCATCCCTATATAAGTTTAACAAGGAAAAAGTAATTGGTTTCATCATAACTGTCTATTTTGTGTCATCTCTAGATAAATTCTTAAGTTTAAACTTATATAGTAGATAAATTCAGATAAATACTTAAAAAAAATTATGTTACTGACTGCAGCCCTTACAAAATGGAAGGAATGGAGGTTGACTCTTACCCTGGAGTGGGACAGTAAAGGTTTACTAAAAAAATCTAATATCAAAGTCAAGGAATTTATTTCAAAAGGAGTCGGTCAGTTAGTCAGAAAGTTGAAGTTAGTTGCTCGTTTCAAAACGTAAGTAGGTCATTATGGAAAAAAACGAGCAAGAAACTCCACGGATACTCTTCATCAGTGCTTATTTGGACACTATGAAACAAGCCTTACGAAACTTTAACTACTTTCGTGCAAGATAAAAGTAAATGTAGGTACTTCGCTTACGTATTATAACTTAGAACACTACTTACCTCGTTTCACAAAGAAACTATAACCAAAATGAACATTAATCTAAACTAGCCAAGAAGTCCGCTACCGGCGCACTTAGCATAAATCTAGAAAGAACAAAATAAAAAGAACCGTGTGTAGTGTTAGTAATAAGTGTCAAAATACAGCAGTTAATTCTTCGCGAGGTGGCTGACTAACGAGCCTGGCTGAAACATTGCTTAGAGCTTGTGCAGCAGCCGAGGCTATGCGTGGAAGACATTGTTCTGCGTCCGTACATAAAACGAAGAGCAATGAAAAATTATGTAGGTATTGCATTGTTAATGAATTCTTATAAACAAAAACTATAAATAGCGGACTAGCTTGGCAATAGATCAAAAAATAGTATTGAATTTTAGGTTAAATTGAATTGTTTTTTTAAATAAATTAATTACTATCGCGTACGTCCAATATTTTTAAGGCAGATAGCGATTTTAGGTTGAGAGTTCGTTCTTCTTATTATTTTGAACCAGTGTCAAGGCAATAGGTAACAATACTTTCTAGAGCTTATACTGCAACATAACTAAATTGACTATGCTTGCTAATTTTTTCATTCCTTTTTTAATATTTTTCAAACGATACTTTTTTCGTAGCTTTTCATCTCTTATATCTTCCAGTGTAGCATTCCCTTAATTCCACGCTCACCGCTCACAAAGCAATAAATAAGCGAAGAGACAACACCTTGTTAACTGGAAATAATTAACGACGGAAAAATAACGCTGCCACTGGCCGACCGGCTTTATTGTCTTATGCTCCGATGAGCTTTACATATTTTTCTGTTAATTGTATTTTGTTGACAATTTGACGGTAGTTTTTTTTTATTTATCTGTACTGTGTTAGTGAGGTTTTTTGTGTGAGATTTTAATTATATAGAAAATAACTGCTTTGCATTATTCTTGAATCTTAATTTGTCGCCGTATGTTATTGGAATAACCAATTGGTCATTGTTTGAATGAAAAAATAGGCAAAAATACTCTCATTAGTAAAGAAACGTGTTATTAAAAATTTGTTTGTTCAAGTAGGTACAAGATAAATCCAAGTTCAGAAGTACAATATTTACACACTTCATAAATAAAAAGTTATAAAAATTAAAATCATAAAAAAATCCTAAAACAAAATAAAAACGAGGCGAAAGGAGAATGTAAGGATCGTAGCAGGTGGCGTTCATTGGTTTCTGCCTACCCCCATGGGAAAAAGGCGTGAGTTTATGTGTGTTTATAAAATAAAAACAATTAAAATTGAACTAGGAAAACATTGATCACCTTAATTTAATGACATCATTTAACAAGATGAACATTTTTCCGTCATAAACCGTTTGTAAATCCATCTACATAATATTCATCATACATTTTCCCCATACAAACGTACATACAAAAGCTAATCTCCCCACATTTCCATTCAACCTCACATCTCGAATAACAAAATAAGCCTACACTATAATTATACTAGCAACTTTTCAACTCCAGCGTGAATAGCTACGCCGTAGCCGCGTAGCATTGTAGCGTACCCCCGGCTACGGCGTAGCTGGTCGGGGTTGTTTACAAAAACAAGATGACTGGCTTAACGCGCCCTCCCGTGTCTTTATTGGCCCTTGTAGGCTCGTCTGACAGTGGATGACTGTATGTCTGAATGTATCAAGAAAAAAATATTTGAAATTGTGTGGAATTTTTTACCTGATAATGGCTAAAACATTTTATTTTTATTTTATTCATCATGGGACAATAAACAGCTACAATATAAAATGTTACAAGAATAGTTAATAATAATTAAACAATATTGCAGCCCACTACATTATCCACATATTAGCAAAAATATTTAATAGTATGGTAATATTAAGTGCCGCTAGAATGGCAGTACAATTAAATTAAAGTATAATTAAAGTTAACAGTATAATAAATATAAAAAAGCAACATTTGTGCTTTGTCCTGTAGTGACCCTATAATAGACTGATATTATAATTTCAAATATTTAAAACGATCTTTATTCACACAAGGTCCCTCCCCGCAAACCTCTATCTCCGCGTCATTTAAAACGCCACCTCTCTTTAGACCAGCTTTGGCGACGCCATCCATCTTCAGGCACCTATTGCCCAGCAGTCACTGCGCATGCAGTTAACGTGACCCATAAACAAAACTAAACTTACTAAAAAAAAAAGAAATGATAATTTTAATAATAGTTTTTTCTCCACACACTAATCTGGACACAAAAATTCTCAACCAAAGAACAATGCCCACTTCCCATACATTGAAAAACCTGATAATGAAAGGTTATGTATAGTTATGAGGTATAGTAGAAAGACTACCTGTAAGATTAGAAAATAATGTTAAATAGCCATTTTTTCGATTTAAACGTTACGAAGTCCACAAAATATTAGTGTTTTTTTTAGGTTAGGATTTGCCGTTACTAAATAGGAAAAAAGAAAAAAATGCGCTAAAACTAATTTTTAACGCTCGAAGTTTAGTCTAAATAGCTTTACTTACTAGGTATGGTCTTTCTTTAACTTATTTTTTTATCAATTACTTGAAACCAAGACCAACAAAACAAACAACACACACAACAATGAAGTCTGCGCCGATGCCAATCGCAGGACTGTCAAAGTGTCAAATGTGAAAATATTCCGTTTCACCTACGCGAACTCAATAATATAGGTACTGCATGATCAATTAATTTAATTATTATTTTTTATTGCGTGAGTTTATGTATGTAATACACAAAGACTAACAAAGAAATACTTAAATGATTAAATAAAACGTAAAATAATGCATAAAACTTAGAAACAGAGTTAAAACAAGTCAAGCAGCATTGTGTAAAATGGAACGTCGTCAAGAAAGGGTAGTTGAGGTGCGTTCAAAACATGGTAATACGTTTACCTTTGATAGAATTAGCAAAGAGAAAAAGTTAAATATATTTTTTTTCTGCGTTTCTTTAAACAATGTGATAAGCGTAATTAATACACAATTAAATTAGCTAAATTTTAAGATTTATTTCATGTCTATACATGGTCAGGTGAAAAATGAACATTCTTCTTTTTGAGTTACTTCAAAAACTACACACTTTCCTATTGCATTCCATTAACACTCAAGCTACACCAACCGTTCACTAAACGCTAAAACACAAGCAGTACTTGTACAAATTGAACAGCATCAGTGTATAACGCGGTCCCGACACAACAATAGTCGGTAAACGAGGGAGGTAATGGCGCGGCGACGGTTAACTTTTACGTTCAGGTGCTTACAGCGTAAACAGGTCTTCACAGGTACACTTAGCATAGTTTTGGAATAACAAGAGGATGCTCCAGTTAGTACACCGTTCTACATTCTTTGTGCAACCCTCGTCTTTAGTGTGATAACTGGGGTATGAATGATCAGAGCTAGGTTTAAGAAGGTTCTCAGAACTCAGAAAGTTACTGGTTTCACTGGAAGTATCCCATTTATTACCAGTACACCTGAGTCTGTAGAATATCAAATCACGAGAAATACACCTCCAGGAGTAGCTGTACCTACACCAAGCACGAGTGTTATCACTGGTCCATTCTGGGTGGAGTGTTTCTATTCTACTGTGTCGGCACTTGTTATGTGAGGACAAGTATAACAGTGGTAGGAAGGATTGTTTACAGTTAAATTGTGGAACTAATTGCTCCATGTGAGGCGGACGTTTCTCTTATGTTTAGTTTTTAACCTTAGTAACACAGTTATTTCAATGTCAACTATCTTCGTGCCAAAATAGGGTTAAAATCGTATAATTTTTTAATGCAAAAGGATTTTGAAACTACACTACTGCTCTCTACCTATTCATTTGTGTCTGTACGGTAGGTAAGTTTAAACTTTCCAAATGCACTGTAATTTATTATTCCATAAAAATTGGCAACAAAAAATACCCTTTTTATTTTATCTGTGCAATAACAACAAAAATGTGAAACATTATTTCTTTCACGGTGGAAGCGCAGGAATGTTCGTGAAAATTTTCCACCTTTTTTGTGATTCATGTTTTAAAAATTATAGCGTCCTAAAATACAACATGGCGGGTGGTTTAAAAATCTTGCGCGCGCTATCTGCTGGCGGCCGGCCAAACTACCTGCACAATAAATAATACAATCTGAGCTCGCGAGCCGGGGTTAACACACCTACGACTTTTTGTCGCACATGGCCGTTGAAAGAATTACTTGGAAATAAATAAGTGCGCGCTTCACTAGAAACGTTGATGACAGACATTTACAAAGTTATGGTGTGGTTTTACGTTAAGATATTTTTTATTACTTTACGTACTACTTATGGAATTTTAAGTTCCAATGTCATAATCGTTGACAAGTCTCTCTAAAATAAAGCTAAAAGACACAAATAATATGTATAAAACTCCTGACTGTATATTTTCAAGAACTGTCCTTTCGTTTAATTTAATATTAGGTACATGCGTTTCTCAATTAAATGAATCGCAGTTATTATCTAGCATAGTCTTAAAAAGTCGCCCGTCTGCACCACACACGCGTTTCGCCGCGAGCAACGGGCGACGATAACTGCCATTGTAATAGGTGCGCATATTTTTAGGCGTACTTATAACACACAGTAATGACTGCAAGTAGGTGGGCTGTGCGTGAAATATTCGCGCGTTTGTGTGCGCTGATTCGTAGAGCGCGATTATTTTAATGTAGCTGTTTAAAACGGTAATGGTTTTCGTGCGAACTTAATGTTAAGTTTACGCTTGTTGTGGAAGGAGGTAGGTATAGGAACGTTCTCTGATACTAGTTTCTGTGCGTCACTTCGCCTGCAGAATTAAGCAAAAGTTTCAAATTATTCCATGGAAATGTAAAGATAAAAATATATTATACGTTTAAGCTAGATCAAATCTATATTTGCCTCATTTCAACTACACTAAGAGTAACAGACATCCATATATCTATTCCCACAAACTTGCATTTATAGTACTAGTAGGATAAAATTTTGATAGTAATACCTATTTATGCTACTTTTCAATTTATAAACTTTAATCTTTATTTGTATTTATGTACTCTACAAAAGACATTGTTGAAGGTAGATATTTACCTACTTGTTTTTTTTTATCAAGCACCGTTAAGATTTATAGCAATACGCAGTACGAACACCTGTCATTTCACACATACCAGTCAATAAACAACCTGTTTTAAATCCCCCAGAAATCATAAAATACGTGTCTCGTCGTTCTCTCGGAAAGCATTTAAAAATTAATTGCACGCCTTTCAAACTGACGAAAAAATCTCTAACTGAAAAAGTTTTCAAACGCTTTTTTCTTTAAAATTTTTAAGTGAACTTGGTTTGGACAGGGATTAAGGGTCTCAGCTTTTAAAGATTCCTTCTCATTTATTATGTTTGTAATTAGATCCTAGAGGAGAAAGCTCGGATTTTGTAGATGGGTATTTTAGGACTTGATTTAAGTAAATCTAAATTTTACAAAGCTGAATACTTGCTTGAGAATGCCTAAGGCATTAAGTCCGCCTTTGTACTTTTGTGCATAAAGTTTAAATAAATAAATAAATACTTTGTTTATTTGAACACGCTAATTTCAAAAGTCAAAGTCAAAGTCAAAAACATTTATTTCAATTAGACCATTTACAGGCACTTTTGAACGTCAAGGAATCTGTCAGTTAGTCCGAAAGTTGAAGCTAGTTGCTCGTTCCAAAACGGAGGTAGGCCTCTATGGAGAAGAACGAGCAAGGAACTCCACGGCACTTTTTTAAATTAGGTTTTTTACAGAATCACATTATTCTTGTTGATTCTACATGTGATCACAATGAAGATGAGAAACAGAATAAAACAGATTCTGAAACTACTTGGCCGATTTGAAATAATCCTTTTGTGTTTTATAGCTCATTTATTAAAGAATGTTATAGGCTATATAACATCACGCTATGACACACGGGAGCGGAGCAGTAACTTAATGCGAGTGAAAAAAAAACAACAAAATTAAATTAAAAAATCTTTATTTCTGACAAGTACCTAAAACCTATAGTGTTTTAATAAGCATAATAATTATGGAAGTAAACCTTAATATTTAATATTTTGTTATCAGATTATTGTGAGAAAACACCTATTTTAATAGGCTTTTTAATGTTTTATATGGCCTCTAGAAAGAATCAAGTACTAGTTAGCATTGATCACAGTTTTGATTAGATATTATTGTAGTTATAAATTCATTTTCATGCTTAATAGACCATGACCTGACCAAACGTCCAGTAGGTACATATCCTTCTCTATATTTTTATTCAAGTATAATTTTTTAAGGCCAGTTCAACTAAATGAATGTCCAGTATACACTACACATAACATCACGGCTGTACAGTACCCAGCGATAAATATTGCACATCGACCTTTGGAAGGAGACAGTCAGCTAATTTCGGTTTCGTAGAGCGTTATTGTTAGACAGAGGTGTACCCATTAGTACACCCACATTTCGCCAGTTATATTTAAGTCCCATGTAATAGGGGGCGAGCCTATTGCCATCAACTGGGCACAAATCCAGACTCCGAGGCTGCTACTAAGAAATTCCTGATGGAAAAACTCAATAACACTACTGAATATAAATAACATTTACGTGCTAATAGCGCGAATTAGTATATTTCTATAAGCACTGCATCATAACCCACACTTATCAGTAACCAAAATCTGTAAACTTACAAAATTCAAACTTAAAAGCAATACCAGACTATTCCCTACAAATGTAACAATAAATAAAGAAAAACAAAAGAGTATCAGAAGCCAAGCATACGGGTGTAAGTGAGCAACACATTGATTCACCCAAGGTGAGTAAGGTGAGCGGGTGAGCCGATAGCCCGCCCTCCCATTACGCATTGTCTACGTGCCCTGGAGCACGTTAGAATGGATACCGCATTTATATTTCCCTTCAAGATGGTTGAGGCATTTTGATGGCCTATAAGTTCCTCCTTTCTTCTTTCTTGTTTATAAATTGTACATACTTAATGATTTTATTATTATTCATGTTTTGTGTTTAGGTTAATTATTGTATTTAATTAATAATCCATTTGTCTGAAATAAATACATTCTCAGTAGCGTGGCTTACACCTTTTCATTTATTTATACACAACTCATTTTTAAATATTAAAAAAAAAAATGTTTAGTCTTCATTGTTTTCACATAAAGGTAGAAGAAACAAGAATATTGTAACCAGGATTTTGTTAAAACTTATTTGAAAAGAGTGTCCTTGGAGTTTCTTGCTAATTTTTTTTCATAGAAGCCTACCTCCGCCAACTAGCTTCAACTTATCTGACTGACTGACCGACTCCTTGACCGTCTTATGAATAAATGATTTAACTTTTATTTGACACTATGTGTTTAAGGTGATTCCTTTAGTATAGACTGCGAAATTTATTTCTTATTTATGGAAGTATAGTTTTCGCCTTGAGCGTGGTAATTAATGCTCGAGCCTTCTCTGTTTAAGAGGAGGCCTTTGCCCTGCAGTGGGACATTAATAGACTGGTATAATTTTATGTTTTAATATTAAAAGTTATCGTCAATTAAAATGTCAATACAGCTTTGGAAATGATTTGATTGAAATAAGACAAAAAAGACAAAGTATAAGTGAATTGGAATTTGAATATTATTTCGCGATAATATAAGTTCTAAAACTATGTTGATGTTAATTTTGCTGGTTACCTTATTCCTATTTATATGATATTGTTTAAGCATGAAGTACCCAGTAATACAATCTGTGTTATTGGTCCTACTTATTTTTTTTTATTACCTACTATTTTAATTGACAAGTTTACAAAGTTCAAGTTAAATATAAAAAATATTGGTCAGCCGGTCTATTGTGGAAAATCTCGCGAGTTTCTTTTATTATTTTTATTTTTGTGTAAGTATTTATATTCTGTGGCAAGTAACATTTTTTTCTTTCTCTCGCCATACAGAGATTGACAGCGCACTGGTTAGAATAGACCGGCTGGAATATAAAAAAAAACTATTAGAACCAAAACAGGCAAAGATCATGAGATGCACCGCCTTCGCACATCGGTGTCACATCTTAAAGGCATACAAGGGTGAAACTGGACCGAGCATGAGTCAGGTATTTTAGATTAAGCGTCTAGACGACCGTGTGTCGCGCGCCTTATTTATGACCTTAACAGTAACACACGTGTTTTCAATTTAGATACACCAGCGTTTTTTGGATGATTTTAGAGATATTGTTCTTGTGCGTATAAAGTATTGCACTGTTATTCTGCTCTTGGTATATTTACAGGTACAAATTGTAGGTACGTAGTATCTTAATGGAACTGATTAGTTATCAAAAAAAAATTTTTTTCTTTTTTTAAACGTTACGCATAAAAAAGGTACAAAAGCGCACTACTTAAAAGCTTTTTTTTTTTTAGGTGGTAAAAATCATCAAATGACTCCTTCCGCCCTGGGTGGGGCGGAAGGGACTGTCAGACTTTTACTGACTAAAAAACCACCCTGTTCCTTCAAATGCTTGAGGCATTTTTTACCAGTCAACCAAAGGTGGTGAAAACAAGCGCGGATCCAGGGGGGGGGTCATGGGGGTCATGACCCCCCCCTGGGCTAACTATTTTCTTTTAATTAGAATTATTATTGTAATCGAAACGGAGCCTGTCTTGACTAGACCTGGGCGAGGGTGACCCAGATAAGGACGTCTAAACAAAAATTTTGGACACCTCTCTTCTTGGGCTATTCAAACCACCCCCATGTATGTTCTACGATTTTTTGCGGTTTAGGAGCTAGACGACATTTTAATATTTTTTTTGGATATTCTTTACATCAGATTTTGTAGATTTTCTCTTTTTGTGTCGCATTTTTTGGAAATATTTTTATTGATAATATGCTTGAAAGTATGGTCTTCGATCGATAAAAACAACTGTCTGTCTTATGGTCACCCGAAATTACTTAAACTTAGTTCAAAGCCAAAAATTATGTTTTGTAAATTACGTTAGATTTTCGGCTCTTAAAGAAAATCCTTAGTAAGGGCCCAAATGACCTTAAAGTAATTTCAAAAACTTCCACGGACCCTCAGCTTTTAAAACAGTACAAATAACTAGTATTTTACAGGACATTATTCAGTGCAATTGAAGCTCGAACATGGTAAGGCGAAAAAAGCAATATTTTAGTACCTACATAAGTGGACCCTAATGAAAATGAATTAAAATTAACTTTTATCAAGTTTTCAATGCAATATGAGCTCTTTGTCATGTTTATTATATTTGCACAATGGTGATTCGGAGTAGTTATTACAGTTAGGTTAGGGTTGCCGTCGAGACGGCGATGAAGTATTTGGGACTCGTCCTCGACGGCCGATGGAATTTTGGGCAGCACTTCCAGCGACTAGCACCCAAACTAATGGGTGCCGCGGGTGCGCTAGCCCGCTTGCTGCCCAACCTCGGTGGACCCAACGCCTCCTGCTGGAGGCTCTATGCGGGGATTGTGCGGTCTATGGCGCTCTATGGAGCGCCCGTATGGGGGGACAACCGGGCGGCCGGCAACGTCGTGATGCTGCGACGTCCGCAGCGAGCGATGGCCGTCAGGGTGGTTCGGGGATACCGCACGATCTCCTTCGAGGCAGCGAGCCTCCTTGCCGGATCTCCGCCGTGGGATCTAGAAGCGAGAGTCCTCGCCTCGCTCTATCACTGGAGCCGGGAGGCGCGGGAGCGGGGCATGCGACCGGTGCCGCGGGAGCACTCGCGGCGCCGCTCCGAGCTCCGCGTGATCCTAACGGCGGAATGGAAGGGACGACTTGAGCACCCCAGCGCACATTCCGGCTGACGCAGATGCTGGCCGGACACGGCTGTTTCGGGAAGTATCTGTGTCGCATAGGCCGGGAACAATCGCCCGGTTGTCACCACTGCGAGATTGCCTGGAGGACACGGCGCAGCACACGCTGGCGGATTGCCTAGCTAGGGCAGAGCAGCGCCGTGAACTCTCCGCAGCAGTCGGTGATCTCTCGCTCCCGAACGTCGTTATCTCGATGGTCGGGAGCGAGAGTGCGTGGGAGGCTGTCGCCTCCTTTTGCGAGCACGTCATGCGCGTAAAGGAGGCGGCAGAGAGGGAGAGGGAAGCAACTGCCTCGCTTCCCTCCAGGAGAAGACGTGAGTTGCCGGCCTGCGGGTGGTCGACCTAGGGGCAGTCCACCGCCCGATCAGATGCAGGCCCATGTAGGCGGCGCACGTGTTCCGCGCGCGCCACACTAGTGTATTCGGCGGCGCTTAGACCGCCGACGTAGACGGGACCCGCCTAGACAGGTGGCGGGTCAAAGCCTGGCGGGAACGCGGTAGAATGCGCGAGCGAATCCCGTACAAAGACCGGCCCAAAGATGTATCGAGGAACACCGCGGTGGTTTTAGCCGGTTAGAGTCCGGCACACCCCCCCGTCTTCCCCTAGACGGGGGATAGTCCATGAGGATATCCCCACGATAAAAAAAATGGGTTAGGTTACGTTTGGTCTGGATAGGCAAGTTAGGTTAGGTTAGGACACGCTGCTATAGCGGCGGTAAATCCCGTGTTGAAGGAGTGGCTGGAGAGGCGTCATGGTGCCCTCATCTTCCGGATGACGCAGGTGCTTTCTGGACATGGATGCTTCGGGAAGTACCTGTGTCGCATAGGCCGGGAGACGGTGCCTAGGTGCCATCATTGTCAGAGCTGCCCCGAGGACACGGCGCAACATACGCTGGAGGAGTGCCCAGCTTGGGCAGCGCAGCGCCGTGATCTCGTAGCAGCGACAACTGCGGGTAGCCGCTCTCTTCCGGACGTGGTTCTGTCCATTGTCGGGAGCGGGAGTGCTTGGGACGCCATCGCCTCCTTCTGCGAGGAGGTGTTGACCGCTAAAGAGGCGGCGGAACGGGAGAGACAGGCTTCCTCCTCCTATCCCACCCGCCGTAGAAGCACCAGGCGCCGGAGGGCGCAAAACGATCTCCGGCCACCATGAGATGGGTTCTGCGGGAGGCGGACTTGGGGGCAGTCCGTGGCCCGAACGGAGACAGGCCCGAGAGTAAGGAGGAGACAGTGCGGCCGGTGAGTGACGGCCGCACCGGGTGGCGGGACCCGCCTTGTGGCGGTGGCGGGTCGATACCTGCCGGGATGCGGAAGAATGCAAAAGGTAATTGAAGGAACACCGTGGGGTTTTAGTCGGTAAGAGTCCGACACACCCCTCCGCCTTCTCCGAGGTGGAGGCAGTCCATGAGGATTTCCCCACGAAAAAAGTTAGGTTAGGTTAGGTGAAACAGTTATCGCGCGGAAGGAGGCTGCGGAAAGGGAGAGGGAGATCTCTACCTCCCTCCCGACCCGCAGCAGGCGCACCGGGCGTCGGAGGAGGGCTTATGCCGACCTCCTCCGGCCCCCCTAAATGGGTCCAGGGGCGGCAGACTCGGGGACGTCTGTCGCCCCCCATTCAACTGGACCCGAGGTGGCGGCGCGTAGTGTTCCCGCGCGCCCCTCTATGACGTCGCGGGGGGAGTCAAACACCTCACTCCCCCCTCTGACCCGAGGTGGCCCGCAGTGGCGGGCCGGCACCGGCCGTGGATAGCGGAAAGAAAGTGGTTTACCGCAATCCGCGGCTTATGTGTGAGAAGGAACACCGGGGTGGTTTTTAGTCAGTAAGAGTCTGACAGACCCCTTCGCTCTCCCCGGAGCGGAGAACATCCATGAGGATTTTCCACCCCGGAACAAAAAAAAAAAGGTTAGGTAAACCTAACCTAAGTTTCCTAAATTTTTTAAATTAGTAATGAGCTCAAACTGTATTGAAAACTTAATACGTAAACGTTAAACGTTTTTATTTAAATAAATTATTATTATTATTTATTTATTTATTAATAAAAGTTCGTTTTAATTCATTATTTCGCTTTCACTTGAAAACGAAAATATTGCTTTTTTGCCTTACTATGTTCGAGCTTTAATTGCCGAATAATTTCCTGTAAAATACTAGTTATTTGTACTATTTTACAGAGCTGAGACCCCCGTGGAAGTTTTTGAAATTACTTTAAGGTCATTTGGGCCCTTATTGTGATTTTTCTTTAAGAGCCGAAAATCTGCAACGTAATTTGCAAAACATAATTTTTGGCTTTGAACTAAGTTTAAGTAATTTCGACTGACAATAAGACAGACAGTTGTTTTTATCGATCGAAGACCATACTTCCAGGATTAATAATCTATAAAAATATTTCCAAAAAATGCGACACAGAAAGAGAAAATCTACAAAATCTGATGTAAAGAAGAATTTCCCAAAAAAATATTAAAATGTCGTCTAGCTCCTAAACTGCAAAAAATCGTAGAACATACATGGGGGTGGCTTGGATAGCCCAAGAAGAGAGGAGTCCGAAATTTTCGTTAGAACGTCTGGGTATGACCCCCCCCTGACTTGAAGGCTGGATCCGCCCTTGGGTGAAAAGATGTCATGACAGTTGCAATCCTGGCCGCACACGGGCCACCGACCACAACCACAAAACGCCGCCATATAAATATTAAAGGAGTTTATAAAACACGAGATTTAGAACACGAATTTATAGAGCTAAGTAGTATTACAATTAAGTAACCAACAACGCTTAGAGTCATATCAACCTAAAGCTGAGAATTAACAGTACACCTCAATCTCACTTTACCTTAATTCACTGAGGTAGATGTTAATAGAACAGACCGACAAGAAAATATACAAAAAGAAATATCTTTACTCTTTAAATCCATGCTACTAAAAGTATAATACTCTTTTACACTTTAACAACATCGTACAATAGTCGATTCCCTCCCAATGGCAAGTATTCGAAGCGAACTATTTTCATTTTCACACCTGATCGAGCGATTCCGTGCGATCGGACGCGCACCGAGGCGGACGCCAGCGAATGCCAAATGACTACACGATTCCGGTGCACTATCTCAGAGAGAGAATTAGACAGGTTTCTTTTGCTTACGGAGAAGAAGATGTGGAGAATGTTTTATGTAAGGCTTGATGCCTTGATGCTGATTGTAGGTTAGTGAAGAATAAACTGTAGGCTTCTTGTTGTTAATCTCGGAATAAAGGTATGGAAATATACGGTTCCGCTGATTATAAAGGTAATCTCATGTTTTATTAGTGAGATCTTTGAGGGAAATTCAACTAAATTTTATTTTTGTTTTGTTTTTTTTAGTGTTGTGTGTTTATTTTTCTTAATTTTCTTTTTTCCTAAACCACCCAAGTATCGAGGCAAACAAAACGAAAATATTTTTTACAAGACTTACGCATGCGAATTGTTTTAGGTATATATTTTTAGATAATAAAACCACACCACTTGTAATCCTGTGACGCCAAACCTCTTTTCCCTCTAAAAAAAAACCTCTTACCTACAAGTGCACCTCCAATCGTCCTCTCAAGCACTCAATACTCACCTCAATGTAATCGCCGCTCTCCACTCGTGCGCAGCGGACGGTGCTCAGACCGGAAACATGCGCCATTTCCCCCACCTGTCGCCTCGCCGACTTCCGGTCGGCTCCTTGACTCTTGACCGCTGGAATGGACTGAAAGGATTTATGTTTGAGAACAAAATAACTGTCTTCACACTTTCATTTCCTGGTGAGTGTGGTTGGTGGCGCGGCGGTACTTATTGCTTTAAGGAAAGCGATTTTAAATACCTTTCTGTATCACACTCTGGGCGGATTTTTTAATGTCAGTTAACTTGTAACCGGGGTTTGAATATGGAGGTTTGACAGCTGTAGTATATAAAAATATGTCAAACTGACATATTTATTGATAAGATAGAAGTATCCGACTCTTGAAAAGTGTTTGGTCCCTAAGGTCGTAGCGTGATCTTATATAACCTTTCTCTGTAAACGGGCCAATCAGAACACTTCTGAGATTAGTGCGTTCAAACAAACTAACACTATAGCTTTTTATTATTAGTACGGATTATAGACAAATACAGATAAGTACATGCAAATTAAATACTTACAAATGACATATTGGTTGTTTATTTGAATTTGAAAGACTATTTTATCTGAATGTCTATAAGTCGACCTCTCAGCCATTTCACCGATTGAACTTTTCTTCTACCTTGTGAAAATTATCAGCATAAACATAGGTTAGTATAACCGATTTAAAACATTAAAACGAAGTAGTAACGTAAACAAAGGGACGTAACTCAGAACTCGCGCCACTAATAGAACTGAGATTCAGAATATTATTCGGAAAACATACTGTCCTGTCTGTATGTTACACTATAAATAACTAAGTAGTAGTGGGTCACAGACGCGACTACTGAGCGTGAGTTTCTGGGTTTGATTACCACGTTGGGCGTGTGGGTTATTGGGTTTTTACAGGTTTTTTAGGGAATACCTTTTAAAATAAATAGGCTGTGAATAGTAAATAATTATCATCATAGAACTGTAAAATCCCAAGCATACATAATAATTATAAAATATTGGTTATCTTTCAGCATCACCCAAACCCGCGGCCCAACACGAGTGTGTCCGCACCCAAGCCACGTAACTACAAGCACACAAAATAAATGAGTATGTTCACGCTATACAAGTTGGAAGGCGGCCAGACTCGCTGCGTCTCCTTACCTGTTACTACTCTTAATTTTAGAGGCTTTTTGTTTTATTTGTTTGGGAAAAGTTTTGCTAATGCCTTTGTGTGATATTTTGATAAAAGTACAAACAATGCTAGGACCGTGATTAAACTAAAATGTAATGAGAATATAGAGAATGTTTAATAGTCAATAACCCTTTTTTTTTTGACTGTGTATAAATTCATCCTCTATACGTGTTTGTAACGATTAGCTTTAGAGGTGGAAATAAGTAATATAAACCAGCTATTATCTTACTACCACAAAACTTTGTTTATCTCTTGTATAAGTTAAACAACTATTAAACATGAAATTCATTTATGGAGTTTGACATAAGACTGACATTAGACACGCGTTGAACAGGTGTCTAAGCTTTTGTGGTAAGACCCGTATTGTCCGGCCCACTTCAGGGCAAAGGCTTTTCGTATATCTACCAAAAGAAGGCACGAATATTTAATCACTACGTGTGTTTAAGGCGGATTGGCGATTTCAGACTTACATTAATCTATACTAATATTATAAAGCTGCAGAGTTTGTTTGTTTGTTTGTTTGTTTGTTTGTTTGTTTGTTTGTTTGTTTGTTTGTTTGAACGCGCTAATCTCTGGAACTACTGGTCCGATTTGAAAAATTCTTTCAGTGTTAGATAGATTAGTTATCGAGGAAGGCTATAGGCTATATACCATCACGCTACGACCTACGGGAGCGGAGCAGTAACCAAAGACGCGGGTGTAACCGCGGCGGACAGCTAGTTTTATTATAAGTCCAGGTTTCCTTCACCGATGTCAGTAATGACCAAAATGAACTTAGACAACTCACTTTTGTAATTGTCCGGTATCGAACCAGCAGCTACATGAGAGCCGAGCGCCTTTTTACCACAAAGCCATCACGACATTAATTAAGTACCTACTTTACGATAATACCACCAGTACATCTTTTACTATGTATATAGAGAAATCGTTTGGATAATATCATATTACGGACTTTTTTGCTGAATATGTTTGTGATTATTTTCCTGATGTTTGGTTGCACTACTCGGGTAGTGAGTGGCACACCTCACACTCACTATCGGCACTAATTCATAGTGTAGGTGCGACTGACAGTCGACACACGCGCCTTCTGATTTATCGCGCTGTCCTTCAGTACCACAGATTAATGATGTAGAAGGGACAGGGAAATTAAGCTACCCTATGCCCCTTCTTCGCAGCTTGATGATAAGCAGCATTAAAGTACTGCACATAATTATGTAAATTTTTTTATGTAGTTATTTTAAGTATTAGGTAATAATGCATTTTTATTTTATTTAGAGGTATATAATTAGTTATCCATGGTGAAAGGGAGAAGATATTAGGTCGGTTAAAATATTTGGTCATTTAATGTAGAACAATCTGCTATTCCATACATTTGAACCGTGACAAGTGTTACAATTTTATTTGGAATAGCAGATATTTTTCTAATAACCGGCACTACTTACTTATATATGTTATTTCTGAAGTGTCTGGACAATTCAAAAATGCCTGTGATTACATAATTGAAATAAATGCTTTATTGACTTTAATTCTAGAATCATCTACTGAATAAAGCATCCAACAAGAACATCCACTGCATCTATTGCAAGCGTTTAATTCACGATGTTCTTTCCATCGTGTATTTACGAGAACATACTTTTTAATAAAAATAATGTTGCATAAGTAATACGCATTACAACTATGACGAAAAGGACAGACAGTGTTCTTGGTTGGTTTCTTAAGAGCGCGGGCACACGGTGCGTTGCGGCGCCGCACCGCAAAGATTTCACCGTGTCAGCGGGCACACGAGCGGTGCGGCGCCGCAGCGTTGTTATAACGCAGCGGCGCCGTAGCAGCGAGCGAGCGTGTGTCCTTCCTTGTGACGCAGAACAACTAAGCGGTGCCGCTCCGACGTCGCAACGCATTCACCTCTCCCCGTCTCGTCTTGGTGGTTCCAAATCCGGTGCGGCGCCGGAGCGCATCGTGTGACATGCCACAGATATTTCTTTGTAAGACGACGCAGCGACACCGCTCCGGCGCCGGACCGCCGCCGCAACGCACCGTGTGCTCGCATACTTATACAAACTGTCTTCAT
Source organism: Hoplodrina blanda (assembly GCA_949316365.1). Taxonomy (NCBI): domain Eukaryota; kingdom Metazoa; phylum Arthropoda; class Insecta; order Lepidoptera; family Noctuidae; genus Hoplodrina; species Hoplodrina blanda. The sequence continues at coordinate 16,045,661 of OX438588.1, read as the reverse complement.
AAACAATTTTCATATCTATCAAAAGACAAAACGGAGACACTAATTACTGCTTATACGTTTAATAGACAGTATTTATTCTGTCATCTGTCTAATTCAAGGTTCACATAAAGCTTCAAATAATTGTTAAATAAATAATATTAACGTTTTTCCATGACATAAGTCCTAAAATGAAAAAAACATCACTAGTGATATTACCTGACCAAGACCTTTCCAGATTTTGGTAGATTTCACAAACTATTAATTTAAAATAAACTGACAATCATGCGCTGTCAGTTGCAAGAGTTTAATACAATTGAAAATTGTTTGTGTAAGAGAGAGAACACACAATTATGTGCACCATCTTTCGCACACAAGCATAATGATAAGTTTTATCTTAATTGTTAGTTAGCCAGTGGTCACGATTAAAATGAATAAACTTTTGTCTAAATGATTGATGATTGTCTTATGTTTTGATGTTTAGTTGACATTTAAACACCTCGACTGCCTCGTTGGTCAAGTGGTCGCAAAGCGCGACTGCTGAGCTTGAGGTCTTGGGTTCGATTAGAGTCTGGCACTCCCGTCCGCTCCGCCCAGAACGAAAGCAAAGATTTGATGATTTCCTATCGTTAAAAATAAAGGGTAGGCCTCTATGGAGAATAACGAGCAAGAATCTCCACGGACACGCTTTTCAATTAGGTCCCTCGTTTTTTGAGGTCAAAGATGTCACGTCTGGACTTAATAACTAATCTATGACGACGAAGCCCAACAAATCAACGCTATGCATATTGCGGCGGTCACCGGTGTCGCTGAATTTCATACATCAACACGTTTTTGTGCTTTTTTTTTGTGAATTCTTTGATAAGTCATAGACTCTGTATAGGTATAAGTACCAGCTTTAGGAGTGACTGACTCAATTTAATATTGTTTCTGAGAAAAGTACATACATCCAAATGTGATGATGGTTGTTTCTCAATATGCTTAATTTAATGGAAGAACATACCTATATCCATTACTACTCGTAGCTTATGTGTGATGTCGGTTATTACCTACGAGGAGTTCTTTTTCGCGGAACCTTAATATTTTTCTAAAGGAACATTAGTTAGTCCTTATAACATCAGCTATCTGCCGGTGAAAGTCCCGTCAAAATCGGTCAAGCCGTTTCGGAGTTTAGCTGGAACAAACAGACAGACAAATAATAAAAATGTAAATTGTTTTTGCCTATATGTACCGTGTAAACATACATATTTATTTTATACAAAGCTGTTATTTTGAAATTACAGACAAACACTTCAATTTTATTCATTAGTTTAGATTTAGATAAGCTTAATAAATTCTGTTCAATATTATCATTGTTAGTTTGTCACAACTCATCACTAGACTATGTCTCGTGTCCCTTTATTTCGAACGACCAAAAAATGTTAAGCAAAACCTTCTAATATTTTTATCAAAATTCCCAACCCTCCGTACCCCCGATATGAAAACATTTACCGGTCACTAACCAACAAATCATCTAAACTGGACCGATCTCATAAAGCCATCTTCCATACCACCGTGACACCGTAAAAAATACAAAACAGAAGGTTTAATCTCCACGTCAACTCTGCCACCAATTACCAGCAACAAGTAGGTATACATCCGGCTGCTACAGTTAGTCAAAGATGCACAATAATACTGAACAAGGGTCTTTCAAAATACACACACATCAGTGATAAACGTCAAAGACAGGACATAGGACAGATGTTGACTGGTGACCTCTGGGCATTCTAGTCTAAGAACTGGGTAGGATTCAACCTGGAAATTCAGGTGGATCCAAGTGGATTAGTCCATGGTCCACCCGTGTGGTATATGCTGCATTGTAAAATTAGATTAACTGCGCATAGCAGTACCTTTATCTAAACTTGATATTTTAAACATGAGTTTGTTTGTTGGTTATTTTTTTGTTTGAATGCGCTAATCTCTGGAACTACCAGATTCTGAACATTCTTTTTTCATTAATAAGAAGCTAAGTTATTGCTAAGTGATATCGGCTTTATTTTATTATCAAAAATAATGTATTATCCGTAAGATTCACGCGAACGGAGTTGCGAGGAAAAGCTAAGCTAAAGATTATTATAATTTCATTTTGAATAGTGGGCTTTCTGAACCTTTTTTACCGTGTGGCGCTATCGTCTAGACCGAGTTAATTTTCTGAATACCTGCGCACAATGCGCTCGCCCGGCGTCGTCGTGGAAAAAACACGGCATTTTTCTTGAACAACAATAGCGCGGATCTTTTATGGGATCTTACGTGGCATTTAAGTTATTGGTCGAGAGCAGGTGGACGGGGAGGATATTAGGTAATGGGTTCCGATGATAGGGGCTGCTTCCTTGTTGAACTTTGAAAAGAAATATTTTTAGTTTAGGAATGTCAGGGAATTAGTGTTATTAGAACATTTATTATGTTTGTTTATGTTTTTGTTTTGATATCATATAATTGTTGAAAAGTTTAAAAAAGTTAAATTATTTATTTCAACTCGACCATTAAAAAAAGGTTTTAAATGTCTCTTTTTTTGAAAATTTTTCTTGTATAATAAGAGAAGCAAATTTTGGAAATAAAGGATAATATCCAATCAAGAATGTTTAATTGGATATTTTCTTTGTGTACGAAACTCTATACTTTTTTTAAATCATGGTTTGGACTTATCTCTAATCTTGTACCCAACAAAATGCCTTGCCATCTTTGTTATAAAACTAAGTATCGTAAACTAATTCTGAAAAACTAAAACTAAAAATAATCCAAGAATTAAATTAATTTCTTCGATTCGGTTATCAGACAATTGAAAAACCTGTCCTTTTTTCAAACGGACGGTTTCTCGCACATTTATTCTCCAAGGCATAAAGTTTCTCCACTTATCAGAATTTCCAGCTTAGCGCTAAGTCCCGGCGTCACCTCTGAGGTGAATTTAATTGTCCCACGTCTATTATGTCCGTAATGGCGTCTTAACTCTGCCACTGTGCCGTCTGCCGATCGCGTGGAGTGTTCCATTGGGTACGAGATTATTTAGTGGAAAGTAGCCAAGTTTGAAAACATTATTTTAATTCAAATCTTGATACTTGATAGCCCGTTTACTACCACCGTATAAATTACTTTACTACTTTCGTCGAAAATGTTCTTTTAGTTTTATTTCTTCTGATAGATCATAGTTTTACATAAGCATTTTAATTATCGTTGCAAGCAAACTAGAGTGTGCATTTGTTAAGTAATGAGAGGTTTCAGCTTAGCCTGTGACCTTACGTTTTGTTTTTGTAAGTGTTTTAGTAACATAATTTGTAAGCAAATTTTTACTATATGTCTTGATACTTGAAAACAAATTGTTTAATAATAGTGCCGGTCAGGACACAAAAAATTAACAAATATTAAAAACAAATAAAATGGACCGCTTTTACAATGAATGGACTGTTTGTTTTTAATATTTGTTAATTTTTAGACCACTATAAACCACATCTCTGAACATCACCTGGCGATGATGTGGAAATTTCAATGATTGAAAATGAAATGTTAGTTATTTTAAAGACGTGACAGCCATAGCTAGACAAAATAAGCCTGTTTAAACTTAAATCTAGCTACAAAGAATCAATCCAAACAATCGTATTAAAGTGGAAAAGTGCACCGTTCGTTCGCCCCAGATCGTGTGTAAGTGGCGGCGCTAATAAAGTCGTCTCATAGTAACTGCGGCTAATCTCACCCGCCGACCCGCGAGCGTACACCTTAAAGATGCGCCCTAACATGTAAGAGACAGCGGAATCAACATAGGGACCTGATGAAACTTTAAATCTTTTAGAAGTTTAGAGAATCGAAGAAAACGAAGTCTTGACAAGACTACAAGACAGTTATTTTTATTTTACTTAAACAATTCAGCAATAATGGCTTCCTCTTACAAAAATTAACCTTTCGCCACTGGTATAGGTACACTATTTGTTTGGATACCAGTGACAAAAACTCGTCTGCTTTATCTTTATTCTACTCAAAAACGCAACTATGATAAACGGCCAACTGTAGGTTTTTGGTGCAGTTTATAATGTCAGTTTATTCTAACAACATTTTTTTTTTAAGCGATTGAAAATTTCTACCCACTTTAAAATAATCGACTGAATCCATAGTTATAGGCTGAGAGTCATTTTCCTTTCTACCTTGTATACCTGTTCTAAAGTATATTATTACTAGGTAGGTATTACAAAGTTATACAAAAAAGGTTAAAAAAACTATACAAAATGCTGACATTTCTTGAATATCCCGCTCTCATCTTTTCCCTTGGACCAAGACATGTCCAAGGATCGACCAGACGAATGGTTTAAACTAATCTTATTATACTTGAAAGCGTTTATGGGATCATTATGGAAGAGCCAGGGTAGTGGCAGGGTGAGCCAGGGTAACGCCAGGTAAAGGCGTGTGAGCTTATGATTGTGGGACTATTATTGGAGGTTGTCGAACGTTTATGTTTGTAGTAATACTATTAAACTAGACGTTGCGTATTTGGTTTTTTAAATAATAACTTTATTACGAATAGCACAATAGGTATTTCCCCTTTGATATGATTAAAGCATTAAGTCCGCCTTTCTACTTTTTTGTTGCATAAAGTTTGAATAAATGAATAAATAAAGTCTTGACTAAATAAATCTTACTTTACATTTACGTTTCATTCACGCTCTATTTAAAAATATTTCCACAGCCACTTTCAATGTTTAATTTTTTTTAAATAAACCATAGTAAGTACCTAATGTCATTCTACTGAATATAATCTCATTTCGCACGCCAGAAAAGTATAAAGTTTTATGATATTGAAGACCAACAATCAATCAAGTTGAGTGTAATCAAGAGATGATGAATGGCGTGAAGATGTGCTGTGAGACTCCTGCGACTGCGTCATCTGTCAGGATCATAGCGCCTTACCTATTGTACACCTTGACGTGCGCTAGAGTTTTTTATTACGGTGATAATGCTGTACTTATACAGTATTTTATCATAAGTACCTATTTTCTAAGAAAATTTACTAGTCAGAAGTTCAAGGGGCCATTCTACTAACTTATAACAACGATTGCAATCTAATCTTTTTGCCTATCTATCAAAAATGCTTGCTAATTGTAGCTGAGATGAGATTACTACTAGATATTGAACGTTTTAATTTAAATCAAAAGGCCAATTCTTTTAACTAAAGCAGAATTTGCCATCTGATTTTATAAATTAAATTCATTTTATTAATCATATACTTTTATAATAATCGCTTAAAGATATAAACCCGGTCCAAACATAACCCCAGCTTTACTCTTTGTCTCTTAGAAATAAAATGTCCATAAATCTATGCTCTTAATGACTCAGTCATAACATAGTACGTGGTGCGTCCATTTGCACAAAATATTTGTATGTAAAGCAGAAGAGCAATCCACTTATACCGTCTCTTACCTGCACGATGCTCGTCTGTTACATTCTGCTACTTACAGATGGACAGTGGAGGGCGTGGAGACGAGTCATTTATTTATTTTTCAAGGTTTTTAGGGTTGTTTAAAATATACAGGTGCTGTCGTAGCTTGTTAGGACCCGTTACTGTCGTGTTTAAACTTTACAGTAGAAACGCAACAACTCATTCATTTTAATCCGAACCCAAATTAGGGGTTCTCGTCACGATTAGTCAGCTGATTTAAAAAAAGGTATCGCTTCTAAGAAAGACGAAACAACAACTTTTTTAATTCTGGGTAATCTGTGTCTACGTTCCCACTGGTAGTTGTGAAGAAACCAAGTTCAGCTCCAACAGGTACTCCTTCGCTCTTAGACTAGTTTCTCGTGTTCGGTTTTACACGGCGTTACCTACGTTTTTATATTCAATCAATTCAAAACCTTCGAAACGTCATGCAAGAATCCTACAAAACTAAAAACTGCAAATATTTATTGGATTATTCGTTGACAACACTGAAGATAAAAACGTCCAACACCGTCTCCATGCCTTCCAGAATGCACAATTTGCCAAGGACTTACCTCTTCATAAAGAGGGCTGGAATTTTTCTTTATTGTCGGGATTATTTGAGCGCCCTCTTGTGAGAGGTTTACGCGATCTCAAGATGACTGCGGCCCTTTTACGACAATATCAAACTGCTATTCACCTTTATACTTTTATATTAAGTTATTGACGATCAGATTCTGAGCGCGTGAGCTTTTTACTTAGACTTTATTGCTGCAGTGAGGTAGAATTAGGCTGAAATGAAACTTATGTGAGAGGCAATAATGACGGCGCTATTTTTGCAAAATATGTACGTGAATAATACATTATTTATTTGTTTTCATGGGTTTTTGTTCAGTATTATAAGAATAATAAAGTTGGAATTAAAATTGAATACTTTTAGGTCATTGTAACAGTTAATACTCCCCTCCTTTTTTTTTTTTTTTTTTTGAGGTGGTAAAAATCATCAAATGAGTCCTTCCGTCCTGGGTGGGGCGGAAGGGACTGTCAGACTTTTACTGACTAAAAAACCACCCTGTTCCTTCTGTTGCCCTTTACGTTCCGGGGCCACGGTATCCTGTTAAGACGTCCCGCAACCCCGGCAGGCGTTTGGCCCCTATTGGGGCCCCGTCCCTGTGCTGACAGCTCTTTGAGGCGCGCGCGAACAGAACGCGCCGTCGACCCGGGCATGGTCCTTGATCGGACGGCGAGCTACCCATTACTCGCCGTCCGCAAGCCCGCGCCTACGGTGGCCGGATGTCGCCTCGCGACGTCCGACGCCCTGGGCGTCTCCCGCGGCGGCTGGGGCGTGAGGTGGAGGGTGTTGTTCTCTCCCTCACGCGGCCCGCCTCCTCCTTCGCTAGCATTACTGCTTCGCAGAAGGAGGTGACTGCATCCCATTCCCTCTCGCCCCGGAGCATGGCCTGAACCAGGTCCGGACGCGAGAGGTCGCCGCCGCCTATCGCCTCCGTGAGGACACGGCGGTGCTCTGCCCAAGCGGGGCAGACCTGCACCGTATGCTCCACCGTGTCCTCCGGGCGGTCCAATACTCCCCTCCTGTGCTGTGGATTGCAGCGTGATGTTATAATTTATAGCCTAAGTATATTATCTAGCCTCATGAATATCTGACTGACATAAACAAACAATTTTCCAAATCAACTGGTAGTTCCCTGGAGATTAGAACGTTTAAACAAACAAACGAAAAAACCTGTTCAGCTTTATTTAGTAGGTATAGATTTCATCTTAAGTGCAAAATTTTTACAATACTAAACATTTGCTATCCGCAATAGGCAACAATGAAAATGTAGAGAGAGCTCGTACGCTGCAATTTTCTTCCGTTCCCAATCAACATTCCAACAAACAGTGTTCCAAATAAATAGTGACAGAGGTACATACAGTTGAAAGTTTTCGTTTCCAATGCGCAGCGGATTCCTGAGCTGAGCGCACTAGACAACGCGAACAAATAAATTATCATTAGTGTATGTAGCTCACGGCAGATGCACTCGCCGTTGATGTAAGAAATGTGGATGCGGTATATGAGGTAGCACCATAATACTTCATCCTTCTATTTAAAGAAGATATGAGAAGACACAAATCTCTACCTACCTTGACGAAGATAGTCTTAATTGAATGTTCAGGGTATGAGGCAACTATTTTACTTGCCATAGCACGCGGCGCTTGCGGTAGTGACGCAATCTTTTTTTTTTAATTTTTATTATTAAGTTATTATTAGTTTTTTCTTTAGATTAAGTACCAACTTGTTTGGGCTGTTGTAAAATTATTTTGTATGCGTCACTTTCACGTGAATAAATTGTTTTTCTTTCTTTCTTTCTTTCTTTCATAGTTTCTGACCAACTGTCAAATGTCACATAGTGAGTTTTTTGAATCCAGTGTCTCATCACAATTTGTAAGGGTTATCTTGGGCAGTAGGTACGGCGTCTTTATATCGTGCAATCAAATAAACCTATTTTATTTATAAGAAGATGGATAATGAAAGACTTAAGTTAACCTAAAAAAACTACTATACTAATATATAATAAACTATAATAAACCATAATCGTCAGAAAGCCAATCACAAGTTCGAATTTAGACTTACACTAGAATTTGTGGTGTGAGCTTACAAACAGTAACACATTATTATAGTAAAAAGTCATAAGCAATTTATAAATTATACTTAAACTTTATTTTCATAAAAATTGATTTTTTGTAATCTATAAAATTAAATAACAGCAAAACGATTATGTATTTTATTCCCGCGTGCAAAGCTGTGCTGTTGTTCACAACAGCTTTTCTCCGTCTCCCTCCTAGTTTCCCATCTACCTCCTCCAGACCTCCGACAACAGAAAACCTATATTTAGGTTCGTAGATCTTCGCCTGGTGACACAGTGTGCACACATTCAGCCTGCACTTACGGTGAGACGGTACAAATTGAAAACGCGCTCAACGGTAAACGACAGTGATTTGTCGACCGTTCCCTTCTCGCACATTTTAGCTAAGACTTTGTCTAGCTTCTATGAATTACTAGCTTTTGTTGCTATTGCTAAGATTACGTAGGTACAAAGCATTTAAAATTGTCTTATAGTAATTCAACTTGTCACGATTTGCAAAGTGCTTAAGGTGACTTAAAATGTCTGTCTCCCACCATTTACATATTAAAGACATCTGCAGTATCTACCACACATTTAGTTAAATAAAATGATATTTAATTAAATCACTTATTTCAAGTACGAACACTTAGTGCTAGTAACAATTTACTTACAAAGTTTATTAGTAAAACACTTACAAAACAAATAGTTCGTGATACCACTTCTGCAAGGTCGTCAGCTGAGCCCTTAAAGGCTCAGCCGACGCCTTGCAGCAATGGTTCACAAACACAGTTCAGTCTAAAAAAAACAAATCTAAAGGTCTATATTAAAATCGTTTTTATTTACTAGACCAACAAACTGTTCTAGCTCAGTACCTTGCTTAAAATACCTATTGGATATATTATTTGATATAAAAACGTCTCATCAATAAAAGTACTTCAAATAAAACTACATATTTATTATCAACTTCTCACCTATAAAAAAAGTATCAAACCCTCTCGGTCCAGACGTCAAACTAATACCGAAGTGCCGTCACTCACTCCTAAGTTTCAGGTAAGTACGATTTTTTATCAGCTTTGTGTCGAGTCGCAAGTAATCGACACTCGAATTAATGTGGCGTCACTAACTCGGCCGACGCCGGCGCACTTTTAAAAATCTCTCTTTCTTAATTTTTACATCGTTGCAAGGTGTTACTTGTTAAGGGATGGAAGAATTTTACGTGAACAATGTCGATATATCGATAGGACTATTTTTGGAGTGTTTTTACTGTATAGATAAGCCTAATTGACTATTTTATATAAATGTTGAGACTTTCCTTTCAATCCTTTCCATGAAATAAGTTAGGCTTAACCAAACTAATAAAATTTTATCGCAAATTAATAATTTATATCGTAAACATGATTATAATTATTTAATTGGGTATTAATTTGAGTAAGCAAAAAAGCAAATGAAGCAAAGTTTTGCAGTATTGTATTATCGTTACGCAAAATAATATCGATAACTTTCCAAAGGTGATTGTTTCATGCCCTACCCATGTCTACGTAGGAACCTATTAATAATTTGCGGGTGGCAAAGTTTTTAAAAGTGTTTTCCCCGGTCGGCACCTTGTTGGGGTGGGCAGAGAGAGGGCCCATTAATTACACCACCTCACTTGCTCATGATATTGTCGACTTTTTATAAGCACGGGGTGTTCATGAAAATTGTTATGTTGGCGCTGAATACGCGTTCATCCCCCACTTGTTTAGATTTTTTGAGGTCAGGGCTCGTTGGAAGTTTGTGCATGTTTTTAGGAGAGTGAACCTACGCTTATTTTAACGTGTCAAGTTTATAAACTACCAGCTTCTAGATACTTCTTGTTTGAGAACTGGGTCTACATAATTTTTAATTCTTGACGACAAAATAGAAATAAAAATATAATTACATGTGTACATTCATGGGTATTTATGCTGGTAAGAAAAATAATTTTGAGTATACATTCTGAAACGCAAAAAAAATTGATTAGATCTTAAATACTATATGGTATAACATAACGTAACATCACGCCTGTATTCACCGAAGGGTTAGGCAGCGGATCTTAAATAAACTTTTACAAAAACCATCTTCATTGTCAAAGTCAAATCATTTATTTCAAAGAGACCCTTAAAAGGCACTATTATGTATGTATGTGACGTTACATACGAGAAAAAAGAATGAAATCTAGTTGCCCTTAACTTCCCTTAACCGTGAACATAAGCCTCTTCAGCGCCACCTCAACGACACTTAATATATTCTGCTCGCCACGCAAAAATTCACTCAAATATTCCTACCTTATTTTTTCGCCATAACACTAAGTTTTCGTACGCAATTACATCACCTATTCATCTCGCTGGAAGGGAAATAGGAAATTGCTTAAAAACTTTTATCTGAGCGCCTGAGCCGTCACTCCGGGTGATGGCGCGGCCATTTTTCAAAACTCTCTCGCAACTGAGGTGTGCTCGCCGACGGCGTTAAAAACTTGTGTTTTATGAGTTTTTTGTGTCTCACTGTATTAAAAGTAGAGGGATCTTTTTGTTATTGTTTAAGCAAGACATGTTTGAAAAACACTTGTAACTCGAAACTGTTACTGATCTATAGTGTATAAGTAAGTTGTTATAATAATACATAATTATCATCAAGTCTGTAATCCCCGAAGGGTTAGGCAGAGGTGCATCCATTAGTACACCTACAGTTCACCAGTTATTTTTATATTCGTGACGTAAGAAGGTGAACATCTGAATTCTTCTAGTCCATTCTTCAGTTCGTCTTTTCAGGATTTGAATCCTAACTGCACTATCATCATAATTACTTAAAACAACTTGAGACCTGGCACAAATTAATGAAAAAAAACACTTAACAACTTTTTTAAGACTAAGAAGAAAAACCTCCAGTTTTTACGTCCGTCAAAACAGGAAGTCGCCTAAAGCGCTTCCGGCCGATAACAACATCCGGTGCGAAGTTCCAACGAACTTTCGGCAAACTTTCGGCAACTTTCGACAAGTTTCGAGCGAAGCAGGTGCTCTTTTCGGATAAAAAGTGGCACCTTTTGTTGAGAAAATCTTTTTATGTGGAACTGAAACAGATAGGATTTTACGACAAGATCATTGTGGACCCCTTCGAGTGTGCTAATCTGTTTTTAAGAGTTTGTGCAGATAATAGCGTGACGGGAGATTTTTTTAAGTAACTTTATTAGATGTTGAGAGGGTCTTAGCGGTTGCGGAGGAAAGTTCGGATTATGCCGCTGAGATGCGCACTGATGTGTTTGAATCTGTTGTAAAAATAATTTATGAGCAGGGTTGTTTGGATTGTCTTCAACGAATCAGCAACAATTTAATGAATTTACAGTATTTGAGAAATTTTTATACATAGATACGATCCACCGTTGTAGGCACGGTGGACATGCCCACAACCCAATTTTTTTTTCTTCTGAAAGAAAACATAAGTTTGAATTTGTTATTTTAAGTAAGAACCTAACTAAACATAGTGTGAAATGAATGCCAGCGTTTCATTAAATCTAATAAGCTTTCAAGCTACACAAGTTTTATTAAAATCGGTACAGTAGGCAGCCAATAGTTCAAATCGCACTTGACCGATTTCAGGTGACCGTGACTACATTCTTTATTGAGGACTGAATCCGCGCCTGTACCTACTTAAATAACTTTTGTGCATGGCTACACTAAACTATTTAAATAGTAGGCACTAACTTGCATCGAGCATCAATGTCAAGAGGAATTTACTGCCAGGGTTCTCCATAGTACAAGTAGTGCGTATCACAGAAAAATGACACCCGGTACACCACCCTCATCACTATCAGCAACAAAAACTCACATCACCATCCCCACACACAATACGCGCTTACAAACATATCGTATGTCCACAAACATTTACCTTAGATGCTCCCAAAACTCTTGAAAAGTAACCCCTTTCTGTCTCGGGGGCATGATGGCGATAAAAACTGATTGCAGCGTGTTTACGACACCTGACGTGACGGCGTGACACCTGAACACGGCTCTCGGAGGGACGTTTAAAGGGGAAGGTTGGCCTTTTTAAGATGGGAATTTTAGGGAATGCGCAAAGTTAGTAAGAATGAAAGTGTGTACGCGTAGAGTACGCAATAGACTACTTTAACTGTTAATTGGTACATGGGAAAGATATGTCACGTATTTACCTTTTACTCAGCCTTTGTGGAAGCGGTTGGAGTCCACTAACCTCTAGGCAAATGAGCTTCATTAAATTCAGCACTTGACGGTTTTGCAATGTTTAGGATTTTGTAAACCTAAACCTAATTTAAAAGAGTGCCGTGGAGTTTATTGCTCGTTCTTCTCCATAGAGGCCTACCTCCGTTTTGGAACGAGCAACTAGCTTCAACTTTCGGACTAACTTACCGACTCCTTGACAATTCAAAAGTGCCTATAAATGGTCTAATTGAAATAAATGTTTTGACTTTGACTTTTTACATAATAGTTTTCATTTGGAATTTTAAGGATATTTAAAGCGCTTGAAGCATCGCGTCAACTGATATCCAGCGTGTGATACTTTGCTTTGTGTCACATAAGTAACAGACATCTCGTAACGTGTTAACAGTCTTCGTCCGTAATTAAAAACAATTAGCTGTTCCATACATTTTAAACGTGGAGGTGTTGCACTTTTGAATGGAACAGCAATTCTTGTACTGAACCCATAATGAAAGTTTTTATTACGTTGTCGTTTCCAATCGTTATTATACTTTGTACCCTTTCATTGAATGAATAGGTACACCAAAATAAACCAAACGATGAATAGAATGTACACTCAGGATCACTCTGCCAAATCACAAGGTGTGTTTGAGAGACAATGCTGGATCAATGCGGCCCCTGTAATCACCGCGCCCTGTAATCTGACTGATTACAGCCCGCTACGTGGGAGGTACGTAGGAGGTACGACGGTAGTTATTAGATACCGCATAATACGTCATTATGGTGAATGTGAGGCTTTGTGGAGTGTTGGATTAGATTTAGTAGGATAGATTGCTTTTAAGATAAGGCAATAAATAACTAGAATCCTTTTATTTTCTTCAAATGTAGGAATGTAAACAAATAAGGTGGTTTTTTTTTTTAAAGTCCCGGTACATTTTACCATACGGCATGCATAGTATTCAATCGCATAATTGCATACTATGCATGCCGTATCTCGTAATCTTATTAGCTTATTACATTCCAATCTAACACTTCCAATATAAGTTACAGCATTAGATAGGCACAAATTATAGTTTATAACATAAGTTGAATTTACAGATAGCAATATTTCAGTTGAGAGTTTTGTCATAAAACAAATTTGAACATTTATACAGTAGGTAACGATTTTATAAACATTTGAATGGATAGTTTAAGATAATAGTTGGTTTTCTGTGTTACGAATCGCATATACGATCCTCGCACAGGATTGATGTGATATTTGTATTTGTAAATGCACACACAAGAAACGGGATAACTTATAAGTATCTACTGATTAGCTTGACTCCAAATTTCACGAAAGGTCACTCGCGTAAAAAGGCCAAAATAAGCCAAGTAGGTACAAACTTGACTGAGCACCCATAATTAGAACCATCTTAACAAATCTGCAATTAAAATTCACAAGCCACCGCAAACTTTCTATAATTCTACACCAAAAATTGCGGCAGCCTCACAAACTCCATCGATTCACATAATCGGCTCAGACAGGTGTACTACGTCGATGGTATTTTAATTTCCAACTAATTTCAGAGCTCGTCGTAAAGCGGATTGCGAAGTTTAAAATGAAGCGACAGTGCCGAAGTTAGGGCCGCGGCCTGGCGACTGCTAAATTCTCTGCTAAATCTGTTTGGAGTTGCCGAGTGCCGACTATTGGTAATTACGTTGCGACGTCGAAGTGACGGTAAATGGGCTATGATTGAGTTACTTTACAATACTGTGATTGGAACTCGGGAGGGGCTGTAGAAAGGTGTTTAACGAACTGATTGATTTGAGAATTAAGGTTTAATGTGGTCGGTATTTTATGAAGTTTAAAGTGTAGTCAATTTAGACTTTACTTTAACTATCTTGTGACTGGAATAATACCGAAGTCCCGATAAGATAAATCAAGAAATTCGTAGCACGACGTAGCTGCGTAGCGTTGTCGTAGCAAACACCATCAGCATACACCGTTCTATAGACTCTATATAGTTTTCCCCTGCCTGTTTTTAAGTTTTCGGAAAACTAGAAAAAGAGTATGATGGGTGCCTATTTGGAATATCTAATATCTATACTAATATAAAAAACCACTGAAGAGTTCTTGTTTGTTACGCGCTATACTCTGGAATGACCAGTCGAATTGGATTTTATTTTTTGTATATTAGCCAGGTTTATGAGGAATAGTACAGGGTACATGACATTACGCTGCGACCCATAGGAGCGGAGCAGTAACCAAAAAAGTCGAACAAAGTCGGGGGCAGAAGCTAGTCGATTATATTTTAAGAAAAGTTCATATTTTCCAATATATTCAGCCTCAAAATGTTCCACATCAAAGCTCAGCATAACTGCAAAGAAAACGTCTCCGTTTACTTTAGTGTTGTGTAAGTTATCGACGCGCAAGGTGCTCCACGTTAAGACGGCGGGCGCTTGCCGCGGCACGCGCGCTTATCGACACCGCCCAATGTGTAGGGAGGTGAAATATCGACAATTATTGATCTCTATTTTACAGTTATAGTTGCACGATGAATATTGAGTGGCCGTAAACTTAGTTGTGATGTTGTTTTGTTTAGGGAACGTATAATACGATGTAATTTGACTTTTACAGATTACCTAGGTACAATATACATTTCTATAATTTAATTAAAACTTAATAAGTTTCCAACAGATGAAGTTTATTCTCGTTATTTACCGGTTATTTCTTCGCCTTGCACTGTCTAGGAATTAATTACGATAAATCAAATGTAAGAGATGAGAGACGAATAAAGATTATGATAATCCTACTATGAAGTCCTATAAATCAATCATTGCCGTGAAGAGTTCAATGTCACGCTACACAATGCAGTAATATTAAGTACGACACGACCACTCCAACATTTATCCGCTCATTAAAAAACAATCACATTTATCAAGTACCTACCTAATCATTTAAATCGACACAACTCATCACTAAAGCTGACACCTTCGAATATATTACTCCGTGCCACTGAATCTAATCACGATCTGACGGATTAATATCTAACCGTGTTCCCGTCTGCTGGCTTAAACCCACCGGCCATTTTGTGCCCCATTACTTTAACACCTTTAATCATAGCACCTTGTTTCGTGAACAATAAAGCCGAAAATTGAACTCGCAAAGGTCAGGCTAAGCTGGTAGTTTAAAATATTGAGTGGGTTACATCCAGGGGCATTGTGAAGATTTATTATTATACCTGCGTATTGTTTGAATTGTTGTTTAATATTGGATTAGAAGGCTGATGGATTTAATGACGGAGTGATGGATTGCGATGGTAATGCAGTGCAGAATATTAGTGCGAGATTTTGATTAACTTCTGGATACTTATTAATTTCTAAAAGATTGCTACTGATAGCTAAACCTGAAGGCCATTATCTAAATGATGTTCAAGTCACAATCTTACATTAGAGACTATCAATGTCAAAAATGTAGACATAATAGAGGATTTTTTTTTTAATTTGGGACTGGGATTAGAATGGAACAGGATTGCTTTTCAGATCATAATAACCACGTTACATAATTACACGACTGCCCCAAAAAAAGGAGTGTTATGTGTTCAGGGTTAATGTATGTATGTATGTATGTGAGTTTCTTTATTCCACCATAACTTTTGAACGCCTGAACCGATTTAGATGTATGGGGTATCGTTATCGTCGCAATCCTTGCATCGTTCCGAGTAACATAGGGTAGTAAAAAATAAAAAGAAACCGGTGTGGTCACTTGAAAACGCAAATTAATACCAGCCTCAATTTATTTTTTCAATGAATCTGGTCGTGTCTATGTTTATCGTCTAGAATTTGACAAGTAGATTAAAAAAATATATAACACTGTTGATTTAAAACGTCGTAAAAAAAACTGACGAGTAAATTTGCAGTCGTGTTTTTTAATATTTTTAATTATAGTAGCTTGTTATACATATTTTTCTAAAGAAAATCATGCAACATCAATGTATCAAATGGTCAAGCGCGCATACCTATATTGCTGATTGGTTGGTGACACAGCTTAATATGCGCGCTTGACTGTTTAGATTTAGGGCTACAGTAATGTCGTAATGTGTAGGTAGGTATCTACACATTACTGTTATTATTTCAAAGCCACAAAAATCTAATTTTATAAAATTAGATTTTTGTGGCTTTGAAATAAATAAAAAAAGTTCGTCAATTTTATTAAGTTGGATGAAAATTGACACCACATTTTACAATTCCCACACAAATTCAATGGGGAATCGCGTTTTGACAGGTCATAGAAAATACGTCAATTGATTGGTAGTATGATACCCAATTTTTCACATTAATTTTTCGTGCGAGAAACCGGGACTAGTTATCATTAATCTATAATAGGTAAGGTCTGTATTTATGAACTTACTAAGTACTTACGGACGCTACGGACCCTCTTCTTACTTTATAATCGGTTTATCAGTGCTTAGAATCGTGTTCCATCTAGTCATTACTTACCTAAATGTTATCCTATGTTGTTTTTGGGTGTTGTTATGTTGTTGTTGGTCCCTTATCTTAACTGTAAGGCGTCAAATGTCTTGGTTAGTAGGCCTAAAGTAGCCACTTAGTTTGTCTAGATAGATATAGGTACTTTTTTTTATACTTAGGTGATTATTTAGCGATGGTTGCTAAAAGAACATCAAATTATACGTACATCATCATTAACACAAACCTATTTTGACAGCCTGACCTTGACAACAGCTAGTGAGGCATCTACACACTCACCAAAGGTCAACTATGCATCGATCACCGGCCAACTTTCTCTACTACCTATTAGTTATATAAAAATGTCTATCAAAGGCACCAAGGCTTGCCCTCCAACCCAGTGACCCAGTAATGTGCACTAGAACTAGATGGTCGCTAAAAGGTGTGGAGTGGCGGCGCGTGCTCGACAGTCGATGTATCGACGTTTCAGGTCAAACGACCACTGAGTGCGACTTGATGTGGGGATTAGGGAGGGGAAGGTATCGATAGTTTGGAGCGGTAATTACCTGTATAGGTGTGAATTGGTGATAAGTGTGCAGATATCAGTGAAAATGATACCGATATTATATTTAAATTCTTCTTAATTCAATAATGTTCTTGCCTACTTGAAAGTCGTCATTTAAGCAGCTTATACGCCAGCTGCGCTAATTGTTCTTACCTGTCAAATATCTAAAGAAAACAAGCGTAAATACAGCAGTACTTACATCTTATTGTATCTTTTTCGAGGAGGGCTACAATTAAATTCAGTCAATTACAGTCATATTTATTTAGCCTTGGTCTCTCCTCTTAAGCGTCAACATATCGATACTGCAGCGCACCTCTACCCGGTCGCTGTCTAAGTGCTAGAGGGGCGGTACCGCGGCAGTCAGCGTTTTGCAAACGGGTTGAGTGTCCCAGGTGCTTGGCTGAGTGTGGCGCGTGGCCGGATGTGGGACAAGCCGATAATGGGCCGCCACGTAAGTGACGAGACGCTTCATCGGGGTTACTGTGCTTTTTATATAGTATTGAAAAATCAGGCTTATTATATGGGATATAAAAAGACACATCACATAATTGTTAACTAAGCATAACACACCATCACGCCTGTAATCCCCGAAGGGTTAGGCAGAGGTGTACCCATTAGTACACCCACATTTCACCAGTTATGTAAAGTCACAAGTAATAAGGGGCGAGTCTATTGGCATTAACCGGGCACAAATCTAGACTCCGAGGCTACTACTGAGAAATTCCTGGATGGAAAAACCCAATAATGCTTTGCCCGACCTGGGAATCGAACCCGTGACCTCATGCTCAGCAGTCGCGCTTTACGACCACTAGACCAACGAGGCAGTCAACGTAACTAAGCACACTGTCTCGGGAAAAAGCTAGTAAGTGTATAATTTGATAGGTTATAATTAAAACGACACAATAATGTATTTGTGGAAAATTTATTCGTGATTTTCGAAGTAGTAAAATAAAAACTCTACTATCAACACGCTACATAATTATCAGTGATTTAACTCTATGTGCCTTGGCTCCGTTGTGATTACTGATAAGGCACAAACACCTTATATTACCGCGCAAACCCATGCCTAACCCTGAGTAACACTTGATCGTAAGCTGTTATATACTAAGTTAATTATCAACCTTTAACTCTAAACATACAGTTCAGATTTGATTGTAACTTTATTGGTAGTTACTATATTTAGCATTTCATTTTTATAAATAGTAGTTGCATTTCACAATTTTACAACGAATTACATTTATGGCACCGAGATAAGGTTCAAATTGGAATGATTACAAACTGTAAAATACTGCAACTTCTATTAAATGTTGTCACTCTATCTACGATCAAGTGATATTCGTTTTAAAACTAAAAAATAATCATGTTAAATATACATTCAAGAATAGTCTTTTTTTTCTGGTTTAATTTCACTGTGCTTTATTATAAGCAAATTGACATGAGACAGCAATACAATTGAGAGAGCAAGACATCACCATAATGACATACTTTTTATGAATTGTCAAAAAAGTTCCTTGAATTATTGGCAACTACATCCGCATTCGCATTCAACCGGTCAAGCCCCATTTGTTCTGACTTATTGTTCTGACTTACGGGTAAGTCAGAACAATAGAAAATCAATTGTGTCTCATTACGTGGGACTTGAGTAATAAAATTAAAGCTTTAAAAAACTGTCATTTATAAACGTTTGTACAATTAACATGATTATATCTTCGTCTCCATTTCTTTCATAACATAAACAGAGCACACACTATCTTAAAACGTTGCCCCCGGATGCTAAAAGCTTTAAATTGGCTGTTTGGACAACCAATCACAATAGACTAACTTGAGATTTCATTGTAAATTAACCAATTACAGACTTGTTCAAGCTTTCAGCAACCACGGGTTGAGTGACGTCATAACATTCCTTAACGATGATAAAGCAATGACATTAATTCATATTTTTATTATTATTTGGAACTTTGAAGAGGAGCTTACTAGTGGAGTACACAAACTTATATTACAATGCAAAAATAATACACACGTTAAATAATTTGTATATAAATTATACATATTGTAACTTAAAAGTATTACACAAAAAATAAGATTTTTTGTATATTTTGATTAGTTATATACGATTAGGAAGAGTACATTTTCTATGCATAATTTTTACCAAATTAATTTTAATAGATAAGATATTATTATACCCACCTAATCATTTATACTAATCAAAATAACAACACACATTTTAGAATTTAAGAAAGAAAATGATCACATCATTGTTAAGTAACGCAAAAAAAATCACTTTGGACGGAAATTAAATAAAAAAAATGTTTCCAACGCGTCTTGTCTTAAGCTAATAATATTCTATTCGCTTATCAGTAAGCAGTCTAAGTAAAATAAACTTCTATGTCGTTAATTAAATGTTATAAAACTATAAAGAACCTAATATAACCTTACTCTAATTTGTATTAATTGTATATTTCTTTCTTGTCTTGTTTAAAGCGATTACGCGTGAAATATTTGATTCAATTTTATCCTAATGTCGCGTGAAATATAATAATACATATAATGAGTATCTTTTGTGTTTTTTTTTATTATTATTAACTCATAGAAAGATTCAAAAGTTTGGGTTAGTAACAAGAAAAGTCAGCTAGTACACTTTGAAAACTTATCGTTTTTAACATTGCCAAGTTATAAGCAGAGAATTTATATGAGATTCATATGTTATATCAATAGTATGTATTTAATTGGTACCTAGAAATGAGAGCGATACAATCAAGAGATTCATTAGAGATAGCTTGAAGCCTAGACAGCTGACAGCAAGTAGCCAGATGGCACTTAGTGGGAGAAATACTTTACAAATGTGACATATGATTAATGTTGTTAAACATTCAGGATTGTTGATGTGAACGGTTTTATACATTTTACATTTTTACACGTGGCGATATCGGTAAGCCTTCATGCTCCTAACGATACTATAAATACGGATATGACCGAATTATGCACCTGAATAAAACCGTATATACACATCCAAAAATATCATGGATATATTAAAGTACAGGAAGAACGATATATAAGTCTATATTTTTAGTCATACGATGACATTGTAATAGGTACTCAATTTTTTTATATTGTCCTAACAAATGTTTTTTGTTGTACTAATTTGCACTACTCTAGATATGGTGTGGGAATTGATAATATAAATATATATTTTGCAATGCAATGAAGCTAATTATGTGACAGCTTAATAAGACTTTGGTCTTTTATGCGATTATTATTTGCGCTTGCGACGTTTTCAATAAGCAATGTGTGTGGCGCAAAGACTGATAATATTTTGATTATTTTATTTGTCTTAAAACACTTAAAATTGCAGTGTAAAAATTACTAATTTGTGTCGAAATTCTTAACTATATTGATAAATATAAATTAGTGTTTAAGCACGCACTGGATCAGTTTGTATACAAAATATAAAGGTACAGATTCATTGACAATTAAGTCGTAAAAAATTATAAAAAAGAAATGGTTTGCTTGCGCGTTACGTTTGTAAGCGAATAGTATTACTTATCCAATGCAGTGGATTATAAGTACCAGTGCAACTTTGTTTTGGAACTCAGTAGGATCACTTTCACTATTGATTTCCAAAGATTTGTGGTGATTCACGGCATATTTTTGTATATGTCGTCACGATATAGTGTAGTGTTCAGTACGCCCTCCCCCCGCACTAGATGAAGAACTCCCTGCGCTTGGTGACGCGCGGGCCGGTGGCGGCCGCGAGCGCCGCGGCGTCCTGGTCCGCCGCGCCCGCCGCGCCACGCTCCTCCTGCACACACGCATGGTTTTATCATTTATATAAATGTATATTCTTCTTTATCGTGTGCCCAGTAAGGTCTAACGACCCCACACACCCTAGCGTCAGAGTTTCTAAACCACCACAAGAGTCTCTGACATGGATGGGGTGGGACAGTAATAGGCTATATGTATATTATATTTGATAACACAGGTTTTTACAAAGCCAGTTACATATACCAAATCACACAGAATCAAATAAAAAAGGAATAATCTACACACAGTATGAAACAAAGTCGCTTCCCGCCGTCTGTACGCTTAAATCTTTCAAACTACGCAATGAATTTTAATGCGGTTTGCATCAATAGATAGTGATTTAAGAGGAAAGTTTATATATTTATATTGGACCAGTGCGAGGACGGGGCAGGTCGCTAATAAAATATAAAAATTAGAACATATTTAACGTCACTGTATATATAATAATCATGATGGGTGTAGGTAACAAAGGGTTACTTTCTAATAGTAGGGAACATAAAGCTAAAGTAGGTAAAGTGTGCAAACTGACCTGTGTAAGATATTCTCCCTTGTGTCTTGATAGCGCTCGCACCAACACGATGGCCACAACGATCAGCAACAGGAAAATAAAGGCCAGAACCGCTGCAACGAAAACAAAAGATAAATTTGTAATAAACGAAGATGTAATACTATTGTTGTTTTTAGATATTAAACAGAATAGAATACAATATAATTATATCTTCATTTACTTAGAAAGAAGGTATCCAACATATAGATGCTTTTGCAATATTTTTGTCTCTTACACAAATATTTTTGAACTGTTTCAATTCAAATAAAGTACTTACTACTAACTTACTTTTACTTTTTTTACTGGGGAAATGTGGATGTACTAAAAGATACACTTCTGCCTAACCCTTCGAGGATTACAGGCGTGGTGCTATGATGATGTTATGTTTTAAATCTAAATGTATAAAAAAGGCAAGAGAAATCATTTCAGTGTGATATCATTTAAAAATAATTGACCAATTATGTCGTTATGATATAGTTCGGTGGGGCCAGTACGTATAAGGCAAGAGGGACTCACTGCCCAGGATGGCCTCGTCCGTGTTGTGCATGTCGAGCTCGTGCTGCAGGTCCAGGTCGGGCGGGGGGCGCGTCTCCACGCGCTCGGGCGGGTGCGTCACGGGCTCCACGCCGCAGAAGTCCTCGCTTAACACGCCGCCTGCGAAAAACATTGAATAAATAAAATTGTGTTTAGTTGTTCGGAGTGGCATCTCGCAGGTCAACCTATGAGGTTTTCGGCTACTTCCCCGGACTTTTCTGTGATGCCTTAAAATTAAGGCCTCCAGGCAGGACGTCTTATAAACTAAGCGACTACACGCTAATGGCACCCCCTATGGGGTATGGCCCTTGGGTTAAACTGTCGCTGTGGTAGGACAGCAAGGGGACAGGCTGGATCGAGTCTTGATTATTTAAGGACGATATCAAAATTCATCGCGACGTTAGCATATACATATACAAAATCCCGACGATAACACTCGTTGGGCTATCTTTCATTGAGGTGTTGTGTCTGGTGGGCTACTCCCACCAGACACAACACCTCAATGAAAGATAAGGAACTTACCACCCTGTTTCTCATACCTCTAAACTCTCATAGTTTCCTCACCTCCTAAGCTCCTAACATTAGGCGGCGGGTCCTGCTGGAACAGTAACTTGAGCGGGTATATGTCGTCGAACTCGACGCGGCTGACGCAGCCTACAAAACCTTCGTTCATGCTCTCGTTGCGGCCGATGTACATGTACTGAATGTTGTTGAACTGTGCGTCGGCCGAATCTTTGATGTTGAAGTTGTATTCTTGAGTCTCATAGTTGTCCACCTGGGAAAAGTTTGTTCAATATCGATTAATTATATGGTAAAGGGTTTTATCTGGGTATGTGATAAGAATGTCTTTATATTAGTAGTGATAAAACTATATTGAATGTTTTCTAGTGATGTCCAACGAATTTATCGATATTCGGATTAAATCTAAACTGCGAAAGCCCGTGGTCCATTAAAAAAACAAGGTTTGAGATAGCTTGCATTGCTTGGCTAGAAGAAGGGAAGTTGCTACTTTTTGCGAAATATAAGGGCCGTGCAACGTGCGTGAGGTTAGGTTAGGTTTTTTAAGTTTTCCTTAAGTATTACAATTTCAAGGAAACAATACTATTGATTGTATTCTAATTTTGTTAACTTCTTTATCGTGTGGGCAGTAAGGCCTTACAACCCTACACACCCTAGTGTCAGAGTTTCTAAACCGCCTCAAGGGCCTCTGACGTGGTTTGTTAACTTATCGATGTAAAGAAACTTATCATAGCATAAAATATTGGTAACAATCGGATAAAATTCTTTATATCATTAGTTATAAGGTTGAAAGTTGAAAAGAGGAGACCCGTTAACGTTCGCCGACGTACCTGTAACACCATGGTAGCTCCACTGTTTTTCCTCGACAGCCTCACGTCGTGGTACTGTCCGAGCGCAAAGTGCTTCCCTTGGAACACTATCTCCTGTCGCTCGAAGCCGAAGTCAAACACCACGCGAAGATGACCTGGTAGAAAATTAATCAACATTATTGAGATAGTATTAATGTAAAGACTTTATACTAAATACTAATGTGTGTAGGCGACATTTTATTTTTTGACTAGCTGTCCGCCGCGGTTACACCCGCGTCTTTGGTTACTGCTCCGCTCCCGTAGGTCGTAGCGTGATGATATATAGCCTATAGCCTTCCTCGATAACTAATCTATCTAACACTGAAAGAATTTTTCAAATCGGACCAGTAGTTCCAGAGATTAGCGCGTTCAAACAAACAAACAAACAAACAAACACTGCAGCTTTATAATATTAGTATAGATAACTTCTTAACGCTATTCCACTATTAGTGGACCTCATAAACGCATAACAAAGCTGAGTACGTTATTAAGGACCAAAGCATTTGGGTGAGGTTAATTAGTTTTCAAATAAAATCTACCTGTTGCTATGCGCTAACGCGTTGACAAAATATGACGACTTGAATTGGGTAATTCAAGTCACCCAATTGTAGTCATCGTCAAATCCTCACCTGAATTAGACACTTGCAACGTAAGATATTCTCCAGATATGTTGGAATAGAATCCGAGCAGGAATCCCTTAGGGTTGGTGGTGGTGAAGCCCACGCGAATCTTCTCTGCGATGGTAGACCTCCACGAGCCCAGGAAGTCGTACTTCACTATAGAGTTAGGACGGAGGTTCACGCCGATTTCTGCGGGTAGAGGGAGAGAATTGGTCGTGTGTGAGAGAGAGAAAGAAGAATGTATTTAAATAGTGCCACTTGGTAAAAATACTACGACGATTTCTAAAAATTTCATAAGAGGGCGGCCATCTTGGATTTTGACTTCGACCTTCCCCGCCCTCGGAAGAGGAAACATATAAGACCACAAACATTAATATGTGTTGCAATGTTGTAAATGACGTCCTAAAGTGCTTTTTAATTGTATTCTTGAAATATATAATTTGACTTTGACTTACCATCAGCACAGATGGGTCCCTTGAAGGCGGTCCAGCGACAGTCGCAGGAGTAGGAGTCGAAGCCCTCGAGACACGTGCCGTTGTTCAGGCACGGCGACGACGAGCACTTGCCCTGGCAGCCCTCCGATACACCGTATAGACCTGCCGACCCACGTATTAGTGATTATAACTGGATGGTACAAAGAGTACTTTAATTTAGGAAAAAATCATTGTTTCTTATTTGTAGTTTATTTACTAACGATATCGTATTTGATATCCCCGAAAATCATGAACACGTTACCCATAACGCATATTTTGTAAAATGTCCCGGCTACCATCATGGATTTTGATATTGACCTCGTTTTCGGCATCAGCACATATGTTCCATCTCTCGTATTATATCGTGAAAATGTCCTTCGCGCGTGTGTCCTGATATTCAATAATTAAGTACTGAATTGTAACACTATTGTGTAGACTGTCGTGTAATCGTGGACGTCTGTCTTGAGGCATGTTCGTTGAGTTTCATTGTTCCTGGTATTTGTATGGGGAGTTTTCAGTATTGAAGTGTGTCGGGGGTCGTACCTCTCCGTGCGTACCCGCGCAGGTCCACAGCCCGTCCGTTGAGCAGCAGCGCCCGCATGCAGCCCACGAAGCCGTCCTTGCGGTCGAGCTTAGCGCCGAGCGCGAGGCCGGTGGTGAGGTGCAGCGCGCGCACGGGCTCCTTGGCGGTGCGGATCTCGTTCTTCAGCGCGCCGTCCACCACCACGCGCGCTTCCTTCCTGCCAGACGGGAGAGCGATCGGATCAAAGCAAATACTTACGAAGCTATCGGTATTTCAATAAAACAAAACAGTGTAGATAACACCATAGCTGCCGTTATTTTACCGTTATTTTTCTATAAATAGAATATCGATCTTGTAACACGGCAACAAGCTAAAACTATCAAACTGATACTATTAAATTACTATATAATTGCGATAATTGAAATAGATATTTGTTGCTCAATCCCACCAAAACAGCTGAACAGATTTAAATTAAATTTGGCACAAAGACAGATTTAAGTCTGGAATAGCACATAGGCTACTTTTAATTCCAGAAAATATACAATTCCCATGGGATAATATATCAACTTTGACACGGACGAAATTGCGGACAGCAACTAGTATTCAATAAAGTTAAAACAAAACAATACATGACAATATGTCATAGATCTTTTTAAAGACTTCTGGAGATAATTCCACAGTACCTGTTCCGCTCGATACTGACGGAGTGCCAGTTGTTGTCGGCGAGGCGATTGCTGGTCTCGACCGACACGCCCAGAGGAGTGTCACCCACCTGGAACTGGAACTGAAGCTGGTCTCCGCCGATGATGGCCAGCTTTATATAGTCTTGAGGACCCTGTGAAAGATAAATAGAAATCGTTTACTCGTATTTTAGCTAACACCGGTCGAAAATATTCGTCAAATATTATTTTGGACTGCATGTGCTAGCCGTTTCCAAAAATCTCAGTACGTCCGAACGTATATGCATGTGCAATACGCGACACGACATCGGTATGACTGGCTTTAAAAACACGCTAGAAAAAACCTACCAATAAGAACGCTTAACTTTTCCATGTTGGTCCATCAGAAAAAGTTTTAAACATGCATGACCTTGCATATTCTTGCATACCCTAGTAAAATCTTACGCTGGTTACGTCTTGACGTGCGCACACGCTCGAAAATTTTCCGTTTTTTGAGCAAGATCGTACGTGTAGACCTTATAACTTAGGACTAATAGTGCAAAATTGAATCGATATATTCCGAAATCGTGCTCAGTGATGTTTGATGATACTTTTTTCTCGAACATTAACGTCTAAGAATCTTTACGACTAAGGACCTTAAATATGGTGCCAACAGTCTTACCTTAGAATGTAGAAGCACAGCGTTCTCCTTAGTGGTCTTGAACTCGAAGTAGATGTCGCCACTGTGTCCGAGGTCGAACATCGGCAGCGTGATGATCGCGTCAGTTATACGGAACGTTACCGCGTTGCTGAATAGATCTGTTATGAAAACCACTAGCATTAGTGCATGAAAATAACGTACAAATAGAAAAACGATATGATTAGATAGAGTATTTTGACTTATCAATTTGTCAATGAAAATTGTTTGAGTATACTGTAGACTCTACGTGTTAGATAGGGATATAGGTACATTACATACCGTCTCCTTCACACAGCAGCGGGCCGAGTGTGTACCGTCCTTCCTTCTCGTCGAGATGTGAGCCAGTGTCGCCAAACCTGAGTTGTTTTACTGGCAAGAACTCCTTCTCTGTGATTTCACCGCCATCCACTTGGAACTCTATATAATAACAATAAAGTGTAATATTGAATGACTGAATAATTGTTATTTTATGTAATACTGGCGACTCGTTTCGTACGGGTGCAATGTAGATACACAAACTCTCCTCTTGAATCACTTTAGCTATTGATGAAAACTATAATAAAATCCATTACGCAGTTTAAAAGATTTAAGCGTACAGACGGGAAGCGACTTTGTTTTTATACTATGTAGAGAACATTTTGACAATTTACAAGCGATCATTATGCAGGACCAATTTTATTACACGTGCATAGTAACAATTTTATTTCGACAGGACCTTTATGTCGTAGCAGTAAGACTGTTTTTGTTCGGTCGGTTACATACCGTCGGGCTTCATGTGCTCAGCGTCGCAGTTGCACCACTTGGTGGGGTCTGCGCAGGCGCCGAGCACGCCGCACTGGCACATGCGCGAGCCGGGGGGCGCGCCCGCCCAGTAGTCCATGCGCTGCCCCGCGCGCGACACCCACCACGCGAACGGGTGGAACGACGACTCCTCGCCTGCGGGGGACCAAGGCTATGACACACGTATCTAAAGATCTGAGGTCACTGACTATATGTAGTAAATAACATTTTATTGATACGGTCAACGATCAAACGGCGGGCCAGGGTAAACAGTTTCATTTTAATAAAAAAAGATCGGCTGTTCCTGTATGTATTTGACCGTCTAGGTGTTGCACTTTTGTATGAAATCCAGAACCATGGTAAAAAAAAATGTTGTAATGTCCACCCCGTATATAAATCAATAGTACTACTAACACAAAATGATTTAACTGCAAGAAAATAACCATTAAAACTTAAACATAAATAATATTTAAAAATAGCTATGTACTTACTAGGCGAGTTCAGCAGTCTGGAATGCTTGCACATATACTCGAGATGCTGCATACAGTTCTCAGACCTGTTGAGCAGCGCCTCCAGCTGCTGCCTGTTGGCGTCGTACATGATGTCCTGGCGGAAGCTGCCGGGCTCCTGGTAGCCGTCCACCACCGTGTTCTGCACCGCGCCGTGCGACACCGCCGTGATTATACGACCGTCCGCTGTCACAAAATCAAAGTCAAAGCAATTAAATCAAATAATTCATTTATAGGCACTTTTGAATTGTTATGGAGTCGGTCAGTTAGTCAAAAAGATAAAGCTAGTTGCTCGTTCCAAAACGTAGGTAGGTGTCCATGGAGAAGAACGAACAAAAAACTCCATGGACATTATATTAAATTAAGTTTTTACAAAGTCCTGCCTATATAGGAGAAGAAAAAGTCCTAGTGTACTATTCTTGTTGCTTCTATGTGTGAAAACAATGTAATTGAATATAGCAATATAAATCAACAAAAATACTATAGATATAATCTATAGCAGTTAAGAGATAACCAGTTCTAACTGACAGCGCCCGTTCACGACGCGTGGATCAGCACCAATTAGCTCAACCATGGGGTAAGTCTTGTAGGATGCATTTAGAGCCCTTAAACAGGTATGCGTAATATAAAAGAGTCAAACTTACAATAAAACTCGCAAGTGACGGGGAAGGCCGGGAGCGGCCCCGAGCCATCCACATCGATCTGTATGTCTGCTGAGCGCGACACTGCTTGCACGTTCTTGTACGCTTGACATGACAGCGGGTGGACAGCTGCAAGAAATGTTACAGTTAGCATCTGATCTTATTGTGAGGAAGTAAAGTAGATAATTTACATTATAAAAGCTTAGTTTTTGATTACCATAAACCTGAAAAGGGGTCATCATTATGAACAACAAAGAATCAGTTGATCGATACATTTAAGTTTGCGTAACTCGACAGAATTTATGGCTCTGCTGATTTCTTTTTCGTCATAAAAGTCGGTCCCGTATTAAAAGTAGTTTATAATGATCTCTATTCAGGATTATGGTTACCAAAAAAAAAACGTTCAATTCGGTTTATACATGACGGAATTCCGAAGCAACAAATATTTAAAAAACACGGCCATTGAGAACTTTTATTTTATTAATAAGTCGGTTAAAAGGTCGTTTATACTCACAAGTATGGCAGACCGCGCCTGCGTAGCCGGTGCCCTGACAGTTGCACGTGAACTCGTCCGCAGTCTGCGTGCACACGCCGCCGTGCTCGCACGGGTTGGGGTTACATCTACACGGGAAATATGACCATAATTTAGTAATGCTTTTTATTAGATTTAAGGATAAGGGATCCGATTCAGCCTTTCCCCTTGCTCCCAGCGACGCCCTAGGCCGGGGTCAGTACCCCACAAGAGTTGTCCTTAACGTGATAGTCGCTTAATTCATAAGTTTTAAGCCCTGACTGGAGGTCTTAATTTTTAGGCACCACAGGAAAGTCCGGTGAAGCAGCCAATATCCTTCTAAGTTAAAGCGCGAGGTGCCGTTCCAAAAAAAAAATATTTGTGTGTTTTAGTCTCAATTATAAGGACACTAAATAACTATTGCTCAAAAAATGAAACAAGTTACCTATCGATCATCTGACAAGCGTCGAACACAACTTCGTTAGGACAGCAGTACTCTTCTTTCTTCCAGTCTGTCGGGAGCCGGTAGTTGCCATCCACTGCAATCTTGCGCATGCAGCCGATGAAGCCGCGTGGAGGTGCCTTGCCACCTTAAAAATAAAGAATTTGTTAGTTCGAAAGATTATAGTGTTAATAAGGATCAATAGGAAAACTACATACACACAATAGTTCACACTAGTCCACTGTTTTTTAAATAACCAACATTAAAAGTGTTGTCAATCCTGCTACCCTGTAGCTTTGATGATTGGCAATATTGCTTGTCTTCAAAGTCAAAGTTTTATGTAAATGAAACTATTTACAGGCACTTTGTGGACAAGAATGAACAAGATACTCCATGGACACTTTTCAATAGTGTTAAAAATCCTGGTTACATTATTCATGTTGCTTCTACACTATGTAACAAAAACCCTGTCAGATCAGTGTTGCCATTGATCAGTTTTTATGTTTTATTTTAATTTAATTACTTCTTCTTTCTTCTTTTTTTTTCACTGGGGAAAAATAATAATCTCAAATCCATTAAATGGTTACGTATATGTGTACGCAGTACGATGCCGAATAATACCCTTAAGGATCGGACAGGGTTTTTGTTACATGCTGTATATGTAAGTTAAAAGGTAAGTCAACCTTTGCCTGTAAATCTTATCTATAATGTGTTCTAAGTACAAAATAAGTATATTCAATATTAAGTACCAAAACATCTATATGACAAAATATCATGGTCTTGGTCTTACTCACCAGCAATATAATAAGCGCTGCCAGTCATGAACCTCAGCTTCTTCAAAGTCTTGACAGGCCTGTAATCCACCGCCAGGGTGAGGCTGTCGGTGGCCATGGTCAGCAGGAGTGAGTGCCACCGACCGTCGTTGAACTCTTCCGCGTAGTTGTCTAGCTTGACCCTGGGAGAGCCTGGGGTTTCCAGTTCCACTTTTACGCTGCCCTGTTCTATGTAAACCTAGGGAAAATAAATTGTTATGACTTTTTGTAAAGAATTGTTTGGATGAGGTAAAAGAAAGGGAAATTTATAAAAATGCGTTGTTGAAACATTATAACTTCTGTAAGTTGCATTCTTTTGTTGCAATTTTTCTAAAAAAACACGTTTCTTATATCCCCTTAATTTGTTATCTTGTTTTATTTTTATTATTTATTGTTGTAGTGTCAGACGAACGGACATACAGCGGGACATTAGTAATAGGGTACCGTTGACACCCTTTTATTTTTATTTTTTAAGGTGGTAAAAATCATCAAATGAGTCCTTCCGCCCTGGGTGGGGCGGAAGGGACTGTCAGACTTTTACTGACTAAAAAACCACCCTGTTCCTTCTGTTGCCCTTTACGTTCCGGGGCCACGGTATCCTGTTAAGACGTCCCGCTGTGTTTAAGGATGTTACATAGGCCTAAAGCACATAAAAGTAAATGAAGCTTGACACTGCAATAAACCTCACCTTGACATGTCCCTCGGTGTTAAACTTGTGGTATATGAGCAGTCCGTGTTGCTCGTAGGTGCGGAACTCGAGCGAGATGTTGAGCGTGTTCCCTCCAGAGTAGCCGCGCAGCTTGGCGTACGAACCTTCCTTGAGGAACGTTATAGGGACTACTGGTGGCTCCTATGACAAAGACGTAAGGTTTAATTTTGTAAAGCACTGGCTGTTTTTAGCCTATTGCTTTGGAAGCTATTCATTATTAGTTTCAGAAAATTTCGTAAAATAAAATACACGTGAAGTGATTCATATTAGTTCTCATGAGATAGGACAACACTGAATCATAAATCTGAAAGAGATTAAGTACCAAACAAAATAAGTAAGTATATTTTTTGAGTGAAACCCAAAAATCGTGGAGTAAAAAAATTCAATAATGAATACGAGGTTAAAATTACAGCTGAGTCGTAACACTGTGTTTACTCACAGTCGTGTCTCGATCCGGCGCGAGTTAATACCAGGAAAATAAAATTGTCACGATGCTATATGTCAGCCTAGTGTGTAATTTACGATTATTCAAGTTGAAAAGCGTGTCCGTGGAATTTCTTGCTCGGTCTTCTCCATAGATACGTTTTGGAACGAGCACCAACTTTCTGGCTAACTGACCGACTCCTTGACAATCCAAAAGTAAATAAATGGTATAATTGAAATAAATGCTTTGACTTTGCCTTCAAAACTTACCGGACAAGCATAAAGCGTGTTAACTTTGGTGAACTTGAAGGGCTCTCCGGTGTCGTACCCTTGCTTGAGGTCCTGGATTACGTTGGTGGCGTTCAAGTACATGTTCTCGATGCAGCCGGTGAAGTTCTGGTTCACCACCAAACCCTCTTGGAAGTTCGGCACCCCTCCTATGTAGAACTGGAAGAAGATTTGTAATTGAAATAAAGGCTATATTGAATGTTGGGTCTGGGTGTTTGTGATTGTAAAGTACAAGCAAGTACGCGTATTTCAAGTTCGTCAGTTTCACTCAAAGTTCGTGTATAGAGATATCGTCAAGCCACACTATTCCTATCCACTGCAACTCCTCAAAGCCAGAATCAACAGTGGAGATCGCCAGAAAAGCAGCGAGGCAATGAAGCTCAACGAGTCACGGAGAATCAACAAGAATATTGTAACCAGGATTTTGTAAAAAACCTAATTTAAAAGAGTGCCGTGGAGTTTCTTGCTCGTTCTTCTCCATAGGAGGCCTACTTACGTTTTGGAACGAGCAACTAGCTTCAACTTTCGGACTAACTGACAGACTCCTTGACTATTCAAAAGTGCCTGTAAATGGTCTAATTGAAATAAATGTTTTTGACTTTGACTTTTACGAAAAAACGATTCAACTGTCTTGGATTCCGCAACGAAATTAATCGATCAATCCATAAATAAGTACGCATAATTGCACGTCTATCCCGGGGACTCACAACTTATTTGTAATTGCACCCACAAATACAGAAGACAAAAGAACAGTCTCCATTTCCAAGACGTCCAGTAATAATAATACTCACAGCCCTGTTGAGGTTGAGCCGTGAGAACTCTCCCTTGATGCGGTCCTGCACGATCACTCGGTCCACTGAGAAGATGACGGAGCGTCTGTTGCGGGATATCACCACGTCGTGCCAGATGTTATCGTCTAGCAGGCTGCCCACTGATAAGGAGGTTGATGTGCCTGAGCCTGGTAGGGGAGAAAATGATAATAAATATTCAAATGCTGAAAAGGCCTTCGAATTGGGTACTTGACACCATCTTACTACTAAATTATAGATGCGAAAGTTTGAATGGATGGATGTTTGTTACTAAATCACACCAGAACGGCTGAACGGATCTGGATGAAAAGCACAGAGATAGATTATACATAGGCTCTTTTAATCCCGGAAAAAATACGGCTCTCGTGAGATAATAACTTAAACACAAACGTAGTCGCGGCCAGAAGCTAGTAAACCAATAATCCCACGATAAAGCTCCAAAAAGCACTCTATTTTAGCAATGAAAACCCATTAATATTCAATAACTTAAAAAATTAGATTTTTTTGTTGACTTGAAATCAATTAACAGTAAGTCAATTTGTTACCTAATAAGTGACATCACTGGTTGCTATTGCCGTACAAAATATAGAGGGAAACGTGTTTGGCAGCTCATAAAAAGTCAATCAATCAGGGATATAAACTACTCAATTCCCAGTGCACAGATACACCAATGACACTTACCTAAATCAATGTTCAGTACAAGTCTATTATCCCTCAGCTGTAAGGCCACATAATCTCCTTGCGTCCCCCTGGAGTACATGAGGGCTCCTGATGCTGTACTGGTCTTGAACCTAAAGCGGATGACCTCGCGGGAAGCCGAGATGGGGTCCCGGAGGAGGTCCATCTTGACCATTGAGGAGCCGTTGAAGTAAAGTGTGTCTGCGACTGTTGGGAAGATTGAAGATTGATAAGATCGTGGTTAGATTACAATATGAGCTGGGCCATCGGCTACGAAATAAATTTTTGTATGGTCTACAGGTAGTTGTTCCGGGTCTGATTGTTTGTGTATGTATGTAAGTTTATATCCTAACTAATATTGTAAATGCGAAAGTAACTCTGTCTGTCTGTCTGTCTTTCTGTCTGTCTGTCTTTCTGACTGTCTGTCTGTCTGTCTTTTCTTCACGCCTAAACTACTGAACCGATTTGTGTGAAATTTGGTACAGGGTAAGTGTGAATCCCAACAAAGGACATAGGCTACTTTTTATACGACTTCGACTTCGTCTGCGTCCGCGATAACCGACATATACGCGGACGAAGTCGCGGGCAAAAGCTAGTATGTCTATAAACAAACCCACTATACATGAGAAATTGTTTGTGTGGGGCAACGTTCTTTTTAAAAGAAAAAGAAAGAAAAAATGGAAATTACAAAGTACGTGAGCACATTTATCCACATATACAAACAAACAACCACACCCGGAACGACTACCCGTAGGCCAAACAAACATTTGTTCCTTGCAGAAATCGAACCCGCGACGCGTAGCGCAGCAGCCATTCCCTCAGCCACTGCGCCAACCATGTCGTCGTAGACAGTGGCTTTTACAGTAGGTAGTAGATACTTTTCACACAAGAGAAGCTATAGGAAATACTAGTGAAGGATTATTTATAGCTTTAACCTTTCAATTGAACTTTTAGTATCGCTAGACGCCCCGGTCACATTAAATTTTTCAAGACCTCGTAAAATATTCCATTTGAATACCATCGAAAGGTGTTTTACTTGTTCATGTTTATTGCGCACTCTAACTCAGGTAGTTAACACGATTTATGGAGCTGTTATATTTGGAGTAAAATTATACGTTACTATTTTGCACATAACATTTTTAACAACTCAAGTTGCAAGAGGTCAGCCAGGTCATCTGACTCCATGAAAATATGAAACACTATAATAACCTATACATGGTGTAAAAAGACTGATTTATAGATAAACTACTATAACATGTCGCGCCCCTCCATATCACTATTTCAATGTGTGTAAGTAAGTAATCAACTTGAGTATCAGGCCGGCATTTGTTTGTCAACTAACCATAAATAGCCGATCGCGCAAGACAACGCACCTGTCATTTTCATAGAGTATGTCAATGCAGCGCCATACTAGTAATAATGAGTGATTAATGACGCCGCTAGTCGAGCAACAATACGCTGATTTGTTTTTGTTTCGGGAGCCGTCCCAGTACGCACACATACGTTGTGAGTCTTTTAAATACTATCACAAACACTTTCGAACACGTTTTGAATTGTGGAGGGGCGTGCTATGTTATTGTAATTTATCTCTAATAAGTTTAAAAAAAACTTCGACCTTCAATATCTCCAGAAACCAACCAGAAGATTTCTAGGTATGGTGCAGAAAAATAGAATTAGTTTCATATTCATGAAGACTCTGTAACTTGCGGCTTCGTTAAGTGTCTTTTTACATTCTTTATTACCTAAAGCATACGTACCATAATCGCATCCATAAACCTCGACTCTCATGGATATCTTGTCGCGCCATCGCATCGGGTTGATACGGATATACTGCGCTATTATAGGAACTTCGAA
This sequence comes from Hoplodrina blanda, assembly GCA_949316365.1. Taxonomy (NCBI): domain Eukaryota; kingdom Metazoa; phylum Arthropoda; class Insecta; order Lepidoptera; family Noctuidae; genus Hoplodrina; species Hoplodrina blanda. The sequence continues at coordinate 16,010,746 of OX438588.1, read as the reverse complement.
CTCATTCTTCTGAACCGTGTTCCCATCGTGGTTGCCTTCGAACATCTGTTGGAAAACGCACTCTATTGGCTAGGTGTTTAAGTTCAAAATTGGCGTGTATCATGAGCCCTATTGATCAGAGTTTTGCGTAAATTGTGAAACGGAAAATAACTAAAATTTTGTCGTAAACAGGTCGCACATGGCCTTGCTTGTTCTGTATATGGGTTACATATACACTGCTTGTTTACTCTCCCTGTGTCATCGAACCAAAACAGACAAGTTTCACAATTTATCAAACTTGTTACTGAATTAGCTGTACTTACAGCTTTATTCCATCAAATAAAAGGTATTATCGGAACTACTAAAGCTCGTTAACCTATAGCAATAGGGACCCATGGGTCTATATGGCCCATTGGACTTCGCCATTGATAGGCCAAACATTATGACAATTTAAGCCTTAGTGTCCAACTGCAGGGCAAAGACCTCGCTTTTCTTCTTATGCCTTCTCTCTTTTTACTTGTCTGCCATCTTAAGCCAACCTTTGATAGCAGCCAGTGCTGTTTATACAACTATTATCTTCCTAAACTTTGAGAGAAATCGCTTGCAAATGTTATAAAAGCATATTGCTTGGTAAAAGTACATGCAGCCAATGCATTAAAAACTCCATTGTTAACCCGTTTCAGATCAACAAGTGACGTACAGAGTTACAGACGCTTGATTTGATTACAAGAAAATTTACAGCAAAAAAATCTTCAAATATTATAATCCCACTGCTGGCCAAAGGCCTCTTCTCAAACAGAGAAGGTAGGTACGCGTATTAATCACCACGATTGCTCAAGGCGGATTGACGATTTCAGACTTATTTAACTATATAGGTAGGTCTTCCCACGATATTTTCCTTCACCAATGTCAGTGATATCCATGATAGACTTAGAAAGTTAAAATAAAAAGAAGTAAAAATATTAGGTCAAGATTAATGTTAGAACTTTAAAAGAATGTTAGAAACGTTACCCAAACCACCCTACCTGCTCATACCCATTCTCAGTGGTGACCGGCCTCCAGCTCTCCCCGTCATCGGAGTACTGTAGCATGTACTCCGTGACGTACTCGTCGGTGGCAAAGCGGCCGCGCGTGGCGATCCCGCGCATTTCCCGCCGCTTGTCCAGTTGAATAGTCAAGTGTTGGTAGTACGAGCTCTCGCGGGCCGTCCATGCTGCTGTGCCTTCACCGTTATTTGTTAGTTAGTGCTACTGTTGCAGTGTATCGACAAACTATGAGATTGGTATACAGGCTAGGACCTGCAACGACATACTTAAAAATCGTTCTTCAATTGTCTTTTCAGTTTAAAAGCACACTATGACAATATTTATATTGACAGCGTAGTGGAAGTGGTTTGCCTGTATACCAAACTCTTTTGTTGGCTGTACTAAAGTGATTGTGGACTGCAATTCTGATTTTTTTGTCATATATAATCGTATTTGCATGATAGGTTTGCGTGATTGGGTACCTAATGAATGTTCCCAATCTCGTCGGGGTAAGACTTGTACCAGACCCAAAAATCGCGGAAGTAAACCAATGCGGAATTTAGAATGATAATGATGAATTTAAGTTCAAAGCAGCTCATTATCAAGGCTCGTAAAGTAGATACATAGAATGTCAAAGTTCAACATGATATGCCGTGGTTTTGTTCACGTACGCATTGGATACCATTGAATGATAGACTCACAATACCTACATAGTTTTAAATCATTAGTGGGACTCGTGCCCTTAACTTAAGTAGGGTAGGGCTACTAAGGGTACAAGGGTTACGACAACTTCTAGTGTGCCTTTATAATGCTAAGTCAGTATGCAATGTTAAATAATCTTTGTTGATGCGAATAAATACTTTATTACTTATTCTATTAGAAAATTCCATTACAGAACATTTTATTTGATACTTTCAACAGACCACAATCAGATTCGTACGGACACGTGTGTAGATTAATCGAAAATTATTAAAGTTTTGTTATAGATAATATATCATCAGTGTATGTACAAATGTTTCGAAAGTTATTCTCTGCGACTTTAGCAGTTTTTTCTAAAGGGCACGTTTGGGGTAAGAATGTCTATTTTCTTAGGATCTGCATGATGAGCAGAAATGATGAATGAAGTGGCTATAGGAGCAATAATAAAACATCGGATACTACGAGTACCTAGGTATCAATAATGGATTACTATAACAATGATGAATGATATAATTTATTTGTGAAGAGGATAGGAGGATAGGATTATAGGATTAATTACTGTAGGTGACCAAAGATGACCAAAAAGGGAAACATAATTATAACCAACCAACTCGATTCATTATTTCATTTACAAAGTTTTTGGCAAGTTTTACTACAACTGAAGAAGTCAGATCAATGTTATAGCATGATCTATCGAGTGGTAAAAATGTTGGTGTCTTTGTAAGAGATAATCTCTGGAAGTACTAAGACGGACAGAAGCTAGATTAATAATAAATTTCATTTCACTACTTTCTTTTTACGAAAATATAATTACATAATAAGACCATGAACTTGTCCTAAATTCACCATAACATTTGGAAAGTTAAATAAGTTATAGAAACCAGAAAAAAACCCAAAAGTTATCTAAAAGAATATCTACAAGGAGACAGAACCAGCAAACTAAATACCTACTACTTCCAAATCAAAATGAATGTTACTATTCAAACGTGAAACAACACCCACAACAAAACCAAACAAATAAAAGAAGCTATTGCATGCAAACCAAACCTCTCAACCTGTTAATTAAATCGTAATTATTTCTTGTAATATTTTTACCTTAACTTCGCCTCCGGCTGCTTTATACTGAACGTAATCGAGTCCGTTGGAGCCATAGCTGATATGGTACTCCTGGACAAACTCCTGGGAGTGCGCGCGGCCCTGCGTGGCTACTCGCGTGATGTTCTTTACGTTACCCAGGTCAATGACCAGCTGCTGGTCGAAGTCATTCTCCGATGCCGTCCAAGCGTTCAAACCTTTTCAGTGCGGGAAAATTTGCCATCTTTATTTTGAGGTTGCTTCTTTTATTAGTAGGAAATTTATTACTGTTAGTCGGTTAAATGAGACTTTATTGTTATTTAAATAATTATTTATTTGCCTTTGCCATTTATTGAACTTTTAACAACTAAGTATTATGATCCTAAACCTATATAACATCTATATAATCCAAAAGCAACCCAAAAAGTTAAAATATTACATATTTCAGAAGTAGATACCGAGTATATTAGCGAACTTTAAACATTACAAGTTTATGAAAATATTGTTCTGTTTTTTCACAATACGTAAATTCGAGATTCATTTTCCTAATCTAAAAGTTTTTCATTTGCTTCTCAACAAAGTCAGAACTAAAATGAAAGTCCGGTTCATGTAAGGGTTTAGCTCCTTCCACAATTTCGTCAAAGGTCAGATAAGTATAAGGCGAGGGTAAATAGTTGCCATTATGTTCAACTCTCAAAGAAACAGCCACAGCATGTCTATCATCCAATAAGGTCTCTTCAAAGATCCACCCCTCCTTAAGCACATTGTTCACATGCAACACCGTATCAGTCACTAGCCTCCCCACTTCCAACTTGCGTGTTTTGAGTGAAAAACTTATTTCATTCAGAGGTACAGTTATACCAAACCCTATGTTCTTCACATAACTTTCTTTGAGACACCAAATGCGATAGAAACACGCGATCTGTTCCATTTCCGTGGGAAAATTTCGTATCGTCGACCATTCGTGTCTCGAAAACTGACGCGACATGATACGAAAGAATTCTGGTATGTTCTTATTTGCTGGTGGTTCTATTTTCATGACATCAATGCCAATATTTTGGTCTTTATTGCCAGCCAGTACCACAAAGTCTCCTTGATGAGACACATTGAATGTTATTGGTACATCTCCACCCTCTACTAAGTAGGGCTTGCCTTTATCATCTCTGCTGAATCGTACTTCCTCATAAGGAATTGCAGTGGTTTGACAAACAAATTTCCTTAGCATCAGGCGCCCAACCAGTGATGACTTAGCATCATTTTGGAATACGAACTTTGCAATTCTTTGCTTCTCCTCTTGCTGAATATAACTTGAAGCAGCTGTGATCTCCTCTTTGGTAGGTTTCCATTCAGTAGCATTGAAAGCCCATCTAACATTTGAACTGGCCATTTTGGTACCAAAGTGTCTATTTAGTATTGTTACTGAGGTCCAACTATATAGTGTTTTATATTGATAACGGACCTGCAGACGAATGAACCCTGTTACTTTCTGTCTTCTTTTGATTTATTTTGGAATACTTTGTTTACAATTCACAGGTTAAGAAGCATAAACTATAATTCTGGCAACTGAATCACGAACACAACACACAGCATGCAAAAATAATGGCTTATTCTGATTTCATCTCCATGAAAAAACCAAATGATCTAAATGTTGCCAACGCAGCTGACACAATATGTCCTACAGCATTCACTAGCATTGACATAACTTATGTAATGATTCATAACATTTAATTAATTACTTAATTTTACAGACTGCTGTAAAAACTCCTCAATTGTTATGAAACACTACATGTGCGGCAACAAAGGCAAAAATGATAGTGATAAAACAAATAAATAATTCCAACTTTACTATTATCGGCATGCTAACATAATCTGACAAAGCTAAGAACATGAATTTTGTTATTGTATTATTGAGTCCTTCAGCACAAAAATAAACAGTAGGTAATATTATACCTTGTATTAATAATACTGATAATTTGAGATAATATTTTTTTTTTTTTCATATCATATTTCATTATAATAGCTATTATCAGAATGTCAACATGTTTTTCCAACATTAATTGCAGGTTCCAATCATAACTATAAACTGCATATGGTATCTCAAAGTATTATTTACTCTTTCTAACCTGTATAGGTGAATTATAACTTAGAACAATGCTAAATGCCTTCACATAAAGTAAATACAGAAAAACTGGTTTTATGATAACTGTTCAAGTAAGAATTCTTCCTTGATACAGGCCAGAAGTTGGTCTAGTCACCCGCTATTCCATACTCACCATATAACTTAGCATTCTCTGGTCCTCTCTCTCTGAGGCTGGAGGTGGCTGTCAACTTAGCGTTGGCAACGAGTGGTTCATTACATTCGTAGTCGTAATAATATCTTACTGAATCTGAAAACAACACACATACACAGTTGAAACATTGTTTCGGCCTTTTACAGTACCAAAATAGTAACTAACGTAAATCTTTTCAGGGTTGAATGAATTTGTAATGAAGTAAACAACAATGACGGGAACGTGTAACTTTCTTTTGCAAACAAAGCCCAAAATATATTATGTTACTCATTGCAAAATATAAAAAAGAAAAATAAAACCATGTAAGTATACTCTTCTACGTGATAAACGTTATAAATGTTTAAATATTATGAGGGAATACAACCAAAATTTGTATTAAAAATAATCGTTAAACTAACCTGCATCAGATTTCGTAATGCTATAGCAAAGCAACACAAAGAAATAATACACGAAACCACTCATCATAATTTCATAGCTGTTTTATTTAAGCTACTAATAATAAGAACGTAATGTATCAGTCAGAAAATCATATAAAACTGTTTGATCATTACGATATCGTTGTTACAATCATCAAGCAAGCCGGACAACACCCAAGTATGTTCTATTTTACCGAAACGTCAGATCAGCGCAGTGTTGCCAACCCCAACCGAGACTAAAACTGCAAAGAAGCTTTACTTTATAGGCGAATGCTACACGCTCGATATATATCGTGATATTTATCGTAATATTTATCTAGTAATATTTAGTAATATTTTCGTATACTACACACACGATACGGATCGCGTCAGTACGACGGTAAATTTCATTGAGTACACTCGTACGTTTTGTATTAAAATATAAAAAAAAGCTATGAGTGATAAATATAAATAAAGCTTGCGTTGCTATTATATTATAGCGATAGCATTGAAAAGACGTACAAAACGAAAAAAATGGACGAAATATTGGTTTCAAGATCGAGAGAAATATACACATCTAAATTTTTATTTTTTTATTTTTATTTTTAATTCTTTCCTATAATTAGATTTTAAAGAGTTTATCTTTGCTATGACGTCTTTGGTAGTCGCGCCTGGTTTAATTTTTTTTTTAATTGTCCTAGTTGCTCATAGGCATTCGCCCTTTTTACTTTATTCAAACTGTCGGCCCTTGAGCTGTCCCATACCTCTGGCAGTGTTTCTAACACTTGTATAAATTCTTTTAGATGCTTTTGGTCGTTTGTTGTAGGTACAGCGGGCGCCGCCGCATCAAGATGCGCGTCCTCATCCATCGCTGACAGAATTAATACTGACGTGATAAATATCGATTAGAGACTAGACGCACGATATTTATCAACGATACTCGATCCAAATCGTGGATTTCTGGATTTCTAGAAATCCAGCGATCCGTATCACGATACGTGAATACACTATACTACAGACTCGATAATTATCGTGATCCTGGATTACGATCCAAATATCACGATAAATATCGAGCGTGTAGCATTCGCCATAAAGCTGTAGAAAACTGTAAAATTCAATTTAAAGAACTGTAAATCTACAGCTTTTCTTATTTTGAACTATTTAATAACTTTATTATTTTGAATTATCAATAAAACTACATAATAAAGCAAAAAAATAATACTTCATTTATTTTACATTATTCCTACTAATATTGCTTCATTTTCAATTTGCACATCCTCTTGGTTTTCAGGTTTTCAGTTTAATTTTATTTTATTCAGGGCAATTTTTTTTTAAATTTTCAAGAATTTTACTTGACATTTAGGTGTATGTCTCTAGATTTTTGAAAAGTACAACGTATCAAATTATCCACCGTGCCAAGAATAGGGTTAAAATCGTACATATTTTTATCAAATTAGCGTAGATTTTGCTAAAATCGAGTTGGTATGGGATACACAGCAAATAAAATAGAGGCGCTAGCATCATAAAGAAAAAAACTGTAGATTTGGAGGACTAAACTAAAAACTGTGGAGATATCGAAAAAACTGTAGATCTACAGTTAAAACTGTAGAGTTGGCTACACTGGATCAGCGTCAATCGTCAAATAAATATTAACATTTAATTCTTATTGGCTCGTTTGTTTTCGGTTAACGTAAAATTAGTTTTCAACCAATCACAAAAATGACATTTGAAACTTCACGAAGAACCTACTTGCTAGATGTGCGTTTAAAAACTTTATCTTTGTAGGACAAGTGATAATCATGTTGTTAGAAATTGTAGAATGTAACACGATTTAGTAATAAATGTCCTAATTAAATAAATATGGATTACATGTTTAATTTCTAGAGAATGTAAAATGTTGTAATCACTTCGGATGAACTTAGAACATTTTTCAAAAAACAGAACACACATTGGAAAATATATAAGTTTCGAACAGCACCTTGACATAATCAGATTTTATTGCCAACACAAATTCTGCTAAAATTTTAAAATAAGTGGGAGTTTATTACTCCTGATTAACTTCAAAAGAATTATTGGTTTTTATTGAAAATCAATTTAAATTGAACTCCTTGAACAAGTTCCATTTATTATCATGTAATTTATCTGTTCCAAGTTTTTTCCATCACCAGGTCACAACTCAGTATAGTGATTTAAAGGTAATTATAACGACAAAAATGGCAACACTAACATTTTCTGCCGAAACAGGGTAATAATAGTGTTGAATGTGTTGATCGATATAATTTTCGGCAATGTTCAGTATTTTAGAAAGAAATACGCGTATTTTGTGAAAAGTTTGTGATAGCAATACAGAATAAACTTAGTTAAATATCCAATAGACGATTTCACGGCGTATCTGAGCCACTTGTTATTATTGTATGGAGTGAAATCCCGTTACACATATTTTATTTTTGCCACGTTTTGTCGGAATATTTGGATAATAACTTGTTTTGAAATGTTTGTTTTTGTTTGAAGAGCCAATTCAACAGCAGGTAACAACTATTCCTTTAAAATAAACAATTTTCCCCAATCGTTGAAAATGAATCACCTCTGCAGGCACCCATGAATGATATGACATCAGACATGTCCTATTATGACAGACTTTGAAGGCTTTCGCGTGTAGGAAAAAAAGCCCGTCCCGAAGGCGACCGCAACTTTACTTTTAGTAAAAAGTAAATGACAAATTTAAAAAAAAAAAAAATTTGCTTAATAGGTTTAGCAAATTTTTTTATTTTTTTTCTTAGGCAAGTCAACCTATAGACTTGCCTATATATAGGTATACTCATTTTATTCACTACTCAGTCAGTAGCACTTACATATTATTTGTTTATTTCCATTTTACTCTCTTTTTCTTTGAATTATTTGTCATAACTTGACTTTTTATTTTAGAGCAACAATGTCAAGTATGTCAGACCGGAAGGCAGAGCTGGAGCGCAAGAAGGCGAAGCTCCAAGCTCTCCGGGAAGAAAAGGATCGCCGCCGCAGAGAGAAGGAACAAAAAGATGCTGAAGAGGCTCTGGTATGTAATAATGCTATATTATGAACTTATTAATTTTTGTCAGTGTAATTGTCTTCCTGCTCTAGTTTTTGTAGTTTTACCAATACAATACAACTAAAAATAACCTTCTAACCTTGGCTGAATTTGACTAGAAGTGGTGATGCATTTCTGATTCTTTGGTCCATGAAAAGCCAGTCAATCAGATTTCAATCAGATTGGGTAGAACATAAAACACTTACTTATCAGAAAATATTGTCAGGTCAGGTCAAGTCTTCTTGTATTCAAAAGTGCCTGTAAATGGTCTAATTGAAATAAATGTTTTGACTTTGACTTTGAAACAAATCCGAAGTTGGCATCATACAAAATATATAATTATGGCTCTTGATGTTCCAAATTGATTCTAAATGGATTGAAGTGGAGCTAATCAAAACTAATAATTTAATGTTACAGTTCTTTGTTAGAGATGTAAAGACTTTGTGATTCACAAAGGTGCACTTAAAAATCCATATTTAAATATTTCCCGTAGGCAAACTAGCTTACATTCTGCTACCAACTTTAGTGACTTATATAAAACTTGGCCACAATAGAACCTCTCACAAATCTCATCTTGAGAAAATTGAAAGCAATTGGGTAATTGACACCTGTTACCCATTGTGTGACCTGTAACACATTAACCGCCGCGTAGGTCACCCGTGACCTACGCTAGTGGAGGTTTGACCTTCAACAGTTTTGGCCCGGCGGTGAAAGTATTAAACAATAATTTCAAGACACAACTTCTTAAAAAAAAAAACTTTATTTTAGCACTGAGAACCCTGATTTATTTTCAATTAACAGTTAGGTTAGATTTTTAGTTACTTTAATAGTCATAAATAGGTAGTTAATCAATTGAGTTGGCAAATAAAAATTAATAGTAAAGTGATGTCACAGCTTACTATTACCATTACAATATCTACGGGGGAATCACATTTTTACAGCTCATAAAAAGTATGTCAATTTATTGATTGGTTCATTGGTCAATTGTACCAAATATATGTATTATAATACTAACTATTCATAACTGATCTATCTGATTCCAGCAACGTGCCTCAGCGGCCTCCAGCTTGGACAGTCGGCGTGACCTAGACGAGATGCTCTCCTCTCTTGGAGTGGCTCCTGTGAAGGATGTACTCTCTTCTCTCTCATCAATGACATCATTAACTCCACCACAGACCGCATCGCCTGATGCCAGCCTGCCACACACTGATAAGTCCAGTGTACCTGCACATGGGTAAGTGGTATTTGACTCAACCTGGCCTGTTGCATTCGTGATCATGGAAATATGAACCCATAAATTATATGAATATAGAACACGTCTTCGACCATGTTTGCTTCTCTTATTTAATATTATTATCAGGACTATCATAATACGATTCTTGGGTTAGCTGTACAAATGTACCAATTACCCTTCAAATCTCGTTAAGCCAGCAGTTTTGCACAGTATATGTAAAATATTCACATTCATAACCAGCGGCCCGAAGAAAGCGCCCTCCCTGCAAGTCGTATCGGTCCAGTCCACAGACATTCCACCTAAGGAGAATGTAACGTACGCTAAGCAGACTCAGACCACGGCGACAGGCGTCAGCGAACTGCGAGATGGTAAGCTTTACGTGTAGTTTATGTAGCTAACATTTTTGCTAGACTTTTATTTTGTTATACCTTTTGAGTTGACAGACTTTGGTTTCTTTTTCTTTAAGTTTTTGCAAGCATTAAGAAATAGGTTTTATGCAAACAATGAAATGTATGTATGTTTGTTTTTAAAGCTCCATAAAATTAGTATAATATGGACAGCAAAAAGTTTAACGGACTTTTTCCATTTACCTGTCTATCATAAATCAGTGCTGGACATAAGTCTCTCTTAAAAAAGAGGTATTCACTGTACAGGATTAGTGAACACAGTGTGTTAAAAGAGCAAGCAGAATAGGGAACATTAACAAATATATTTTAGTCATGGGAAAATCCTTTAACTGTAATATTACACTTTTGTTTACTTCAAATGAAACATTACAAATAAATTAATAGTGGGATTTGGATAATGTCTGTGTGTACTGACATAGTTATTTATGTTTGTCCAATAACATTTTGAGAGTTTGCATACCCATTTAAAAAATAATATAATATTGTTTAACTGTGATGTCTGGGTGTTGGTTTAACACATTGTCATATGCAAGTAATAAATTTTGTTTTTTATCTGACTATTTTAATTATACTAT